>JANAVB010032616.1:22166750-22509699 GCA_029216955.1 Iris pallida | reverse complement strand
TTTGAGTTGATGTGCCCGCATGAGATCGAAGACCGTCTTTAGGTCCTGTAGGTGATCTCTTTTGAGGCGGCTCTTGACTGCGATGTCGTCAACATAGCACTCAACTGTCTTGCGAAGATGTTGACGGAAGATGGTGCTCATAGCTCGCTGGTACGTTGCACCGGCGTTTCTTCAAGCCGAAGGGCATTACTGTGTAGCAGAAAACACCCTTTGGAGTCCTGAATGACGTGTGTTTTGCGTCATCGGGGAACATCTTGATTGATTGTAGCCTGAATACCGTCCATAAAGGACATGCGTTCAAAGCCACATGTGTTGTCGATCATTACATCGGTGATTGGGAGCGGGAATTCATCCTTCGGACAAGCAGAGTTGAGATCCTGAAGTCGATACAGACCGTATCTTCCTTCTTCTGGTGACAGAGAGACGTTGGCTACCCAGTCCGGGTGTGTGTTCCTCACGGATGAAGCCACTGGTCAAGAGTTTGTCCACCTCCTGATCGATGGCATTCATGATGTCCGGGCGGAAGCGTCGCTGTTGTTGTTTGATAGGTTTGGCATCTGGTAAGATATTCAACCTATGCATCGCGTTCTGTGGATCGAGACCCGGCATGTCTTCGTAGCTCCAGGCGAAGACGTCGATATACTCCTTAGCGAGTTGGACTAAAGATTCTCGGTCTTCTCCTTCCAAGCTTTTGCTGATAAAGATGGGTTTAGAAGAAGACCCCCATCCCCGAGGTCGATTTGCTCGACTTCGTCTTCGGTGGGAGGTTCTCGTAACTCAAAATGAGACTCCCATTGTTCTCCTAGGCGTTGAGCCCAGGGTTCCTCTTCGAAGGGTTCCGGCGGTTGGTCTTCGCCTTCATCTTTCTGAGGTTGCCGATGTCATGTTAGCTGACAGCACTTTCCTGAAGACTGATCCGATACTGGTATCGGAGTCCCACGTCGATGCTTCTGATGAGTGGGAATGTTCTATGTCTTCTGCGTCTGAACTTTCTGGAGTTGATGGCGGCGTGACATAGCCTAACCCCCGTCGAGTCCGATTATAGTAATCCTGTGGCTTTCCATTGGGCATCGAAAGCCGGACAGGGAGATGCCGACCCTTGCCGTAGTTTAGGCCTTTATTGCTTTTCAGGTCGTAGCCCATCTTTTGGATGATGTGCTTAGCCGCATCCGTGTATCGATAGACTTGTACTCTGCCGGTATCAGGTTCGGGCTCGATCGACGGGAGGTTCCGACGACGCTCGATTTTGCCCGAGATGATGGTGCCTTCGTCTCGACTTCGTGGAGGGACTATGAAGACTCCTTGAGACGGGACTATTTGATTATGGTAGACGGTCGTTACTTGTGTTTGCAACGACCGTAGAGCGTTGTCTAATGTATACATGGCATTCCAGTGTGGAAGACAAGAATAATTGAAAGACACTCTATTATTGATAAAGTACGAGATTTTATCCCGTGGGATTACATTGTCGAAGGAGGGTGCGTCTACATCAGCAGAGATATATTCGCCAAGCTCCTCGTCTGTAAGCACTGGGGCCGGATCAGGAGAGTCCTCCACCGCTCTGACTTTGGGGTCTGAGAGGGTTATGTGAGCCCTCTCCGGCATCTTGGATGACTGCGGCGGCTTGCCTTTAAGACGCACCTTGAGGGGTGCCTCGGTTGCGCCTTCGATGAGTGGCGCCTTTCCTTGTAATTTTACCACCAGGGGAGCCGCTGTTTGTGGTGGCTTCCCCTTGAGGCGTATCTTCAGGGGAGCTTCGCGAGCTGGCGCTTTTCTTGATAGCTTGATGCTCATTGGAGGCGCCTTCTGGGGTGGTCTCCCTTTCAGACGGATTTTCAAGGGGGCGTCAGGAGTCACTTCGGGCTCCAAGTCCGGCTCTGTTGCCGTCTCTGCTTCATCATCGGCGTCGTTGGCTTCCTCCTCGTCAAGTGGCTTGTACAAGTCGGAATCGGTGAAGTAGGCCTCAATCCCTTTGAAGGGATCGATATCTGCAAACTCCGTTCGGATGACGCCGTTGGTGGATACATATTTCATGCATTGGTGGAGCGTGGAGGGCACCACCATGTACTCATGTAACCATGGTCGTCCGAGTAAGATGTTGTAGTTGACCTCGGCATCCACCACATAACAAGTCACCTCAGTTTTGAGGCTGCCGATGTGACACTTCAGCCGGATCTTGCCCAGTGGCTCGCTCTTGCTGGCGTTGAAGCCGCTGATGGTCGTATTGGAGGGCGCTAGCCGGTACATTGGGATCCCCAGCTTTGATAGCAGTGCCTTTGGAATGATGCTTAGGGAAGACCCCGGATCGATCTGAATCCTGCTCACCTTTACCGAACCGATGTACCCTGTGTAATACAACGGTCGGTTATGTCGGTGATGCTTGAGCAGCATGTCTTGTTTGGTGAAGGTTATGTTTGGGATAACTTCATCCGCACAATGACAGTGTGCACAAGTAGTTGGTAGGTCTTCAGGTTGCTTGACCTGACTGAGAAAGGATTCGGCATCCTTCAGAGCTTCGCAGAGAGCTTCTCGGGAGTCCTTGGAGAGACGCAGGAGCTCGAACAAAGACAAGCGTGCAGGAGTACTGGCCAGTTGTGCCAGAATGTCAAAATTGTGGGGCTTGGCTAGCCCCGAAGCATTTTCTTTCCGCAGAGGTCTGTCGAAACGGGCCTCCACTTGCTTTTGTTTATTGGCTGCTGAGGGCTTGGATGAACCCTCCTCAGGGATGGTGCCAGGAGGCACCACTTCGGCGGCAGCTTCACCGGGCTGGGAGTTCTGTTGTGCACGCGTCTGCACAGGGAGCGCCTCTTCCGTTGAAGAAGAGACCGTACGGCAAGACTTGATCTTCCTGCCTTTTGCTTTGGAGGCAGGGCGTACCTCCGGTTGAGTTACCTCGGAGACGAGGTCGGGGTGAACCCAGAGGACCTCTCCTCGAGATGTGGTGAGTGGGACAAGTCCACTCACATTGTCACGGGTGGGTGGCAAATTCACCACCTCCATTGTCGCCTTAGGGATGGGGACGACGCCATCTTGTGTGGTAGTCGGCGGCAAGGTGCCGAACTGAAGTGACACCACATTAGCTGACACCGTCTTCTCTTCGTAGTCGACGGAGATTACATCCGCATTGATCATACGCTGGATATAATTTTTGAGGACGTAGCAGTCCTTAGTCGGGTGTCCGACAAACCGATGGTAGTGACAGTACCTCGGGTTGTCCACTTTCCCGACTTCATCAGGCCGCTTCGGGTCCGGAAGCTTGATCTTGTCACCCTGCTTCAGTATCTCAAAGAGTTGCAGGGTGTCGTCATCATTGAATGAATAAACCTCCTTGGATCTTGGTGCCAGTGGAGGCTTTTGAGTAGGCGCAGATGCGCCCTTCGAGGCATTAACAGTCAATGCCTGTTTTCCCTTTGTTTCTCGTCCGGAGTTGTTGGTTGCGGACTTTTTCCCCTTATCGTCAAAGGCGGGGAAGCTGACACCCAGAAGACGTGCATTGGCCGCCTTCTTCTCTGCAGCTTCAGCTTCAATGATTAGGGAGCTCCAGTCGGGAGGGGGAGTAGAGTTAAGCCAGAGCTTTACTGCAGGCAGCATGTTCATACTGTAAGCGGAGAGAAGCGCATGTTCTGGCATGCCTGGAGGTAGCCTGAAGCAGGCCTGACGGAAGCGTTCGATGAATGCCCGAACCGTTTTCTTGTCTTTCTGGCGTATCTCAATGAGAGACGCCATCGTCATGTCCTTCCCACCGTCGTAGAAGCGGTCGAGGAAGAGGCGTGTCAGGTCGTCGAAGGACGATATGGAATTATCGGGGAGGCTGCAGTACCAGTCATACGCCACCCCTTTCAGGGCCCCAACAAAGATGCTGGTGAGGAGTGCGTCCTACTTCGGAAGATGCCCTGTCTGCGACTGGAAGTACGTCAGGTACCGTCGTGGAGAGTCCTTCCCGTCATACGGCGTGAGTGTTTGTGGTTTATACTTTGGGGGATAAACCACCTTGTTCCACTCAAGGGGATAAGGCAGGGGAATGCCCATCTTCTGGCGCTCCTCCTGCCTGTTCTTGGACTCGAAGCGCTCCCGCAGATCTTTGATCATTTCGACCACGTCCTCCGTGGAGCTAGGAGTCGGGGAAGGAGGTACTACCTGGAGTGGAGCGTTTGAGGGCTCCGATGTCCGGGGTGCTTCTGTGTCTGAGGGTGTCCGCTGGAGGGGCACACTCGACTCTCCATTGGCTCCTGGGTCGGGACCATTTGAAGGTGTCCTGATCAAGGCCGACCGCATCTCAAACACTGCTTGAGTCAGTGCTTGCATTGAGGCAGAGAGGGTTTTGAGTCCTCCCTCTAGCGAGTCTATGCGCTGGACAATGTCCTGTGGCGGCACATCAGCCTCAAGATCACCCCCGGTCATGTATACTGTCATGACACGGCCGAAAGTGGATGGATTAGTTGAGGCTTCGCTCTCAGCCTCGCTCTCATGTGGGGGAGTTACTTCTCCTGGTGTTTGGCCACCCCCAGCCACATTCTGGAGTTCGTCTTCGACAGGCGCATCTGCAAGGGCCTGACTGCCCTCAGCTCTGTCTTGAAGGGCCTCTTCGTTTTCAGCACTACCCCCGGCGGTGTCCTGGAGGACATCGTCATTTTGAGGGGCTTCAGGGAGGCCATCTTCGCCTTGATGAAGATCCGCCGCAGCTGTGCTTTGGACATCTTCGTCTTCGGAAGGAGGCTCGACAAGGGTCTGGCTACCCCCAGCTTCTTCCAAGGACTTCTTCCTCGACCGAGTGCCTTCGAACACTTCAGAGGTCGTGACAGCTGCCTTGGTTTTCCTCGGCTGGCTTTTGGATGAAGACGAGGAATTGGCAGTCGTCTTCCGGACAGATGAGGAATTGGAGATCACGTTGCATGACGCAATCTTTAGTTCCTCTTCTGCTGACACCTTCGTCCCAAGGCAATGTCGGAGGGGTGTCGATGATTGTAGCCGTTGGAAGACCGACTGCTTTGGCGGTACTGCCATCTTGCAACAGCAGTTGATGGTGACCACTGCACAAGTGTGCCCCGTGAGAGGCGCATCGTGCTTGTTGGTCAACTCTCCTGACCGGCGCTTGTGAGTGATCACGTTGCGCAAGTCGTTGGAGGAGAGTGCTACCCTCACACCCCTCTCAGGCGCATGGCAGGGCCAAGCGCCGGGGTGGTCGGGTGAGTGCTGCGCCCCCTGATCTAATACCAAGCAGGCATCACGATCAGTAGTGGGGGAACCACAGCATTTGAAGTGACTTGAACGGACCTCAAACGCACAACCAGAGGAGGCGCGGGAGTTCAAGACCACTGAGTTTGCCTCTCTCGGCTTGGTTGTGCATGCAGTGAATGCGCCCAAGTGAGATGAGGACTTTGAAGGTCGACTCGTTGTCGGTGCGGGAGCACTTGAGTCAACCTTGTACAGCTTGCCATCGGCAGCGCGCGTGATTGTAAGCGCGTACCTCTGGCCGGCTGCTGGCATAGCACGTTTGTGGCGCGTGGCTCGTGCCGCCTTGGATTTCTTCGTACCAGCCCGCTGGGGCGCATAGTACTCAGCATCCAAATTCTCCTCGCCGTTACAGCGAGTGAGTCTGTCGAAGACAGAGGCTCGTTGTGGCGCATCAGAAGTAATGCGCGGGGCATTGGCTGCGCCCCTGCTCCGTCGACGTATCTTCCTCGCCTGAGAGGAAGATGGCTGGGGAACGTGGTCAGCCGCACGCTTCCCCGAGAGATGCGCTGCATCAGCGGGCGCACCTTGACTGCTGAGGACGTCAGCAGGAAGGGAAGGCTGGACGGGCGCATCCCCTTCAACGGTGGTGCCCGAGGCGTCGACTTTGCGCACCCAGACTGCGCGGGTCTTCTTCGGCTTCGACAGCCGCTTCGAAGGACTCGCACTTCCTTCAGAAATGAACTCCTCGTACGCCTGTTGATTGAGGCGCACTACCAGCGTCTTATGGGAGGAGCCCACCTTCACGTCGTCGGCCTGTGACACGACTTTCTCGGTAGAGGAGAAAGAGGTCCCCAGCAGAATCGCCAGCTTGTTTGCCATTAAAATTGTTTTGATTGAAATCTTAATACAAACAGAACAGTGATACAATATAGGACTTAGATGTAGTCCTAGGGGTACACTTTTGTTTAAGCTGGGTCCTTAGTGCCAATGGAGCGAGTGGTAATGCGTTGACTCCGTTGACCGGCTGACGGCGGTTATCGGTTCTCTGAAGGTGTTGATTACTCTGGGTGCTGGAGCTTGCCGAGAGGAGAAAGACGTTGAGTGTCTAGAACTGCCTCTCCGGTGATTCTCTGTTGTGGATTCTCTGTGAGTCTTATGTTCTGAGTCTCCGTGTGTGTGAAGGGGATGATCCTTCTATTTATACTTTTGCAGGCTGGCTGCTCATGCGCGCATGTAGGATGCGCCGGTGTGTGGGGACGCCACGTGGAGGTTGCTGATGGAGGCGCGTAGATGATGCGCCCTGATTGAGGGAGAGAACTCTTCATACTGCTGTTGTGAGCCGGCACGTAGCAGGGGGAAGATCTTTCCGTTGCTGAAATCTTGGACGAGTTGAGTCAAAAGACATGTGTCGTCGACTCATGGTTCGAAGATCTCGGATTTGGTGGAGAGGAGTGATCTGGTGGGCTGTGCCTTGGATTGGGCGCAGGAGGAGGCTGCGGCTCATAACCTTTAGGAGTTACAAACCATTTGGGGCACATGGCTTTTGAGGCGCATGCAGGCGACTTTCCTTCTGTCTTTCGGGATCAGAGATCAGTCTGGGGCGCATGGCTTTTGAGGCGCATGCAGGCGACTTTCCTTCTGTCTTTCGGGATCAGAGATCAGTCTGGGACGCATGGCTTTTGAAGCGTATGCAAAACTTCAACTGGAGACTCTTCTCTGTATATCAGTGAAGGGTCTGAGGCGCATGGCTTTTGAGGCGCATGCTAGTTTGGACGCATGGCCGTAGAGGCACATGCGGGTGTGGACGCATGGTCGTAGAGGCGCATGCGGGTGGCCACGTGGCAGTAGCCGTCGGAATAGAGTCATGATGATGCTGACGTTGCTGACGCTTCGTTTTCTGAATAAAGCTGTCAACTGTTCAGACTTTGGGAGGCGTGCTGCCAACTCTGTCAGTTCAGCATTTAATGTTGGTGACGTTCGATGGACAGCTGAGTGGGCGCGTCGGTTGGCGTTCCACTCGGTATGGAGATGTATGGGGGCGCACCCTCTATAATGCACCGAGTACTGTAGGGCGCGTCTGTGTGATGCGCCTAATGCCGAAGGGCGCGTCCGTGTGATGCGCTGTCTGGCTGGCGCATCGGACATGTCTTTTAATGATGCGGCTGTCTCGCTCTTCGAGTGCTATAAATAGCCGTTTGGCTGAATTCGAGGCGTCCGGTTCATCCATTTAATGTAAATTCATTGCACGGAATTCGGAGGGCCATCCACTTGGCGCGTGGGTTTGATCTGCCCGGCCTATAAATAGTGGCATGGAGAGAAGATTTGCTTCTTATTCCCTCACGTACTTCCAATATGAACTTGAACATACGGGTGCATTCTGCTGACGAAGTGCTCCCGAGGGTGAAGATGAGACGCTGTGTTGTCTTTGATACACTTGAAGGTGACTGTTACATCCAAAAGACGGAGTCGAGGGCTTCTGAGGCAGGCGGAAGGTGCCTGTTGCATCCAAAGATAGGGATGCTCGAGCCTCGTCTCCGTTATTCCGGAAGAGCCGTAGATCGGAATGGCGGTGCAAGTCTCTCTCTTCCTGCAAAGTGGGGTTTCCCCACTTTGATCGTGTCGAAAGCTGCTCCTTTAGCCGTGGTTTCGATCACGGTCTTCCTTCGGCTTTGGAGGCTCTTTCGAAGCCTCCCCTGGCCACAGCATTTGCGGTGCTCTTCTCTTCCTTGGTTCCAGCCAGAGGGTTAAATGCTTTGTGTCGAAGCATTTATCGGGCGAGCCTGGTTGGAAGAGCGGCACATAACTGGGCTATGCTCGGCCAGGTGAGCCTGGCTGGAAGAATTTGGCTGAAGGGATGCACATAACTGAGGTACTGAAGAGATGATGGGATGCGCCTGGATGGAGGCGCATGATATCTGCTGCGCCTCACTGGTGGCGCATAGTGATGCTGCGCCTATCTGGAGGCGCATGGTGGCCGCTGCGCTTATCTAAAGGCGCATGATGGCCGCTGGCTGTAGACTTAGGCTCTTTCTTTGTAGAAATTCTCCTTTGTACAACTTTTTCTAGACATGTAATAGACTTTTATATATAAAATGAAAAGTCCTTCTTCAAATGTCTATACTTATTGACTTTGCTGTGAAGTTCTTCGTCTGAGTTCTAGCGCATGTAGTGTCCGGCGCATGGGCTTTCTGGTTGTAAAATTCCATGCTTCTACACTTCTGAGGCAGGTGGAAGGTGCCTGTTGCATCCAAAGATCGGGATGCTCGAGCCTCGTCTCCGTTATGCTGGAAGAGCCATAGATCTAAATTGCGGTGCTGCGGCTTTGGAGGCTCTTTCTTCTGTCAGAGTGGGTATTGCCCACTCTGGTTGTGTTGAAAGCCTTCTTTTGCCGCGGATCAATTGCGGAGAGCTCTTCCTCTAGCTAGAGGGTTGATTGCCCACCCTCGTTCTGCTCAATAAATGCTTCATTAGTCGAAGCATTTGATGGCGCATATGCTGAGACTTCACGATGCGCCTGTGGGGCGCTGAAGGGCGGCACATAACTGAGCTGCTGAAGGGATGCACATAAATGAGCTGCTGAAGGGATGCACATAACTGAGCTGCTGAAGAGATGCGCCTGGCTGGGGAGCGCATGGCGGGATGTGCCTGTTTGAGGGCGCATGGTGGTTGCTGCGCCTAGCTGTAGACTTAGTGTCTTTTCTTTGTAGAAATTTTCCTTTGTACGGCTCTTTTTAAGACATGTAACAAACTTTTATATGAAAATAAAAGTCTTCTTTTAATGTCTATGCTTTGCTGTGCCAAGTACTTTATCTGTGCTCCCTAGCGTATATGATGTTAGGCGCATAGGATTTCTGGTCTTGAAATTCCATGCTTCTACAATATATACCCAGCCGAACTCTGGCCGAATTCGGACCGAACTCTGGCCGAATTTGCCAAGGGTTGCCTGGCTATATATGTGTAAGAAAAAAAATAATGAGGCCACATCTTTTTCAGTAATTCGTTTCAAATGTTTAATTCAGAGTTTAGTAATTTTAAATCTCAAAATAATATAATTAATATTATTTTATAAATTAATATTCTTTACTCAGCATCTATCTCAGATTGGCTGTAGGAGTACTGTCCCAGCTAACGGAGGTTCACCGAGGAACTCTTAAGTACCGCTTCGCTTCGACTGTAGTCGTGGTGACAGACAGACTCTTTTTAGGCTTGTCTCGAAAACAGTTTTTGAGTATCGAATAAATTAATTAATAAAACAAAATTAATTAATATTATTGATATCTAAAATTCTTAATTCTCGACGTAAATAATTGAAACGATCTTCCGCTAGAGGTTTTGTGAGTATGTTAGCTAATTGATTCTGAGTGTCTATGTATACAAGGTCTATATCTCCATTTTGTTGATAATCTCTAAGAAAGTGATGTCGAATCTCGATATGTTTAGTACGAGAGTGACATACTGGATTCTTAGTCAAATTAATAGAACTAGTGTTGTCACAGAAAATGGGTATGTGTGTAAAATACAATCCATAGTCTTCTAAAGTTTGTTTCATCCACAAAATTTGTGCACAACAACGTCCTGCGGCGATATACTCAGCCTCGGTTGTCGATAATGCAACAGAATTTTGCTTTTTACTAAACCAAGAGACTATAGCTTTTTCTAGAAAATGACATGTACCGCTGGTACTTTTTTTATCTACTTTGCATCCGGCAAAATCAGCATCAGAATAACCGATTAGGTCAAATGATGTGGTTTTGGGATACCATAAGCCGACAGAAGAAGTGCCTTTAAGGTATCGGAAGATACGCTTAACTGCGCACAGATGTGATTCCTTAGGATTAGCTTGAAAGCGTGCACATAAAAAACACTAAACATAATATCTGGTCGACTAGCAGTTAAATACAGTAAGCTACCGATCATACCTCGATATTACGTATGTCGACAGGTTTGCCTTGTTCATCAATATCAAGCTTGGTTGAGGTCGCCATTGGAGTGCTAAGTGGTTTTGTTGCTTCCAAGTCGAACTTCTTTAACAGATCCTTTGTGTACTTTGCTTGATTTATGAGCGTCCCATTATTGGTTTGTTTGATTTACAGTCCGAGAAAGAATTTCAGCTCTCCCATCATGCTCATCTCAAACTCATTCTGCATACACTTAGAAAATTCTTGACAAAGAGATTCATCAGTAGATCCAAAAATAATATCATCTACATAGACTTGAATCAAAAGAATATTGTTATTCAAAGATTTTATAAACAAAGTAGTGTCAACCTTTCCCTTTGAAAACCCGTTATCAAGTAGAAAAGAGCTTAGACGATCGTACCAAGCACGAGGGGCTTGTTTCAAACCGTATAAGGCTTTCTTCAACTTGAAAACATATTCAAAAAATTTGAAATCAGTAAAACCAGGAGGTTGAGCTACATAAACTTCTTCTTTTATAAAACTATTTAAAAATGCGCTTTTGACATCCATTTGAAATAACTTAAAATTATGAAAACATGCAAATGCACATAACATGCGAATGGATTCTAATCTCGCAACTGGAGCATAAGTCTCATCGTAGTCGATACCTTCTTCTTGATTGTATCCTTGAGCTACGAGTCGAGCCTTATTACGAGTCACTAAACCATTCTCGTTCAATTTATTTCGGAATACCCATCGGGTGCCAATGACCGGATGATCAATGGGCTTGGAAATAAGTTTCCAAACTTGATTCCGTTTGAATTGGTTTAATTCCTCTTGCATAGCATCTAACAAAAAATTATCACTACATGCTTCATCAATATTTTTGGGTTCAAACTGCGAGACAAAAGCAACACAAGAAGCTATTATTCAAGGAACGAGTACTTACACCCTTGGTAATCTCACCAATTACCAAGTCCTTTGGATGATTAGCCAAGAATCTCATCTCTTTTGGTGTAGTCTCAAGATTGCTAGTTCCGGCTTCTTTGCTTGGAGGTTCATCTGATGCCTGATGTGATGGTTCTGCATCTTTATGTGAAGGTTTTGCAGTAGCTGTACTTGGTACGATTATGTCTTCATTTTCATCATCGTCTAAGTGTTGATTTAGCTCATCAAACTTGACATTGATAGATTCTTCAATGATCATGGTTCTTTTGTTGAAGACTCTGTATCTTTTGCTCTTTGCTGCATAACCTAAAAATATACCTTCATCGGCCTTTTCATCAAATTTACTCAAATTATCTTTAGTATTAAGAATAAAATATTTACAACCAAAGATTTTAAAATAAAAAACATTTGGTGTTCTATCAAACCATAGTTCATAGGGAGTCTTCTTCGATATAGGTCAAATTAGAACCCTATTGAGAATATAACATGTTGTATTTACAGCTTCAGCCCATAAGTATCTAGGTAGACTAAACTGGTTTAACATTACTCTAGCCATTTCAGATAGAGTTCTGTTCTTACGTTCCACAACTCTATTTTGTTGCGGAGTCCTAGGGCAAGAGAATTCATGCAGATAACCGTGTGTCACAAAATTGCTTGAATTCTGCATTCTCAAATTCGTCGCCATGATCACTACGAACGAGTAATCATGAACCCTTTTTCATTTTGTACTTTCTTGCAAAAGGTGACGAATTCTGATAATGCATCGTTCTTGCGTGCAAGAAAATAAACCCATGTATATCTAGAAAAATCATCTATAATGACAAATGCATATAACTTACCACCTAGACTAGCAATTCTACTTGATCCAAATAAGTCCATATGCAATAGTTGTAAAGGTCTAGTGGTACTTACAGCGTTCTTGGATTTGAATACGAATTTGGTAGCTTTGTTCTTTTCACATTCACTACATACCGTATCCTTCTTGAAAGAAATATCCGGTAAGCCGCGTACCAACTTCTTTGTAGATAATCTTAAAATTGTATCCATGTTTGCATGACCGAGTCTCATATGCCATAGTTGACTCTCAACACTTTTGGCCATCAAACATCTACCTGCTTTGTTAGCATCTTCCAACAAATAGAAAACATATATATTGTCTTCCCTAATACCTTCAAATATAATACTACCAGTTGAACCATCAACTATAGTACATTTATCTTTTACGAAGTTAATACCATAACCGTGATCAGCTAAATGGCTTATGATGAGCAGATTATGTTTTAACTCGGTAACTAGACAAACATCTTTAATCACTGGATAGGGAGCCTTACCAATGTCACCGATACCGTTTATGTACCCTCTTAAATTATTATCGAAGGAGACATATCCTTCTTTATTCCTCTTCGACAGTGTTGCGAATAATGAAGCGTCACCGGTCATGTGCCGTGAGCAACCGTTGTCGAGGATCCATTTGCTTCTAGCATGTGAAGGACGTCACACCTACAAAACAATTTGCAGATGAAACTCTTGGTACCCATTTCTTGTAGGGTCCTGACTGGTTAGTTTTCGGTATCCATGCATAAACATTTAAATCTACTAACTTTCTGATTCTACATGCAGAAGATATATGACCAATGAGGCCACAATAATGATATTTAGCATGTTGAGTGTTGAAAGTAGTATGAGGTGCATGATTGGTAGGTTTTGGTTTTCTAGTATAGAAGAATGCATGCCTATTAGTCTTCTTGGGTATAGTTTTGGTATGGTTTGGTCTGACAGTGTTGGGCGTGTTCCGATGATTCGGTAATTGACACGTGTTAGAATAGGAAGCAGCAACTTTAGGCCGTTTTCCTAAACTAATTTTCAACTTTTTGGAAGTGTCATACAATCTAGTATAGTCAGATGTGAGTGATTCTAATCTGACCTGTGCACACTGGAGACTCTTTCTCTCCTTAGATAGGTCTTCCTTTAACTGGATAATAGTTTGGTCTTTTTCTTCGGATAGTTTAACAGTCTCGTGTAACAACAATTTAATAGAAGAAGGCTCACGAGACTCATTTGAAGAGTCATTATCTCTAACATGATCTAGTAGGTCGGTAAGTCTTCCTATTTCACCTTTGTACTCTTTGAGTACCTTCTTAGAGGTTTCATATTTACTATACAGTTTCCTGTAGTCATCTAACAGTTCACTGAAAGCCTCTCCTAGTTTCTCAAAGGTGAAATCATCATAAGGATCAAATAGAGGATTAGTGATTATCTGATCGCAAGCCATCAAGCACACATTTGCAGCGTCATCTGATTGTTCATCTTCCGAGTCGCTGGCTTCACTTTCATGTCATATGCTTGTGTTGGCGTACTTTTTTGATGTAGATTTCTTCAGATAGCCTATATTTGCTGTTTTTCTTTGATGATGATGCTGTTGGACAGTCTTTCTTCATGTGTCCTTTCTTCTTGCATCCGTAGCAAATAGGATCTTCCTCGTTGTTGTTGTTGTTGCTGTCTTTTGTTCTCCTGTTAAATCTCATGAACTTCTTAAATTTTCTTACCAGAAGAGCTTGATCTTCAGAGTCGGAGTCGCTGTCATCAGAATCATCTTCCATGGTTCTTCTATGTTGAGCCTTGAGAGCGATCGTCTTCTCTGACTTCTCCTTTGGTGTAGCATCTTCAAAGTCTTGAAGTTCTAACTCGTGAGTGAGTAGCTTATGTAAGCCCCCTGAATTTCAGGGTTTATTTTAAATTTTCTGAATGAATTATTTTCAATAAATATATTATTATTTAATTGTTTCGATCATTAATATACCTTTCCGTAACTTTGACTTTTGGAGCGTCAGGGATGCCAATCTCTGTAAACTCTCTTCATAGGTTTTAAAGTAGACAAGATTATCTTCGTTTTGATATATCATGTCCCACTTGAACTTGTTTCCTTGTGCTCTTTTTGTATCGCGCAACTTCGGGTCAACTTAGACCAATTAATCGTTGAATAATTATTTCCACTTTTATCTTTGATCTTCGTTTGCACGTCACCGTGACTTTTAATTTAGGAGCACCAGACCAGTCATTTTCTCAGAACCAACTTCTCATGAATGATCTACTCGGGACGCTCTTCACCCATGACCTTCGTGTCCCACCAGACACTCCATTTTGTGCTTCATTTTCTTCGCACAACTTTTAGGTCAATTTAGGCCAATTTATTTTCTACCGTAAAACCTGATTTAATTTCCAATTTCATTTTGGGACCCGACATCGATCCAACCTAGTCGACCCAAAGTATGGACGTGGCCCACATGAAGCCTACTACCCACATGACGCTTGTGTCCCATTTATTGGAGGCCCTGCATATTATTTATTTACCCGTGATCATAAATACATATTTAATTCAATTATTGCCTCCTGTCCGATTTTGATCCGACCCGGCTCGACCGAATCCGAACCCAAGCTCCATATTCTTCTCTCGTGACTGCCCAAACACCCCACACAATTTTTCTATTTTTTCTATTTTGAAAATATCTTTTCCTCTCTCTATTTTACAAATATCTTATTTTCTTATACACACACACACACACACACACACACACACACACACATATATATATATATATATATATATATATATATATATATATATATATATATATATATATATATATATATATATATATCTAATTCTCTCTCCTATTATTTTTAACACCTACACAAACACCACCTCACCCCCTCCACCTCACAGCAGGAGCACCCCCGCCCCCTCTCTAAATCGACATCCCTCTCTCACTCTTTTTTTCAAATATCTATTCTCACTCTCTCTCTCTCTTTCTATTAAACACACACACATACAAAAAAAACACTCTTCCTCTCTCCTCCCAAACAAATCACAGCCCCCACCCCTCCCATGGCCGACTCCTTTCTCCTCCTCCCTAGGCCGAGCACCACCACCTACAGCCACCACCTCCATCTTCTTCTCCTCCTCTTCTTCATCATCTATATCTCCACATCCACCACACACCACCCTCACCAACCCCATCTTCACCATCATCACCATGCACCTCCACCACCTTCACCCGAGCTACCACCACTCCACACCCCGCCGGCGACCGCCGCTGGGCCACCCCCGCGCAACCACAGCAGCCGCCAGCAACGAGGCAGCAGTCGCAGCAGCGTTCGCAGCAGTAGCAGGCGCAGGTATGCGCGCGTGCGGGCCGCCGTCGTGCGCCGCCGTGCCGTCGCACGCCCGCCGTGGCCCCCCTGATGCGCGCAAGCCCCCGACGACCTCTCCCAGTCCACCACCATCCTCCCCGGCGCGCCGAATAGCCTATTCGTGCGTTTTGAACGAGATCCCGTCGGCGCGCACGAGTTTGGAACTCAAAATTTGTGTCCCATCGCAGCGACTTTGCGCATATTTTTCAGGAGATCCGACAGTTGGATCGGCAAACTCCTTGCTCTGTCTCAATTTCGGTATATAGCACTTCACTCCCCTCAATTTTTGTCTGTTAATTTCGTCGTTTGATACCTCAAAACTGGCCACCAAGTTGACGATTTAAATTGAACTATTTTTGGACAGTTTCGTGGAGCCAACTTTGTCAGCTCGTAACTCTGCCGTTGCAGCTCCGGTTGGCATGCTACCAGTTCCTGTGCGCAGCTGGTATAACCCTCTTCCTGTCTCCTTTAAGTTTGATTTCATTATGAGCACGTTTGGTTGGTCGAATTCGACGCCAAAGTTGGTCGTCCGAATTCTTTAATTTACAATTGTTAAATTCTATTTTTGAACCCGGGACTCCAGATTCAATTTCTGACATCACCAGTAGACTCATGGCGTCGTTCTGGCATATTTTCATATAAAGTTTGTTTGATTTGGAGAACGTGGGCCCTGGCACGTATTTCGATGCAAAGCGGGTCCTACATTCCGAGTCAACGGGTTACTTTGAGATCGGCTCATCGGAATCCAATTCCAGATATACCGTTGAGTTCGTATCGTCATTCTGGATTCGTTGACATATAATTTGCTGAGTTTGAAGACATCTGCTCCGGCACGCATTTCGGTGCAAACTAGATTCCAAATGTCCGCGTCAACGTGTCATTTTGAGATCGGCACATCGAAATCCTATTTTGGACATACCGTTGGGTTCGTATCATCATTCTGGATTCGTGAACATATAATTTGCTAGGTTTTGTAGACTTCTATCTTGACACGTTTTTCGGTGCAAAGTGTGTCCAACGGCGGATATCATTTTGACCCGAAATTATCGTTTTGCCCCTGTGTCTAAATTAGACTTATGGGTAGGCTATCCTACTAATTTGACCGTTCTGGACACGTTGGTGATATTTATTTTATTATCCGACAACATCTGTAGATTTTGTTTATGTATCATACTTAATTTGTAATTAATTATTTTTCCAGAAATTGTTACTTTCTGTTTTTAAATTTTTATATATATTTTAATTGCTGTAAAAATTTGGAAAAATTATATTTAAATACTATGTTAATTTACCTAATTTATTATAATTTTTTCAGCATTTAATAAGTACTTTTGGTATTTTATAAAAATGGGAAAATATAACTTATTTTCAGTATATTTATGTTTGCTGATTTCTAATAATTATTTATGAAGTTTTATAAATCCCAGAAAAATTAGTATAATTTCTATAATTAACAAGGATCATTTTGGTATTTTATTTTATGTATAATTGAGCTTTTTGTCTATCTCAAAATTGTTGGAACTTAGTGTACAGTTTGATTTATTTATTGAGTAGTTACGACTTACAATTTTTGTGTTGATTTGAGTTATTGTAGTATTGGACCTCACCCTACACTAGTGTAAAGGCCCTAGAAAATTAGTTTGGATATAGTGTCACTCCACATTAGACTTTTATGCTAGGTCTCCACTTGGCTAATATCCAGTTAGGAGTCGTGTTACACCACTAGTGTAATATTAAACATAGCTTAGAACTGAGTTTGTATATCATTATTGACAGGACACCGGACATCTATATCTTCGTACTAGTATTATTGCTTTGTTCGAGGCAAGTACATTTACAAACTCATTTACTGTCTTTTAATGCTAGAACATGTATTAACCATGTTAAAATACTGATCCTTGAGGTAGCAAGTTAACTTTTCACATGTTGTATTACTTTTAGTACCTGCCATGCTTAGGACAGTTCTTATATCTTCACATGCTTCTTACTGGTTTACAGCACATGTTTTACTATGCATTATACTGCTCTGAGTATTCACATGTTTTATACTGCTCCCAGTACCTGTCATGCTTATACTGCTCCCAGTATCTCTCACATGCTTTATATCGTTCTCGTATCTCCCACATGTTTTTACTGTTCTTGTATCTCTCACATGTTAAAATAACGGGTTAAGGGAAAACTGTTAGTAGTGTACGTGAACATGACCCCCTTCTCCGTATGTATTTACCGCGCACGGTAACATTCTATATGTAACTTTGCCGTAGGTTCTGATCTCGCATTTGTGTATGGATATACACCGATGCCGTTCGTGCACGTACGTACATGCCAGAAAAACTTGATATGTACCGCTGTACATCCTTTTCACCTATTGACCGATTCACGTACATACTACGGTTTTAAACTTTTAAACTATATGTTGTCATTTCTAAAAAGAACCAATTAAATCATGATATGCCATGTTCCCTATGTTACTATGATACCGTGATCCCAGTTGTACCATGAGGCCATGTTTCCAGTATTTCCTGTTTTATAGACTTATCACACCATGTTTCTTGTTGTACATCTCTTTCATTATATATTCAGTACTTTAGTTGTAGAGGTTGTACTTGCTCCCGTCCTGACAGGATAACGTTGTAGGTATACTTTCTGAGGAGGAAATGCTATGTGTTACATATTTTGGCACTAATTTTGAGGACCTGGCCTTAGCTCCAGAAGAGGCCCCAGCGGAAAACCTTGCTTAGTTATCTTTCATGTGTTTTGAGACTTAGATTTTGGTCTGTACTTATATTTGGATACTGGACTTTGTCTCCAGTTAGATACTTATAAAGTGTATTATTAAGTCTGTGCTTATGTTACCTTCGCTTATAGATGTTGTGTTGTGATGAACTTTAAATATGATTTTAGAACTGTTAGATGCTTAGATCCTTTATTGTCTATTCTTAGAACAGCTTACTACGCTTTAACCAAGCGTAGGCTGGACATGGCTCGGCCCGGCCCAACAATTTGGGTAACGGGTCGTGACAGCTTACCCATGAGTGTTTCTAGAGACATTGTTGAGAGGTCGTTCCCTTCAATGATTGCAGTAGCCTTTGTAATCCAGTTCTTTGTAAGGGCTCGTAGAAGTTTACGAATCTTCTCATGGTTACTGTAATCCTTGCCTAGTGAAGACAGAGGATTTACAATATCCAAGAATCTTGTAAACATCTGAGTGACTGATTCACTTGGCTTCATTTTGAACGCCTCGTACTCCTGAGTAAGTCTGCTGATCTTTGACTCCTTGACTTGTGTTGTTCCTTCGTGGGTTACTTCGAGAAGTTTCCACACTTCGTTTGATGTTGTACAAGTAGACACCCTGTTGAATTCAGTTCTGTCTATAGCACAAAATAAAGCGTTAATAGCACGTGCGTCAAGACCGGCCTTTTTCTTTTCTTCCTCTGTATATTTGTCATCGGGTTTTTCAACTAAAACACCATCAACATTAATACAAGGGGGCTTTTTATAGCCATCAATAACTACAGACCATAAGTCAAAATCAAGAGATTTCAGAAAGAAACTCATACGTGTTTTCCAATAAGTGTAGTTTGTGTCGTCAAACAGTGGAGGTCTTGTGACTTGGCCTTCACTTGTGAATTTCACAGTTGCCATGTGTAATACTGTGATCTATATAAAAATTGAATATAACTGCAATTTTACCTTGCTTTACCTGTATAACCCATTCTGATATACCTCTAGATGGAGAACCTGCTCTGATACCAATTGTAGGAACGAAATCGTAAAGCAGAATACTCTAGAGTGGGGGTGAATAGAGTAGGCAGCGGAATATTGCTAATTAAAAATCTCGTTAGCAGTTAGAAAAAATAATCATAAAGTAAATGACAGTAATGAAAAAGTGATCAGAAGGCAAACGCAAACACCGAGATTTATACTGGTTTTCCTTTTGTGAGGACTAGTCCAGTCGGAAGAACTCTAGCTTCCAGTTGAATCCACTATTGGAAAATCCTGCAAGTTTTCATACGAAGTCCTTGCAACTTCTATAGACGCGAGCTTTGATACGAAGAACTCGACCAACTTTAATTGTGAAGAGTTGTATCTTCTATCAAGCCTCTGATTACAATCGCTCTTAAAAGTTCTAGACCGCACCGTACTGGCAAATCGACTAGAGGATTGTAACTGGCTTAGGATTTAAAAATGTAAGCTTTGAAAACTCTTTGAAGAAAATGTAAACTTTAGAAGAGAAGAGATTGAGAGTGAATTGGTGATTTGAAATGATCGAAATACTTCTCTATTTATAGTTTTTCCAAAGACAGAACTCTGACAGAATTCGGGCAGAATTCGGACAGAACTCTTTGTAACAAATTGCAACTGAAGGGTGACCAAGTTCAAAATCCAACGTTCACTAACGTTCCACTTGGCCGAACTCTGGCCGAACTCGGGCCGAGTTCGCTAGGGTTCTGCCAGTTCATTTTTTGAGAAAAATCAATTTGGCTTTTTGAAAAGTCCTTCAGAAGCTTTTTGTAAAAAGAATATTTTTCAAAAACATAGGTCATTTTTAAAAGGATAGGGTGATTTTGAAAAACGATTCCGGACAGCCTATTTGCCAGTACGACTTGGTGTACAATGTATTCCTAGACTCAATAAAATAAAAAATTACATTGCTTTGAAGGAAATACATTCTGAATGGCAAACGGCTTCAGTCTTGAACATCGTAGATATGCATCGTTGAGCAGTGTCCAAAACGTCATAGGTAAACATCTGAATTGACTTGCATTGATATCGAGACAGAGTTTGATCAATTATTAAAATTAGGTTTGACCATGACCAATGGGCTAAAAGGGCGCATACGGGCCGTTCGCACCCGCTCGACCGTACGCAAAAGACGAGATAACGTCTCTAATCCCGTGACCGAGTCAAGGCACATCCACGGGCCGGTCGCATCCACACGAATGCTCGCCTCGACGCGAGGTAACGTGTACAAATCTAATGGACTTATTTTCAAGGCTCGGGATATTGTCGCGTTCATCAGACCTCTGATGCATGGAATTGTTAGAGGAATATAATTGAGTGCAACAACAGTAGAAAGGGAACAAAATAGTAGTGTCATAGATGTGTGTAATTAAAGTGTGCATATTGCCAGCACTACTTGACGACAAAATTGCGTGCACAAAACAACAAAAAAGACAAGGAAAAAAATTCTTTTTTTGTTGAATTATGTTTTCTGTGAATGGAGCTTAGAAGCGATCCCTAGCAAAAATGGTAGTGAAAACCCATGTTTAATTGTTAGCAAAATTGTGCAAAATTTATTGGGTTGTGTTTTGTATTATGTTGCTCGTTCAAAAGGTGAAAGTAATAGAGTTGATAGTTTTGTGATATGTCGGACTGAACATTTACATGAATTTCTTTAATGCATAAAGGTCAGTTCAATATTACACTTTATGGTTAACTCCGATTTGGGTCACTGTATTTTTTAAATATGGTATCAGAGCTCGTAGTTGTAGGTGTCAGAAATTTGACAGTCAACGTGGACCCAGTATATATTATTAACATGAACAGTATCAACTATCACTATTGGCAAAGCAAGATGAAGGATTTGATATTCGTCAAAAAGATGCATCTTGCCAGTATTTGCTTCCGTGAAATCCAATGACAAATCCAAGCCGAGGACTGGATATTCAAGCATATATAGGTATGTGGATACATCAGGCAATTCGTTGATGAAAATGTCTATAACAACATTGTCAATATTAAACACACAAAGACATTGTATGGGAAATTGGAATCTTTATGCGCTAAGAAGGCCGAGATAAACAAATTGTTCCTTATCCAACATATGATGGGTCTTAGGTACAATTATGGTACATTAATTAAAAATGACTAGAGTGAGTTTTATGACTTGGTTTGACCAGTTATTCGCTATGGGAGTCAAGTTCGACGACAAGATATAATTTGGTTGTTGGGTACTTTGTCAAACTCGTAAAAAATTGCGAGTGTCTTTGATCACTTTCGCTTCTGAAGATGGGGTTAGCCTAGAGTTTACAAAGAATGGGGTGCTGAATGAGAAGATGCGGAGGAAAACTCGAGGCATTTCATCTACATCATACTCAGATGTATTGGTTTTAGAGAATCGAGCAAGGACAAAAAGTAAGGGTCCATGCGGTGGTAGGAAAAGCGGAAAGTCCAAGGGTGCCTAACCACCAGGCCATCCTACCAATTCCTAGCACTTGACATTGGGAAGTATGCCTAACCACTAGTAAGATAACTCACCATGCAGCCACATCAAATATCAAGATCACCATTTCCATCGAATGGCCATGAATCACTTCATTCACCCACGTCCTAGGGTCAAACCATATGAAGCAGTCTCATGAACTCTACCCAACTTAGGGAAGCACTATTAACTCAAAGCTACTAAGGCACTCACTCACACTATCTCACTAGCATCTCAAGTTCACAATCTATGGAACAAAGGTCTCTCTGGCAAGGTCTCTTCCTACAGTCAATCCATCCATCATTCATCCTCAAATTAGCATGATCAATAAAATCAATCCAACTAGTTCTTATAGTCCAAATCCTCAATCCGTATGATAGAGTCTATCAATTCCGTAAATTATAAATCTCCATTGCAATCCTAAGTCACGATCTCAATCCTCATTCATAAGCCATAAACTTATCATCCAAGCCATAAGATTTCAATCAACAATCCCGAGTCATACTCTCAATTAGCAATCACAATCCATAAGTCTCCATCCAAATGTCAAGTCACAAAGATTTCAATCACCAAAGGCAAGCTATAGGTCTTTCAATCTCAATCTAATTGTGCTTGATCATTATCCACCCAATCTCACTTGCATATTCTGTATCAACTTTTAATCCATCGATATATTAGTTCAATCCGTATAATCTTCTATTGACTCAAACTTACTTATACATTTCAGCCAAATCATAGGTTGATTTAAAATTCTCTTAAGGCATCAATCTCATCCCCTGAATCAATAATCAATCACAAAAAAATTCCAACATTTATCAAGTCAAGTCTATCTAACTTCCATTCATGCTTGCTCAAGGTCACATAACCAAATCATAAAGAACTCTAATGATATCATCGAACCCATGCATTCACACTCAAAATTTATAATCCAGTGAGTCATCTAATTTCCGTGATTCAATATGTTTTACAATCATATCATTCATTCTTCCACAACATCCTCAAGTCAAGTCAATCAATTCTTTGTACACTTGATAACATTAATTACATGCGTCCCCAAGAAAATATTCACTCACAAAACTTTCAATATGCTTCAACCAATTGCTATCTACCAAACCAACATCAGATCATCCCATTCTTTACTGCATATCAAATTATCTTAGTTTAACTTGGATCCTCGAGTTCCAAATTTTTTTTAAAGACATCATAAATCGTTTCAATTAAATTCTCAATTGCACTCCCAAGTCTTAGCATTTAACTTAGAACTCAATCCAATCGACTCCAGCCATGATTTTATACACAATTCATGGTTATTTTTTGACCGAACCATTCATTCACAAAATCGAATTCTTGTTTAGGGCTATATGAATCTACCAAACACCATTCACATTCATATGAACAAAATCCAATAAGATATTCAATATTGCATTGACCAAGCATAACTCTAGACCAAGACCTTGCACTATCCATCAAAAACTCATAGGCTCCTCAATATCCAAATCACCAAATCAAGAAGACCCCTTAGGAATACCCCCCTACACCACTCATAGGTCAAACCACTAATCACATAAACATCTCCATATACTGAATCAACGTCCCTTTCAGACAATCAAAACAACGGTGGCTCCAACAAACACAACCATAACATACATATATACTTGCAATAACATGAAATCCATTTGCAATATCACCAAAAAAAATTATTATATATATTTCATTACATAATTAGAATAAATAATTAGTTAACCAAAAATTAAATAATATTAATTAATTATAACTATTATTCTTCGTTATTTGTTTAACTAATTATCATAATTTTTATTATTATTGTCATGTCCCGGTCCACTAGGAGTCTAGGATCGAAAGTCGCCACTGGACGTTATGTCGTACAAGTCTAAACTGCACTTATACAAGACAAATACCAAAACGGCCGATAGAACTACTAAGGTACAAAGTCATCGTAGAAGAAATACTAAACAGATAAGTTGAATCGACACAAGATATATGAAATAAATTTTTTTATTAATAATATCAGTAGGATTACAACGACTCAAATCCAATAATGACTTGATTACAAACAAAACTCTCTTTCTCAATACTATACAACATGCCCCAATGCTTACAACTTGTCACGCCCCGCTCCCGTAGGAGCGATCGTCCTCGCTAAGGCGTGATGCCGCACGAGCCTAGATTGCGCTCGTACAAGGCAGTTTCATAACGGCCGATTACATCGACGGCGACGGGGTCGTCGCACAGAAGTCCCAAGCAGAAATATTGAATATTGCAGCAAAAATTTAGAATAAGAATACATGAACACAAGTTATTCAAAAGAACTCTTTATTGATATTGAACATTTAGATTACAATAGGCACAAGACCATGATTACAAGTCTCTCATACTCACTTTTCTCTCATTTATAAGTCACACTGCTCTCTCTCATCTCTCGATACAATACTTGAATCCAGCGGAAGCTTCGGAAGGCGATGTCCATATATTATGTCCTGTATAAGTCTTTGAGTCCACGCGGCCGCACGCTTTGACTCGCCGAGGAACTCCGTACCTCGACGCCTCCAAGCGAGCTCCGCGCCACGAGCTTCTACCTGTGCCTGCACATGAAACACTGTGTGGGTGTCAGTACTCAACTGTACTGGTGTAGTGAGTTTTTCGCCCACCCATACATAACCGACACGTTCATTTACTTTGTGCAGCTTAAGTCCCTTTTAATGTCTTGCTAGTCTTGTCTTAGGATCAATTTTAGGACAAGGACGTTCGACCAAACCGAGGTGCCATGACATGGTCGCGCTATAATTCCAACGTGTATTTTGATCGAGGCAGTGCCTCATCGCCTAGGTACTTGACCAAACTTTAACTCGAGACGGCAGGGCCGTGCCATACTCTATTCGAGACTTCAACATATTCGAGATAGCGCTTCGCCGAGGAGCAACTCATGCGAACTCGGCCGTGCCAAGACTTTCAATACTTTCGCGTGCCTCTAGACCAATTCTCGTGCTAGCAAACGTCAAGGGAGAACAACTCGTGCAGGTCGTGCCTCTAGACCAAGCTTAGACTTGTCCGTGCTTCAAGATGAAGTCGTACCTAACGACTCCCTGACTTAGCAATACCGATACGCGAAAGCCAATACGCGAATGCCAATACTTGATACGCGAAAGCCAATACTTGATACGCGAAAGCCTTACTTAGTGCCGAAGCACGTGTCTTGCTGACATAAACTATAACTCATTCCTTCCGTGCTGATGCATGGCTAGCACTAACGGATTACATCTTGCTGACTTGATACATGTCGTACTAGACTATCTCATGATTCGACCAACGTCGTGCTAGTATTTGACTCTATCCAAAGGCAAACACGCGGATTGCCGCTCTTGCCGACACGTCTATATGAGTGGTCACTAGCAATGTCAAGCTATCTTGGACTAGCTTGTGGGATATCGGCTCATCCCTACACGGGTAGCTAGCCCGGAGGCGCCAAAGTCTCCCATGCGGTTATCCAGCATCCTATCTTGAGCCGCAACGCGCTTCCCCCGGGACGACATGATCCCGGTGCCCCGGTGATCATTCGAGAAGACTACACCTTGTCGACAAGTTGTCCAATGACCATGCAAGTCTCGACTCGATCTATCCAGTCCTTCCTTAATATGACCATGTTTTTCCTCTTTATATTGAGACTCCCAAGCTGCGGGACCGATCTCGTGTGTTTTCTTTCAAGACATAGCGAGACTCCCAAGCCGCGGGACCGATCTCGTGTGCGGGACTTATCAAGACTAAGCGAGACTCCCAAGCCGCGGGACCGATCTCGTGTGCGGGACTTATCAAGACTTAGCGAGACTCCCAAGTAGCGGGACCGATCTCGTGTGCGGAACTTATCAAGACTTAGCGAGACTCCCAAGCCGCGGGACCGATCTCGTCTGCGGGACTTATCAAGACTAAGCGAGACTCCCAAGTAGCGGGACCGATCTCGACGACAACCAGTCACGGGGACTTCCTTTGACCGTGGCATGCTTTCCAATAAATCTATCGTAGCTCGTGCCTTAGACAGACCTGGTTCTCTAGGCGATGCTAACGCTCAAGTCATATATTTTATACGACGAGCCTTGTTCTCAAGGGACTACGCGACTTGACAACCGTAGATAGAGCAGGACAGTGCTAGAATGGCTTTGATAGCCCAACACAACTCTTGTCTAACTTATTCGGGCAACGACTCGACGAGCAAAAGCTACGCCGAGCCACGCATCGAGGGAACGTGCTATGCACGGGGTCGACTTGAACAACCAAGTTCGTGCCTAGACTTAAGCCAACAGCCGTGCAAGACGACTTAACTTGCGGGACGTGCGAAGGCTATGCCAAGCCTTACGGGACAGGACCGTGCATGCTTTATCAAGCATTCATGCAGGCGACGCCTATGACTTAGGCTATTTCAAGTGTCGGACAACTTAGCAGCTTAAGCCAACTTCCTTCTCCCAAGCCACGGAATCGAAGGATCGAGTGTCATTTGGAAGCACGCTGAGCCGACTTCTATGAAGATCGTGGGACCATTTTCCATGTTCTAAGACATTCCAACAGGTCGGGATTATTCCCTTAGCTATGTGCGTTCGTAGCTTTTATATTAGCCTACTTGTGCAAGTTGAAAACATGCAAGTTATTAAGTGAAGGCTAAGATGAGGCAAGTTCACCGAAACTACCCCACCTGTGCGAGGAGTCGCCTCGACCGAACGAGCCTTCGAGCAGCCGTCGCAAGACTAAGTCCGAACGCCGTCGGCATTTCAATTCCTTCGATTGACTTTGCGGGACGGGGCACTACACAACTCAAAGAACTAATACAAATGATGATATTCCATACATTTTGTAATCTATAATAGAAAGCACATATCCTTGAATAAAGCTCCATTTCTCGCCCAACCAACCAAATTCGACACTTCAGCACAGTCTGAGCTACTCCTCGTACCTGCAGACAATCTGGAGAAGGGTCAGTACATAAGCATCGATGAGTGGCCTCTCGCTCACTCAACTAAAACCAATACGTTCAATTAATGAGGGCAAGCCTCGTTCTAATATTGCTTTAGGATCAGTTACATGGCATAGAATACTTGTATCAATAACATAAATATGTCACACAATAGAGTTAATCTTACCCCATACTTATCATCCTTCAATGCTCAATACAAATAAATGTTATTTCAAAAGGCATAGCAATCATTACAACGATATCAACTCATACGGTATAAAAGAATGTCATAATACGTGTTCCTTTATAAGACACCCGATAGCTATTATGAAAATATAATCGTGCTAAGTGCTCATTCTGTATCCAGTACTAGGTCTGCAACCAGATAACGTTAGAATGCTGTCTAACTACATGAAGGTCACTAGTACCATAAGCCATCGTGGACATAGCTGGGTTAGACAGAGATCCTTTCAACGTGGATAGTGAGCCATGCTGAAAGTTTTTGAATCACTCATACTAGTACGTTAGCACATGTATTCATATTCCTCCTAGGCCGACCCAATTCCGATGTTCCGACAATTCGTTTGAGGAACTAAAATTTTGTGCACAAGTTGTTCATGACCATACAAATATGTGAACAGATAAACTCTACACAAGTGCATGGTACGAAACTGAAATAATCATACAAACATCTCTACTCAGCATATATATAACAATACATCTCTTCAACATTGTCATATACCTTGAGCCATTGCTCGACTCATTCTTTCCAGTACAGAAATTTCTATAATTACGCAGTTCCCAATCCAAGGATACTGCATTAGCGACCCAACGATCTCAATCTTTCCATATTACCATCTCTGAAACACAATATGATAGACATTCTATACAAAACAATAGTACTACACTCCATATGATACTTAACGACAGTGTCATATTTCACATCTTAAAACATATTGATAGAACTATACTACATGTGGTAAATACTACCAAAGTACAAAGATCTGCATCTATATCTGCAAGTTAAAACATATAATATGATACATGCAATTCTACTTTACACAATCCTATCTCATTAATAGATTAATAATTTCATGTTCTATAGCAATAACTATACATAAATGAGATTACTCTCTTTATCTATGTGAATTCTTTTACTTAGCATTACTATCTCATGGCATAGAACATAAACTAACAACAACATTTTTATTAAGTGTGAAGGCAAAGCAAAGAAGAATCTGTAGCACCCAGTTTCCCAAGTGAGGGTAATTTTGAAATTTTGTGTTTATAATTATTTTAATAATGATATTTAATTCATGATATGATTTTTGGTGATTTTAAATTATTTTAAAATTATTTAAATCAATGACTTGTGGTTTTGACGTTTTGCTAGTGAAACCCTAGAGACTGTTTGACCTAGAGCCTAACCATGTGATTAAGATATTTTAATGTCATTTTTGGCCTAAGGATGTCACGCCCCAGAACCAGAATACTGGAGAGCGGGGGAATGACTCAGCCAGCTACGTATTACGGGTAGATGAATACCGTATAATACGATCAATGTTGTCTAACCAGACGAGGGGGGTGCATACTACATGAAAGTCTTACTATGGTCACTTCACTCTATTGTCTCAATCATTCAAACAAGAAGCAAAAATAGAGAACATGTAAGATAAAGCAGTAAGGCGTCCCAAACGCTTAGTCAAAATATTCTTGAGATCTGGCTTTACAAAACATAGCCAGATGGTATAGTAACATATACACAATTGTTATCAGCTGCAGTCTGACTTAATTACAATTATGTAAAAGTAAGTGCAAGACAATTCGACTAACATGTCGGTGCCAAATGGCTAAGTATGAAGTAAATAACAAAACGAGCGGTGGAGTAAGGAACCCACTCGAGTCCTCCTGCGATCTTTCCTCTAGTATTGACCATCTTGGAGGTGGAAGTAAGTTGAGTCCTCGGGAACCGGCTCTAAATCTGGCCATGCAAAACCAGAGAGGTTAGACCTCTAATAGCAAGTACCACAAGGAAGCACGATATGAAGGATTAAACCAGTAAGTAAGAGAATATAATAATAGATCTCTGCTTTCCACTAGGATTCACATAACATCACGACACTTCGAACCAACCTCCCAACCAAACAAGGACAGAAGTTGGCCCGTCATGTCCTGACATTCTGATCATCTCAGTTAGGCAACAGAGTAGGTACAGTACACAAACAAATCATCTTGAACGGCCAATCAACTCCTACGGCTTGCTATTGTGAGTCCCAAGTTATCCTGGAATTATGCAAATAGGGATTCCTCAGTTCTTACTATGTGCGAGCAAGGCTAGTCTATCCAGTCAATCAATTGTGCCAATCATGAATTAGACGAGTCCCAGCGGGACGCCCGTCATAAATATACAATATACAATAATAATATAAGCATATACCGCTCCCTGCCCGTGTGGCAGGTTTACAGTATCTGTGGGAACCAGCCGGCCTGTCGGGCACTACTAGTCCCAAGAGGGCTGCCATGTAAGAACTCGGAGATCCATTCTCTCCATGCAATCATTATTTTATTTAACTTAATAGTCTCTACGTTGAGTGAAATCCCATGCCGTGGATCATGGTCATTCAAATGAGTACTTTCGTACGGGGTACGATATGCACAACTCTACAACGATACCCGTGCGGCTAGGTTGTAGGTCTTACATAGCGTAATACAACAATCAATTCTAACCACGGAGTAATCATGCCTTGACCATAAAGTACACATGCTGCTTTTGTAAAATAAATAAATAAATAAATAAATTGAAGCCTGCATGTGCCTGTACGTCAATATTCGGGATCAGCCAGTCGATTACAATAGTTCATTACATGAACGTGTCTCATTCATTCAATTCAATAAGACGACTAGCCAGTCTCTTAGTTCCAACTAGGAACGCATGATCAATTTTAGTCAAGATAACCATTATCATCAATGGTGACAAGGCATGAAAGTCAATTAGTATTAAATGGGGTCGAGTCTATAACTCTCAAGGTTAAGTTCCAGTCTCACTGGGTATCCATAAACCAATCAAGACACAGGGTACGTTCTACACAACCATATGTATTAAAAATATTAACATGCCAAGATTATCGAGTTCATGCAAAAAGCATAAGGATATAATAGGAGAACTATCATGCCACCATTAAATAAATAACTTATAGAACAAATAGAAACACCCAGGTCAGGAAGTTACGCCAACAAGTCTAGGCTAAGGCCAACAAGTCACGCAAGAATCGTATGCGTAAAAAGTACGCCAAGTTTAATAGGTAGGAGTGAGCGTATAAACAGCGTGAGCGTGAAAAGTGGTTCACGTTAGCACGCACAGCGTGAGCATGAAGGGTAATTCACGCACTCATAACGTGAGCGTGAAAAGTGAGCGTAGAAAGTGAGCGTAGAAAGTGAGCGTGGAAAATGATAAGAAATCCACGCACGCACGCAAAGACGTGTGCGTGACTAAAAATTCACGCACGCACGTAAGAACGTGTGCGTGACTAAAAATTCACGCACTCATGTAAGAACGTGAGCGTGACTCAAAATTCACACAGACACGTAAAGACGTGTGCGTGACTGAAAATTCATGCAGGCACGTAAAGACGTGTGCGTGACTGAAAATTCACGCAGGCACGTAAAGACGTGTGCGTGACTAAAAATTCACGCAGGCACGTAAAGACGTGTGCGTGACTAAAAATTCACGCAGGCACGTAAAGACGTGTGCGTGACTGAAAATTCACGCAGGCACGTAAAGACGTGTACGTGACTAAAAATTCACGCAGGCACGTAAAGACGTGTGCGTGACTAAAAATTTACGCAGGCACGTAAAGACGTGACTAAAAATTCACGCTGACACGTAAAGACGTGTGCGTGACTGAACCTTCATTCCAAGCCAGAAATGAAGTTCCCATGGTTCAGAACCCATGGACAACCGAGAATACACGCCAGGTTGGGAGATCAAAACCCATGAACAACCGAGAATACAACAACTTATATCTAGAAGAAACAAGCCAAAGAAATCAAAATGCTAAGTACTAAACTCTCTCAGGATCATGAGAGGGAGACAAATGAATCATAAAATGGTTCTCCAAGTGGGAAGCAAGAAGCAATGTACTTGTCTGCTGGTAGGTGGAAGAGAGTGATGAGGAAGAAGAAGAAGTAATGGAGAAGGAGAGTTATGAGGAGAAAGAAGGAGATGGGGGCTTTAAATAGGAAGGGTGGTGGTAGGTGGGGTTTGTTGGGTCGGATTCATGTGAACCATCATGAACCCAAAAATAACCAGCCATGGCCGAACCACAATAAGACTAAAGCAGAGAAGTTAAAAGCAGGAAATAAAATATAGAAATAAAATGCAAGAATAAAATTACAGGAAATAAAATGCAGATAATTAATTAACATGAAATTAAAGGAATTTAAATACAGGGTAATGCATGATAAATATTAAATAAATATATATGAGTTGTACATGTATAAAAATACGCATTCTGGGAACGGGGAGTGACAAAGGATATTTTTGCATTTGACCTCTTTGAATTATTTTGATATTATTTTATTATTTATGATATTGTTTTGGGGTTATTTGAGTCGGGTTCGAATTTTAACTCAATCCGACTTGAAACAGGGACCCGGGGGTAGTTTGACTCTAGTGGGACCCACACACTAGTTAGACATGGCCCACATGATATTAATTTTAGTCTATATGATAGAAATATTTTAGTTAGAGGTTAGACTAATTATTATGGATAAGGTTAGTGTGATTAGAGACTTTAGAATGACTAATTTAGCCCCAACCAATTAGCCCTTTCCTAATACTCATAGAATAGGTTAGTGGGGGCATTTTGGACCTTACCATAATAGGACAAATAGCCCCATATGGCCAGCCACTTTAGGAGAGGATAGGCTCAAGTTCATTTCATTATTCTCATCCACACTCTCTCTCTTGTTCTTCCCCAAATTCCTAGAGAGCAATCCCTAGCAATTTCTCCACCAAATCCTTCCATTTTGCCACTAAATCTTCTTCTTTCCTTCTCCATTCTAGCCAAGGAGGAAGCTACCCAAGTTTGGGAGGATTCGGAGCTCGTTCGTGTCCTTTTGGAATCTCTACGTGTCGGTGTCGCTCCGAAAAGACTTTTCTTCGATTCGATCTACCGGAAGGTATAAATCCCTTCTCTTTTTCATTTCCTCATGCATATAGGTCTATTTTGAACCCATAGGAATGACCCCCATGGTTGTATCTCCATTTGTGTCCATTCCGTGTCCATTTGGAGGTCATAGGAGTGTCATTTGTATTGTGGTTGTGTCCATGTGGGAAAATCCCAAATTTGGACACACTATGTGTTGTTGTTATGTATGAATGAATTATTACATGTTTAATCTCATATTTTTGTATTGGAGATGTGTTCTATAGTGTTTCATATATATATATTAGTGTAGAGAGTGAGTTCTTGATATATTATGTTATATATTTGTGTTCTTTTGTCTCAAACTACCCAAATCCGTCATGATTTTTATCCACGTTTTTAATTTCAGCCCTAACTTAGAAATGTCATAACTTCTAGCTCAAAGCTCGGTTTAATCTTCCATTTTTTTTAAAAGAAGCGTATTGAAGTTAGCTTTCCAAAAACATGTATTAATTGGCCTAATTCTTTCTGTAACTTTCTGGAGAATTATTTGAGTGTCAGCTGTACGAAAGACAAACGCGTTCTCGGTGTTTTCGCGATTCCGGGAGTTTCCGGAAACGAAAACGTGATCCGTTTGAAGTTTCAGAAAGCTAACACATAGATCTATAACATACTTTAATCCTAGATTTTAATTCATCCTGAGATGGTACAGTATTGATTATTAGTAGGAGTTACTATTCGGTATATGCATTTTGTGCACCCTTGTGTGTAATATAATGTTCTATTTGATTTTAACCCATGTTAATGTATATACATTATGTAATTAAATAGAGAATGCAAGCATGAGTAAATAGTTAAATAAATGATGTATGAGGTATAAGTATCCTATCTAATGTAAGCATGTATAAGTATGGCTTGTAATGAATATGTAGGTTCCATAGTATGTAATGTATGGTGCATATAGTAGTACAAGAGAATAAATGAATGATGAATGAATGCAAGCATGAATGTAATGTAATAATAGATATAATATATGCAATATACAAGTTAATGAGATGTAATGTTCTATGTTAACACAAATCCTATATTACCTCATGTACCCCTTACACTATGTTGACACTATCACACTTGACACTTTGTTCACTTACACTTTGACACTCTTTGATATGTATACACTATGTATGCCCATTTAACCCTCACTTGCCCCTTTGTCATGTTCACATACACACACATAGCCTCTTAAATAAGTATTTATGAATACAGTTAACTTAGCTATGTATGTATATTATATATATGTTAGCATATTGTGTTGTAATATATAAGTTTATATAACCATTTGAAATGCCATGATTATAGACCTAATGTTGAATACCAATATATGCATGTGTATATATGTGTAGACATATATAGCTTAAAGTAATAGATTACCTAGTGTATATCCAATGTGAATTCTTGCATATTTGAGTATTGAATAACTGCATGCTATATAGAGTTGGGTGTATATTGGCTTGTATAGCCTTGTATTGATGTGTGCTTGCTAGGATAGTCTTGGTTAGGCCTAGTAAGACTTGCTGGGTTAGGACATGACCTAGTTTGACTAGTGCAGTTGACCAGAGTTGACTAGTGCAGTTGACCCTTCTGGACATGTTGTGACCTGTGCTGTTCTAATTAGGAGCCAGACACCTCTCCTCGGACAGTATCTTTACCTTGGACATTCAGATATCAGGCGAGTACATTCTCTGATCATTTTATATCCTGCTTAGAATTATTTTCTGCAGTAGATTACTTTACTTGTACTGTCACGATGGTCACACGGATTGGTACTATATGGATCCTTTCTTGAGATGTTATCCTTAGGGAGCATCGGGTACTACATGTTCTGTGTGTTTTACTTACATGGCGTATCACTATGCTTCATTGGTTCTTTGATCACTTACGACATATACTCTTATGATCGTAGAGTCTTCCTGGAATCTTACACTGTTGGGTTACCCCCAGAATTCCCATTTATGGGACTTACACTGTTGGGTTACCCCCAGAATCCCCATTTATGGGACTTACACTGTTGGGTTACCCCCAGAATCCCCATTTATGGGACTACTATGTACCACCCTTCGGGGGCTACCACCCTTCGGGGGCTTACCACCCTTCGAGGGCTGTTACATAGCATCATATAACATAACCTGGCTGGATCCTTGTGTATTGATTGGGGGTACGGAGGAGTATTACATGTTCATATTGTACTCTGACTCACTAGTCACTGCTAGTTCTCTATGTATAGTAGATATTTCTATTACAGTTCTCTCTCTCTGTTTACATACTGTTTTCCTTCAGTACCTGTATCTTACTTTACTGCATGATTATATTTTCTAACCTGCTATGATCTGTTGAGATGTACTGTACTCGCTCCAGTCCTGACTGGACCTGTTGATAAATTTTACAGATAGCCTGGAGGTGCCTGCTAGCCTAGAGGAGACACATTAGAGGATGTTTAGATAGTTATTTCATTTGTCTGGAGTTGTACTTGATTTGTGGATTACTGTATTTGAGTTTTGAGATGTATTCCTGGGTTTATGTATCTTAGACACTTAGACTTCTATCTCCTGTATCTCTTTTGGATTTCATGTTTTATCTATCATTATTATGCTCTGCCTTAGATGTGATTGAGACTGTATCTGCTATGTCACCCCCATTCGGGGAGTATAACTGCTTAGCATTATATTGTTAGATGTTGTGACCTAGGACAGTGTTCTACCGCCGACACTGCGGCGTAGGCTGGACGTTGTTACTTTCTTGCACCCAAATAGTGGGTGCGGGTCGTGACAGAATCATCGAAAGAACCCCCCTGAAGGAACGTCGATCTGCATCGACCGAGAGGATCTTTGCAACATCCTTTGCAGGAACCCAAGACCAAACGAACATCTGAACCAACAAACCAACTCAATGCACCAAGGGGACCGGAACATTACAATTGTATATGCACACTCTTTTTTTTTCACTTTCTTACTTTCTTATCCTGACCAAACTTTTTTTTCTCTACTAGGGAGACAAAAAGTCCATGGAAGTGGATATAGTTTTTTTTCGCCTCATGTACCTTTTTTCTCTACTAGGGAGACAAAAAGTCCATGGAAGTCGATATAGTTTTTTTCGTCTCATGTACCTCCGAAAACTCATCCCTCCATGTCCCTCCGCCAGGTGGCCCTCTTCTATTGGCTCATGTCTTCCCCCAACCAACCCCCCCCCCTTCCTCTCCTATTTGCTTGGGTCAATAAGTGAGTGCCATGTGACGGAGGGACATGGAGGGATGAAATTTTTGGAGGTACATATATAGCATTCCTCAGAAAGAAAACCATGTGACCCTACTCTTATAAATGAAAAATCTATGAAAAATTTTGAGTGGCACCCCACTTATATTACCCATATTCGTAGTGCACCCCACATTGTTCCACATATACATAAGTCACCCCACTTCTAACAGAAAACGTCAAATAATAACGTTGGTGGCCTTTAAAACACTTTCCATGACCGTAATACCCCTCCCCCCTTTCCTTGCTGTTGAGTCCCTAATATTTTACACAACAAAAATTTTCCGCCGCCACAGCTGCCATCACCATCGCCTCCATCAGCCACCACTCCCCCATCTCTGCGGGCAACATCCTCCTCAACTACATCATCGGCTGCGCGGCGGTGGCACGCTCCTGGACCTCCTACTTTGCCACCCTGCTCAACCGTTCCCCCGACGACCTCCGCGTCCACGTCCACGTCCCTTTCCTCGGGGACGACTACAGCCACCTCGACCCCATCACGGCCGCCGCCGTCCTCCTCACCGGCCTCGTCTCCGTCCTCAGCGTCAAGGGCACCTCCCGCCTCAACAGCCTCGCCACCGTCATCCACCTCCTCGTTATCCTCTTCATCATCGTAGCGGGGCTCGCCAACGCACGCGGCGAGAACCTCTCCCCCTTCGCGCCCTTCGGCGTCCGCGGCGTCTTCAGCGCCTCCGCCGTGCTCTTCTTCGCGTACACCGGCTTCGACGGCGTCGCCACGCTGGCGGAGGAGACCGAGGACCCCGGCAGGGACGTGCCCGTGGGCCTCGTCGGGTCCATGCTCGCCGTGACCGCCGTCTACTGCCTCCTCGCCCTCACCCTGTGCCTCATGCAGCCCTACTACAACCTCGACCCCGACGTCGCCTTCTCCGTCGCGTTCCAGGCCGTCGGGATGGGCTGGGCCAAGTACCTCGTCGCGTTCGGCGCGCTCGAGGGGATGACCACGGCGCTGCTCGCATCCACCACCAGCCAGGCGCGGTACGTCACCCACATCGCGCGCACGCACATGGCGCCGCCGTTCCTCGCCTACGTGAACGGGACGACCGGCACCCCCGTCAACGCCACCGTCGTCATGCTAGTCGGGACCGCCTCCGTCGCCTTCTTCGCCGAGCTCGAGATCCTCTCGGCCCTCCTCTCCGTCTCCACCCTCTTCATCTTCCTGCTCGTCTCGGCGGCGCTCCTCGTCCGGCGGTACTACGTCAGTGGCGAGACTCCGGAAGGCGACAGGAACAAGTTCCTGACGTTCCTGGCGCTGATCGTCGCGTCCTCGGCGGCGACAGCAGCATACTGGGCTGCGAGCGAGAGGGGGGAGGGGTATTACGGTCATAGAAAGTGTTTTAAAGACCACCAACGTTATTATTTGACGTTTTCTGTTAGAAGTGGGATGACTTATGTATATGTGGAACAATGTGGGGTGCACTACGAATATGGGTAATATAAGTGGGGTGCCACTCAAAAATTTTCAAAATCTAACTGGGTATAGTTTGTTAACCTGAAACAAACCGAACTATGCAGATGATTGTGGTACTTCCACATGAGCCTAATGATCGAAATGATGATTAAGATTCCTCTGATCATGAGTGATTTGTCGAGATCTAACTCCCTTGATGATGGTCAAACGAGGACCACCCTACAATTAGGAGGACAGGTGCATTCTTTATACATGCATCCTCCAGCCCATGAAGAGCTGCATGTGTAGGACCCCAATCTCAAAAAGTTCCTTCCCCATCCCCAACAACTCCCCCTCTCTTTCTCTTGTCAATTTACAAACAACACAACACAGTCCGGCTGCAAGTGTCATTAATTTTAAAGCATTGATTCCATAATATAAGATAATTTATAAAGACACTTCATATTTTTATCCCAGGACACTCTAGTCCTAAGACTGTCAACTTTTTGGTAGTCATAGAACTGCCAACTTTTCGACAGTCCTAACATAAAGTATGACTGTCAACAAAGTTAATTGACAATTTTAAAGAATTTAAATATTAAAATAAACTGTCAATGAAGTTGACAGCCCTCCTTACCCAATGGACTGTCCTAATATAAAATGTGGAGTGTCTTTAAAAATTCCATAACATAACCACAGAAAAAGTTCAAGCTAAAGGCAGTGACAGTGATATTCCCTAAAGTTGAGAACTAACACTTGACAGACCCACATGAACCGGATCCACACACATAGAAAAAATAGTAGATTCTGCAACGTCGAAGCCCGACAATAACATACAACGTCCAGTTTAGCGACGCTGGCAGTGTCAAGCAAACACCACATTGATATATATATATATAGCTCTGCCGAAAGAGAACAGGGAATCTAAATCATTGGCAATACATGTATAGAATAAGTGTCCCCGAGACCGGTCGCAACCGGACGGTGGTCGACTGACAGCTACAGCCTGGCACGAGCGGCGTCTCCGATGGCCAGTCGAACGGGGGAGGAGCCGTACGGCGGGACAGGGCATGTGTAAGTCCACCAACTTGGTCCCCCCCGGTCGACATCAGAACGTAGCTGGAAGAATAGAGCAGGAACAAAAAGTTTGTACGTACACGCATCATGATGCAGCAAATTGAAGAGGCTGTGGTGGTCCTCCTCGAATAGACCTGCAACATGGATCCAACAAAGAGGCGGGATCGAGGTGGTGGTCCTGACCGGACACGAGTACTTCGGCACGGCACGGCACGGCACAGTGTGCAATCTGATCTGACTTGACTTTGACAACGGAGCTAACCACCGAAGATGTTAAATTCGGTTGTGCGAATAAAGAGCTAGCGCAGTGTCAATAATACATGATCATAAGTCGAAAGGGGAGGGGGGGGGCGAAGCTGTACATGAGTAATTCGGCAAGGCACAGTATGCAATCTGATATGACTTGGACAGCGAAGCTAACCAAAGATGTTAATTCAGTTGTGTGGGTAAGTACTCCTCGCGAAAAAGTCGAAAGTTTTCGTACATTGGGAGGATAATAACAGAGACTTCGTCGATTGAGAACATTGCAGGGAGGCCTCGCCGATTGAGAGAAGGGGGGGGGGCTGCAGCTAAAGTGGGCCCCACCCAGACGAGTGAGGGGGGCTGCTAATGTTGCTAAGAGGGAGCGATGCCGGGAAGGTTAACAATCTACGGCCAAATTTTTAAAAATTTAAAATTGACAATATGGACAAATTTTAAAAATTGACTCTAGAGTACAAGAACATGTTTCAACAATGGACGTCTCAGTGCCACGAAGCTTCCGCATATGAAATTTCAACACCTTAGTAGATCAAATATTCTGGAAACATGTGCAGCCCTTTAGGGCTAAAAGTTTCAAAACCTCTTTGCCAATTTATAACCATATAAGGCTTACACCTGGGACCTCCCTCATCTTGGGGACCTCCACCAACTCCTCTGGACCGAAGCACCGACATTCCGAAACTGGTGCTCTGGCTTGTATTATGTCTGTAGTACAAGACCGACACCGAAGTGCACAAGGATACGCCAAAGTTGGTCTATTTTGCACGAATATGGATACTATACAGATAAGGGGACAATACGGATACCGGATATATGCATTTTCAGATAATTAAAGTCTAGTCACCTATGTTTGCCATGATTATGGACATGGATATGGATATAGACATGATACAGTACGGATACAATTTTCCAGTGTGTACATGTAACATAGGTTGGTATTGTGCCCATGTTGACATGTCCATTATGTTGTATCACAAACATACCTGTGCAATGTAGCCTCTCGATTTCCCTGAGACTAAGGACGAATAAATCAAGGCCAATCATGCTAACATAGTTCAAACCCAGAAAAGAAATGAAGAACAGCAAATACCAAGATAAAAACTTGCACATATAACAGCCCACACGAAATTCTCATCACGACTCCACTTGGATTTAGGCTATGAAAAAGGATATGGTTTTTGCTAATGTGAGAGGAGATGACCCTTAAAGGAGCTGAATAAAAGATAAAGTTTCTTGTAGCTGAGCCCAGAACTTTGGGATAAAGGCTTAGGTTGTTTAGGGATATTGACCTTGTTTAAAGCAAGGTTCGAAATCACGGTTTTGTATCAGTCTCAGTCTCGAACCCTTATGTGCTTTCCTTTTGCAGGTTCCGTATCAAAGTATCGGACACTCAGGTTTTGGCTCCTCACTTTAGCCAAAACCGATACTATAAGGCCGATATAACGAACCTTGCTTCGGATCTCACTTCTGTATGAAATGTATATCTTAAATGACAAAGTTTATGAAATACAATCTTACACCTAAAATAAAAGTACAGAAAAATAAAATATTCTTATTTCAGTGGTAACTGTAAATACAGAAAATTTTATATAGGATAAAGAATTGTAAATAAATTGTACAAAAGATAAAAAGTTTCGAAAAATTTATACAAAGATACAAGTCGCCATTACTAATGGCGACATAAGCGTATGCACTATTGGCGATATGAGTGCATGCATGCACTCATATCGCCACTAGCATTGGCGACTTAGATGCATTGCAGTGGCGAGTGCGACATGAGTGTATGCAAATGTTCACTATTGGTTTTGCTAGCTAATGTCCCCAAGTCTGCTAGCTAATGACGTATGCAAATGTTCACTATTGGCTTTGCTAGCTAGTGTCGGCTGCAAACTAGTGCCCCCAAGTCCCAAAAATAAAAATTGACATTCATGTCGCCATTGGCGACTCATTATCTGTTTTGAATTTTTCAAAGTAATTATCTTATTTGTTATTTAATTATATTTTATTATCTTTTTCAAAATTTTATGTTGTAAATATTAGCCAAAGGACTTAAAATATGTCGAAAAATGTGTTTAGGGCACGTTTAAATATTAGCCAAAGGACCAATTTAGAGTTTAGACATGGCCAGTAGGCTACAAAGAGCTAGCATACGATCCCCAGCAATTGTCCAAACTAATTTTTAAACACAGACTAAACCAAGAAAGGACACAAGCAGCATGTTGCCATGCTATTGAGTCTATGGGAGGTGAAATTGGCAAAGGGTGAAAATAACAAAATCGGCGCTGGTCTAAAGGCCAAAATACAACTTGAAAATAAATCAAGCTTGACTAGCATTAGAGTTACCAATTAAATAATATCAAGATTTTCAGAATTATGTTTAATAATAACAATTAACAAAACAGTACATTCACTCAATGTTTTAAAAATCGGACCGGTGGTTGACCCGGCCAAGGCATTGGGTCGGGTCAAATTGGTTCAACCAGTTGGTTCAACCACTGGGTTATCTTAAGTGGTCCAAATTAATCCCTTATGGCTATTAATTTTTTTACAAAAATACTAACTTTTAAACAAAATCGAGTCAATACTGAACCGGACCGAAAAAATGACCGGTTCACGAGTGAACTGGTTGAACCGTCCGGTCCAGTCCGGTTGTTTAAACATTGCATACACTAACACAAATGGTACTAAATTCAAAATAAGAGCATATCAGAATTCTTATAATTAATTTTTGTAGTGTTATTAGAAAGCCAGGATATACACCTTGATTAATAAAGACCTCACTATGCCTAAATTTGAACTCTACTTGCTTATGCATGATACATATCTATAGATAGATTAATCCGACCTTGGACAACGTATACATAGTCGAGTTAAACTGAAAACCACTTTATACATAGCTGGCCATTGTCACGTGTCTAGGTCCACGGTATTTTCGGACTGGAGTGTGAGAACCGGACTTTGAAGTATATGGGAGGTATGTCACTGATAAAGTTTACTTTTTATATATCTACTGTAAGTAAGCTAAAAATATAAAAAATTAAGGCAAATGTTAAAGGCCACCCTCAAATTACTAAGGGCCACCAACTTAAAACTTCCAAAAAATTACAAGTTTGCCATTTTAAAAACACTAAGGGCCACCCGCTTCTGTCAATCGAGGACTGCAGGCCTTGCCTGCAGCCTGCAGTCCAAAAATTGCTTCGCTTGCTCTCCTCTCTCTAATTCGCATCCGTCGAGCCGATAACAACAAACTTCACCTGAAGTAGGTAGTAGAAGATGCGGAGGCCTTCGGGATCCTTGCTGCTCTGGACGTCGACGAGGGACCCGATCTTGGATGTGGTGAAGGAGATGTGCTCGTTCCCCATCACGATCTCCAGCTCCTGCCTCCCCACCCTGTTCGGCTCCGGCCAGTTGTTGTCGTCCTCCTTCATAATCTACCAAAACTGCCATAATTAGTAACAAAAATCCTAGAAATAAAATTTCCAAATCGGAAACCCTAACACGGAGAGGAAAGCCCTACGAAGTAGCACCTCGCTGTCGGCGATGATCTTTCGGCACTCGCGGAGGGCGGCGGGGGTGAGGAAGACCTCCTTGCGGATCATGGTGCGTTCTTGTAGTTGGAGTTGTTGGCGTACCGAAGCTTCCCGTCGGGGGAGAGGGTGTTGCGCGGGGGCTTCGGGTCGGCGGCGGCGGGAGAGGGTGCTGCGCGGGGGCTTCGGGTCGGCGGCGGCGGGAGAGGGTGCTGCACGGAGGCTTCGGGTCGGCGGCAACGGGGAGAGGGAGGCTGTCAGCTTACTCCTCTTGGTGGCCCTTAGTAAATCACTTAACATTAGGTTGCCCTTAGTAAAAATTGGAAATGGTCATGATTGCCCTTAGTAGGATGGTTGCCCTTAGTAATTTGGGGGTAGCCTTTAACATTTGCCAAAATTAACTGACCTTATTCGAGGAAGTCGCCGACGGAGTAGACGACCATGACGGGGATCGCCGGCGGCATTATTTTTAGGTTTTGGGATGACCTAGTGTTAGGATTAGGTAGGCCGTTGCTTCTCGTGTAGAAGAAGAGGGGTGGTGGAAGCAAGCTTTCGAGTTTTTGAGGGTTTTTTTTATGTGAAAAGGGATCGGAGGTAGACTGTTGCATCTAATGCCGGGAGGGGGTGTTGTGCAAGTTGCAAAAGTGCAAAAAAAAAAAAAATTAAGGATTAGATTTTTTTTGGCGATGCCCAACGTAACGCATGGAACTTTGTACTCATTGCTTTGTCCATTTGTGGGTCAATTGTCCTCAATTTTTACACACACACCCACACCTCCCCCACAATTCAATCTCGAGATCGTCCGTCTAGCCAAGAAGGTTATACCTCTCATTGATGTCCGTCTAGCCAAGAAAGTTATACTTCTCTAATTTGCTGACCACAAGTGCCAACTGAGTTCGATTTATATTATTGTAGCTATGGATATTATTTTGTTAATATTTTTTGATATATCCTTTCAATTTTAGTTTGATTTTTCTTGTTGGGTTTGAGCCAAACCTATAGATCCAAGAGTGGTGTAGACCCATCAAAAGGAAATTAGCTAAAAAAGAGAGTAAATTTTATTGTTTAATTTTTCCAATGAACAGGGTGGGGGGTGTATCACGGTGCTATATGGGTTGGTGAACCTAACTTCTTGAATCTGTTAAAGTATTCCGCCGGTATTGTCTAACGCGAAAACTGGACCTCAATAAGACAAAACTTCTCGTCAGTGATGGGATGATTTTCTTTCGTGTGTATACAAATCAGCGCCTTCTGGACAACTAATTGACACGATTACCCTCATTCGTACTTTTTGCATTTGCCACTCCTTTATGTTTAGAATGAGGGAAAACTATACTTTTGGTCACTGAATATTTGTCTGACCAAAATTTTATTAGTCACTCAGAAATATTTTTCAAAAATTTACTCACTGAATGTTTGGTCTTCTAAAAAAATGATCATTCTGTTAAATTGTTGTTTGTTTTATTAACGATTTTTATTGACATGGTATGTTATGTGTCATGTCAGTCGTTAGGTATGACGTGACACATCCACGTGGACTATCTTTGGGTTTTATTTTACAATGTTTATGTGCCATGTTTCAATGTTTATGACATAGTATTTCATTTTTTTAAAACTTAATACCTGTCACGACCCGATCCCAATAATCTGGGTCTAGTCGGATCATGCCCAGCCTGCACCGTTGTTGAGACGGCGGCAGTAAGCTGTTCAGTAGCAGGTAACCATACAACAACAGTATAATTTGTCACAACTTCAACTTCGGAAATAAACTTTATTTAAACTGAAATTTAAATACAATGAAAATTGTTCTGAAATGAAATACAGAATTTGAAATAAAAGAAACAATGCAGAATGGAAATCTATCTATCAGCCTCAGTTCCATCGTCCTCCTGCGGGGACTCTGGCAGCACAACCGGGTATAACTCAAGGTCGTAATAGCTGTTGTAACACAGCTCAGCATCATCCCCTAAAAATGTTATCTCCAGTCAGGAGGGAGCAAAGTACAATTCATGCTAATTTTAAACAGTTAAGTAAGAAATAGAATCATGCAGTTCTAAACAGTTTTTAAAACAGGTTTGTTACAGTAGAAATCAGTGATTTGAACAGGTAATGACATATGACCGGCTTGGGTTTGTTACAGGAGGGATAATGGGTTTTGTTACAGTAGTGGTCATAATCATTACGCTATTTCCCAGTCCCCAGTAGTTACAGTACAGTACTCTCGGTGAGAGTTTCGTGTTTGAGTCGTGGTTTAGACATGCAGTAAAACGATTAAATAAATAACTGTAACTAACATAAACTATACGTGCCTCAGAAAAATGACTGGAGAGGTGGGCGACTCCGAGACGGAAAGTTTAAAGTTGTCCTCGAATTCCTACATTCGAGAAATTGACTCAGCTGTCAGGTTTACCAACTTAGCTATGCTAGTTGTAATCTCTATTTGCGTCCTAATCCAATTTTAGTTATTTAATTAACTAAACACAGAAAACGCGTTTATTAAGTGCGTTGATTTAATACGAGAGAAAACGATTATTTAACTTTTGATTTCGGGAAAATATCGTCGATGCCAGATTATTAGGAAAACTTGGTAATTTTATAATTATAAATATAAAAACTAATTTTTCTTATTTAGTGAGAAATACGTGATTTTTATTTAATATTAAACCCGTCAATTTTAGGATGAGAAAATAATAATTAATTTTATACGAAGAATACTTTTTAACCATTTTAATCGCTAAATAATAAAAACACGAAAAACCAGAAAAGACAGGAAATCTAAGCTATTACAGTCACAGACCAGCCAGCTGGACTTATGCCCATTACAATTTATTTACATAAATTGAAATAAGATAAGTGCCGTTAGTCCTAAACTGAAATAGAAATTAAATAAAATTAAACAAAAATTAAATATAAAAATAAATATAAATAGTAAGTCTCAGATAATGGTCTGATCCTCATCTGGCTAATTGCCTCAACGTTCGGGCGGTGCCGGTATCGTTTGCACTTAGCCGGGTCCATTGACCGAATACGGTCGTCACCCCAAAATTAAATATCGAATAAATTCCGAAAATCATTTTAAATTCATTTTGAAAATAATTCAGGATTTACGGAAAAATCGGGCAGCATCTCCTCTGTTTTTGGTCAACCCAAAAACTGGGAAATGGTGCAGATAATTCCTGCAAGTCCCAAACCAGGGAAAAACCCACATTTTATATATATAAAATATCCACAGCCAATCCACAGAATAATCGGGACGACCCGAAATAATTTCGGAAGTCCGATTCCAAATCCACAAATCACAGAACGTTCCCGGAAATTTCCAGAAACTAAAACATACCAAAAACTATTCCCGAAATATTCCGGGAATGTAAAATAATCCACGGGACTTTTTCGAAAGTCCCGAAAAAATACGACGTCGCTAATACCGAATTCCCAAAGGGAACCGGGGACCATTTTCATCATCGACAAATAATAAAAATAGCGGGACAGGGGGTTATACCTCGGATTGCTCGGCTAGAGCTCTCAGATGATAAAATAGAAAGAAAATGATAATCCAGAGCAGCGAACGTTCCCGAAACAATGCTGGACCCAACGACGTCATCAAAACAGTGCTGGAAATCAGCGACGTCGTCGACGCAACGTCGAAAAGCCAGAGATAGGGCACGGCAGAACCAACCAGGAAGACTCGCCAAATGGCAGCGAGCTCGGGCAGCAAACTCGGGAACGCCGACGACAGGGAACAGCGGCTAGGGCGCTGGCGACAGAGGCGTAGAGGGGCACGCCGGAGTCGGGCTTGGCCACGGGGAGTGGGCGGACAGGAGCGGTTGGCCGGAGTCGGCACTGGAAGGGCGCGCCGGTCGGGCTAGGGCGCAGAGAGGGGGCGCGGTCGCCGGAGTAGGCCGACGCGGGGGCGGTTCTGGACGGCGGGGTCGGCCGGACTTTGGCCGCGAAGAGGGGCGCTCGGCGCTGGCTTGGCCGCACGGGGTGCGCGCGCTGGAGTAGGCCGAGGGCAGCGCGGGGTTTGGCGGTGAGGGGTTGGTGAGTAGGTGAGAGGAGGATGAGGATGATGTTTGAAGAAGGGGTTTGGGATTTGCTTGCTCCAGAGAGTGAGTTGGTGAGAAGTAGTTGGAAAATAATAGAGAATAGAGAGGGAGAGGAGAAAGAGAGCTGAGTTTATTCTCTTCTGAATGGTGAGTTCGTGGGAATGTGGGAGCTAATTAAAGGGTGATGGTGTGTAAATGTGTGTGGAGAGGAGACATTAAGGGAGAGGGAGAATAGGACAGGTTTTACTAATTCTTGGTTTGTAGCTGCTGGTCCTTCGGGACCAGCCCAAAATAATTTTATATATATATATTTTTTTCTTTTTAATAATACTTAACCTAGTCCCAGGAAATCAGAATTAAGAAATAGGAAAGGATTGGGCTCAGGCCTGGGTCTGGGCTCGGACTTGGATCTGGGTCTGGAATCCAAAAAGCCATGTTAATATTATTTTCGAAATTCTTTTCACTCAAAAATAATTAACAATAATATTAATAATAATTTTACCAATAATAATAATGATAAAACACCATTTAATAATTAATTACAAACTATGGGTTTCACAATCTTCCCTCCTTAGAAAATTTCGTCCTCGAAATTAAAGGTAGGGTAGAAAAGACAAACAGGTACGGGTACTGCGCCCGTAACTCAGGTCCAACCATAAGAATTTCTAAGGCAGTTGTGGATGAGACGGTTTAGGGACAAGTTTCATTTATGATATTATCCACGCAGAAAAAAAAACAAAAACGAACCAAGGTACACGAGGTTGATCAGACCATCATGCACCGGTCCTGATTAGACAATATATTAGTGGATGCACCCAATAAAATATCGTCATGATCAAGCTTGATTAAAGAGATAGCTTGCAAAACTAGGCTAACTTAGCAGCATCAGTCAAGTTTAGAACAAAAAGATAAGGAATAGGAGTTTAAGTGATGGCTCAAATTATGATTTTCTTCTCATCTCTGACTAGGCTTGCAACTGGTTTCTCTGGCACTGGAAGGTTGAGTCCAATCTTCAGCTCTGAATTATCCAAACTGTGACTCGGATCCGAAATGTAGCGTCTGAGCTGTGACGTAGAAGACGTTGCACACTCTCAAGATTAACTGGTAGAGCTAACTGGTACGCTACTTCCAACTCGTCTTAAACTTCAAATGGCCTGATGTACCTGGCCTCAATTTCTAGCTCCGTCAAAACTGATTGTTCCTCTGGTAGGAGAAAACTTCACAGAAATGATATCTCCTTCTTCAATTTCACCGGCCGACTACTACTACCAATCCAATGCTTCTGTCTATCTTGGGTAATCCTAAGCTTGTATTCTCCTTCTCTACTGCGTCAGTTACCATCTCTGGACCCAGCAGTACTCTTTCTCCTACGTCGTCCTATGCAAGTGGTGTACGGCAACGACGTCCATAGAGAGCTTCAAATAGGGTCATACTAATTCCAGCTTGGTAGTTGTCGTTTGTAAGAAAACTCCACCAAATGCAATTGGTCTTCCCAAGACCTTCCAAATTCCAAGACGCAAAATCTTAATATATCTTCAAGCGTCTGGATTGACCTCTCTGATTGCTCGTCTCGCGGTACTCCATGAATCTGGTAGATGTGCCTCTCGTACAATGCTGCCCACTTTCTTAGTGGATAAACCAACTTTGAAGGACATAAAGTGAGCTGACTTAGTCAGTCGGTCCACAATAATCTAAATGGTGTTCTTTCCTCCTTAGAATCAAGGCAATCCCAACACATAGTCCATCGTTATGTGCTCCTACTTCCAGTCCGGAATGTCTATTGACTGTAGAAGTCCTGCGGGTCTCTGTCGGCTAGCCTTCTGTCACGCCCCAGAACCAGAATACTGGAGAGCGGGGGCAGACATAGCCAGCTACGTATATTGAAATGGATTCCATCTCGCTATACGGTCACGGCTGTCTAGGATACATGAGGGTTTATCTACAAGCCAACAGTCTCTTAAGGTCATGAACAAGCCTAGTGTCTCAATCATAAGCAAGTAAGTAAGAGTCACAAGATGTATGATCATTAAATATACAATAATAAGGCGTCCCAAATATTACATATTCAGCTGATCATGAAGCTAGTCGTTACAAAATGTTAGGACTAGAAAGAGTTTAGTCATACATGATCAACCCTAGGATTTGTCAATCATGTTACAGCCCGTAGGCAGACAGTAAGTAAGTGCAATCGAGCTAAACAGGTGCTCGTCGGCTAAACGCCTCAAAAGAATATTTTTACAATAGAGCGGGAGAGCCAAAAATAACCCACTCGTTGCCAGGGTTCCGTCTAGTGGCCACCATCTGGCTGGGAAGTCGGTAGATCCTCTGGAGTTGCTCCGAAATCTGGCCACACAAAACCAGCTGGGTCAGACCCCAGAAAGAGCAAGTGCCACAAAGGAGGCTTCACTTAAGAACTAAAATCAGCAATCAGCACAAGATATAAATATAAATAAAAATAAGGACTGGAATAAAAGGAAACATATCAGGATGATATACGACGAGATAACCATGGAACTATTCAGATAGCCAGGTTACAACCCGTAAACCAAACAAGGACCGGGGTTGTAACCCTTCGTCTGAACGGAGCTTGGAATTCTCACCATTTATCGGTAAAATAAATACAAGCATTCTGGTCATTCAATAGTCTGGAACAGGGTCAGGGCAAGACTAGACTGGTTAGACTCCATCCAATCACTTCACGGCCAAGCAAGAATTACGGCTTGATACTTTAACTAACTAGGGTTGTCACAAGCCTAATTACTAACAAGATGCAGTGAGATTATTCCACAGCCACAAGCCCTGCAGACCATCCAGGTCACCCAGGTCGAGAGATTAGGGTTGAATTCAGGTGGGTACATCATCCAGGAAACGCATGTACCCTTAAGCAGTTTGAAGGGTGCAACACATGACAGTGTGCTGGAAATGTGCCCTACTCGACGGCAGGCTACAGATCCCAAGCGCGCCCAGGTAACGGGATTGCCTGTAGCTGGAAAATCTCTTCATGACTAATGTATTAATCTAGTTGTTAACCTTAGTCCATTTTAGTAGGTACTCCTGACCGTGGTACTCAGGAGTCCCCTCCTAGACATGATGCAAGACAGGACTGGATTATTTGTACAAGCACAATCGCCCACGGTGTCCAGATTATTTATACAGGTCATGTCATGTCAGGTAGTCGTCGTAACAGCTTATCAAGATATAACATGTCAGGTTTATCGTGTCAAGTATACTTGTCAGGAGTGCGCCACGACGGGCCACTATCAGGTCATGTCAGGTCATTATGTCAGGAGTGTACCACTACGGGTCACTATCGTGTCATGCTCAGGTATCATTTCCAAACATATTAAACAAATCCATGATTATCAAGTTCATGACAAGAGGCTTAAGGATATAAAATGGACGTTAAATATCTAATAAAATATCAATATACAGGGCTATAGAAGATCAAGGGTAATCAGGCTATGCTCAAGCCAGGCTACGCTCAGGCTAGCGTACGCTCAGGTCTGCGTACCAAAGGATCCATATACTTCCAATGGGAAGCGTACGCAAGGGTCAGCGTACACAAGGGCACGCTCAAGCTACAGGTCAGCGTACGCTCAAGCTAGCGTACGCTCAAGACACGCTACCAACAGGCAGCGTATCAAGGCTAGCGTACGCTCGCTAAAGAGCAGCGTACACAAGTTAGCGTACGCTCGCTAAAGAGCAGCGTACGGCTCAGTGGCGTAAGCTAAAAAGCTAGCTCACTGTTCACTGTCTTCTCCAAATGGCAAGAACAGCAAGAACTCTAAAGTTGAATCTAAGCTTCAATTGTCCAAATCTTGGTCAAAACAAGTCCGAATCCAACTTTCCAAAGGTCAAAATTGGGTAGAATAAAATTCTCTAAAACATGGAACCATCAAAACTTGAAAACAAGTAAGTTTGATAGATCAAAACACCAAAAAATCCGAAAATAGCAAAACTCTAGATCTACAAGAATTAAAGCCTCAAAATGGAAAATGACAAGTTCTAATATAGTTTAGAATCATGAGGAAAAGCTAATGAAACCATCAAAAGGAGTTCTCTTGTGGAAGCAAGTTGCACTTGCCTATGGTGTTCTTGGTTGGTGGAGAAGAGTAATGGTGGGGGAAGGAGAAGTAAATGAGAATTATGGAGGAGAGAGAAGGTTGGTGGGGATAATAAAGAGGGGGGGTTGTGGTGGAAATGAAGGAGAAGCATAGGCTAAGGTGTTCCACCCTTGGCCCATGATGAACCAAGCATTGGGCCGGCCGAACCAAGCCAACCCAAACCGAGAGTTAAACCAAGCCGAGAGCTAAACAAGGAATAATACAAGAAAAGACACGTACACGTATTTCCAAAATACGTAATACGAACCACAGGCATTACACCTTCACTTGTTATCAAATTAAACATCTAATCTCAATTCTGAATACATCCTTCTTCATTTCATACTATCCAACAATAGTACGCATATCCCGATACGTCTTGCTAGGATGTATGGAATACTGGTGCGCTTCTTGCATTAGCTCGTTCCTCAGTTCGCCAGATAGTACATAAAGCCTCGTACCATTCTTCAGAGCTCCATTATTGGCGATTTGAGAAACCCCCAAGTGTTCCTGCCAATACTTGATCTCTAAGTTTGCAAAGTGTCTCGTCCTGAAACTGAGTCTCCTTGACTTTGTCCATCAGACTCGAGCTCATTTGCAACTTCATCAACACTGAATCAGCATTCAGCTTCTTCCTTCCATTTTCAGGCAGTATAATCTCCAGTCCAAACTTCTCGATGTCTTCTAGCAGATGCTGGTCCTTGGTTAAGAACTTCGCCATCAGTATCGACCAAGTACATCAGCGACCACATTAGTCTTACCTGAATGGTACTGCAGGTTGATGTCGAAATCCTTCATCTGCTTCAGCCATCTTCTTAGTCTAACATTCAGCCCTTTCTGAGTGAAGACATATTTCAGACTTTTGTAGTCCGTATATATTTTCACTCCCTTTCCATAGAAATCATGCTTCCATAGCTTCAAAGTAAAGATACTTGCAGCAAATTTCAAATTAGGTATGGGATAATTCTTCTCATGAGTCTGTAGTTGCCTATATGTGTAAGCAATTACTTTCTCATGTTGTTGAAGAACGCAACCCAGTCCTTTTACAGAGACATTACTGTAAATTGAGAAACCACCGGTTCCTGCGGGTAGCGCAAGGGTTGGTGTAGTGGTAAGTCTCTTCTTCAGTTCCTCAAATGCTAACTGGCAATCTTCAGTCCACACAATTTCTTCATTCTTCCTTGTGAGCTTTGTCATTGGCTCATCAATCCTGGCAAAGTCCTTCACAAACTTCCGTAGATATGCCAGCCAAACCTTCTGATTTTAACAACTGATCTTGGGGTGCTCCACTTCTCGATAACAACATTCTTCTTAGGATCTACCGAAATTCTTTCTTCTGTGACAACATGGCCTAGAAAATTCACCTTTGTCTAATAAGAATTCATTTCTAAATATCTCACTATACAACTTCTCCTTCTTCAACTTTCCTTAGGTGCTCTTCATGCTCTTCTTCAGTCTTTGAGTATATCAGTATGTCACCAATGAAGATGACAACAAAGCTGATTCAACTACTCATGAAAGACTCTGTTCATGAGATTCATGAACACAGTAGGAGCATTCGTCAGTCCAAACGACATGACCAAGAATCCATACTTGGTGTTGAATGCCGTCTTGGGAATGTCCTCTTCCCTGACCTTGATCTAATGGTGATCAGGTCAATCTTCGAAAACACCTTAACTCCACTCAAATTGATCAAACAGATCATCAATCCAAAAAAAGGTACTTGTTCTTTAGTGCCCGATAGTCGACGCACATCCGTATTGTTCCATCCTTCTTGGGCACAAACAAGATAGGTGTTACCCAGGGTGAAGCTCCGTCTCGAATGAATCCCAGAGCCTTCAGTTCATTGATCTGGTCCTTTATCTCCTTGGCCTCCTTCAGGTTGACTCTGTAGCATCCCTTAGAAATAGGGGAGAGCCGGGAACTAGGTCAATAGTGACCTCTATGTCTAGATCTGGGTAATCCGGGAAAATTATCAGGGAAAACATCTACCATAAAGGTGTAACTAAGAAGTTTATTCATGTGGAGAACTACAGCAAAAACTCTCATTGTCACGCCCAGAACCAGAATACTGGAGAGCGGGGGAATGACTCAGCCAGCTACGTATTACGGGTAGATGAATACCGTATAATACGATCAATGTTGTCTAACCAGACGAGGAGGTGCATACTACATAAAAGTCTCACTATGGTCATTTCGCATCTATTGTCTCAATCATTCAAATAAGAAACAGTAATACAGAACATGTAAGATAAAGCAGTAAGGCGTCCCAAACGCCCAGTCAGAATGTTCTGGAAATCTGGCTTTACAAAACATAGCCAGATGGTATAGTAAGGTATACACAAATGTCATCAGCTGCAGTCTGACTTAGTTACAATCATGCAAAAGTAAGTACAAGACGATCCGACCAACATGTCGGTGCCAAACGGCTAAGTATAAAGTAAATGACAAAACGAGCGGTAAAGTAAGAAAACCCACTCGAGTCCTCCTGCGATCATCCCTCTAGTATTGACCATCTTGGAGGTAGAAGTAAGCTGGATCCTCGGGGACCGGCTCTAAATGTGGCCATGCAAAACCAGAGAGGTTAGACCTCTAATAGCAAGTACCACAAGGAAGGACGATATGAAGGATTAAACCAGTACGTAAGAGAATATAATAATAGATCTCTGCCTCCCACTAGGATTCACATAACATCACAACACTTCGAACCAACCTCCCAACCAAACAAGGACATAAGTTGGCCCGTCATGTCCTGACATCCTGATCATCTCAGTTAGGCAACAGGGTAGATACAGTACACAAACAAATCATCTTGAACGGCCAATCAATTCCTACGGCTTGCTATTGTGAGTCTCCAGTTATCCTGGAATTATGCAAAATAGGGATTCCTCAGTTCTTACTATGTGCGAGCAAGGCTAGTCTATCCAGTCAATCAATTGCGCCAATCATGTAGTTAGACGAGTCCCAGCGGGACGTCCGCCGTTATAGCATGTACAATAATATAAGCAGATACTGTTCCCTGCCCGTGTGACAGAATTACCGTATCTGTGGGAACCAGCTGGCCCGTCGGGCACTTAATAGTCCCAAGGGGGCTGCCATGTAAGAACTCGGGAATCCATTCTCTCCATGCCATCATTATTTTATTTAACTTAATAGTCCCTACGTTGAGCGAAGTTCCATGCCGTGGATCATGGCTATTCAAATGAGTACTTTCGTACGGGGTACGATATGCGCAACTCTACAACGATACCCGTGCGGCTAGGTTGTAGGTTTTACATAGCGTGATGCAACAATCAAATCTAACCACGGAGTAATCATGCCTTGACCATAAAGTACACATGTTGTTTTTGTAAGATAAATAAATAACTAAATAATAAATACATAATTTGAAGCCTGCATGTGCCTGTATGCCAATATCCGGGATCGGCTAATCGAGTACAATAGTTCATTACATAAACGTGTCTCATTCATTCATTTCAATAAGACGACTAGCCAGTCTCTTAGTTCCAACTAGGAACGCATGATCAATTATTAGTCAATGTCACAATCATTATCAATGGTGACAAGGCATGAAAGTCCATCAATATTACATGGGGTCGGGTCTATAACTCTCAGGGTTAAGTTCTAGTCATACTGGGTATCCATGGATCAATCAGGACACAAGGCGCATTTTACATAACAATCCATTTTAACAAATTTAACATATCATAATTTATCAAGAAATTCACGCAAAAAGGCGTAAGGATATAATAGAAGAATTATCATGCCATCATTAAATGAATAGGTTGTGGAATAAATAAAAACACCCAGGTCAGGAAGTCACGCCAACAAGTCTATGCTAAGGCCAAAAGTTACGCAAGAAGTTTATGCTTAAGACCAACAAGTCACGCTAAGTCTAGCTGGGGTGAGCGTGGAAAATGGGCGTGAACAGCGAGCGTGAAAAATGATACACACTGGCAAGCGTGAGCGTGAAAAATCACGCAAGCAAGCACAGCGTGAGTGAAAATACACGCACGCTCATGAGAACGTGAGCGTGACTGAAAATACACGCACGCTCATGAGAACGTGAGCGTGACTGAAAATACACGCACGCTCATGAGAACGTGAGCCTGACTGAAAATACACGCACGCTCATGAGAACGTGAGCGTGACTGAAAATATACGCACGCTCATGAGAACGTGAGCGTGACTGAAAATACACGCTAACATGTAAGAACATGAGCGTGTCTCAAAATCTACGCAGACACGTAGAGACGTGTACGTGACTCAGCCTTCTTCCCAAGCCAGAAGATGAAGTTCCCAGCCAGAAAACACGCTAAGTTGGGAGGTCCACCCATGAACAACCGAAATACAACAACTTAGATCTAGGAAAAACCAGCCATAGAAATCCAAAATGCCAAGAACTAAACTCTCTCAGAATCATGAGAGGAAGAGTAATGATCCACAAAAATGGATGAAGGAGAAGCAAGTTTGCACTTGCCTACTACTACTGCTGGTGGGTGGAGAGTGATGAGAGGAAGAAGAAGTAATGGTGAGAATGAGTAATGAGGAGAGAGAATGGAGAGGGTGGCTTTAAATAGGGGGAGTGGTGGTAGGTGGGAGCTAATGGGCCGGGTTGGATTCGGATTCATCCATGAACCCGAGAACCTAACCTAGGCCGAACCACATAAACAAGGCTACAAGCAGGAATAAAAGCGGGAAGAAATGCAAAAATAAAGTTGCAGGAAATAAAATTACAGGAAATTAATTAACATGAAAATTTAAAGAGCAGATAGTTAATTAACATGAAATTAAGGAATTTAAATACAGGATAATATATGATAAATACTAAATAAATACACATGAGTTGTACATGTATATAAAAATACGTATTCCGGGAACGGGAAGTGACACTCATGATTGATCTAAGGACATCCGGTTATAACTTCTTATAACAATAGATAATGCTATTCAGCAGTCTTAGGTATTAATCTTCATGGCTCTGGATCTTGCATGAGCAGTCTCCAACTGCTTCATCTTCTATGAACCTCGAGTCTGCATCATGCCTTATTGTAGGAGGCAAGGTCTGCTGCATAGGAAGAGAGTCCCTAGGTTGTGGCACAACAGGTGCAACTGGGATAGGTACTCTGGTATGAGGGAAAGATAAGGACAATCCTTTACCCGATGTTCAGCAGATCCACATGCCAAATATTTTCCAATCTCTTGCGACAATTATTGGCTTGGTGACCAGGCCTATTGCAATAGTCACAAGCCAATAGCCTCTTACGACAAGACTGCCGGAAAGTAGAGTACTTGATAGGGCCCAAATATCTTCTAGATTCAGGGGTATCCCTCCTAGGACGGGGTTCCGCTCCAACTTGGTTTTAAGATAGCTAAGGCTACACCATTGACGTTCTTCATGTCTTCTCTCGTGATATTCATCTGTTCCTGCTGGGCTTCATCTTGAGCTTTCTGGAACTCCAGGAGTTCTTGAAATAGGACAACCATTTGGAAGGTGTTTGCTGGTACTGGTGGAGCAACAGGAATGGGTACTCCACCAAGGAAATGCAAGTTTAAGAAGAGGTAGGAATCGCCAGTGTAGTGAAAACTTCACTGGATGCATTATGGGGACGGTCAATCAGCCGCGAGAAAAAAGTCCCTGGACTTGGTTGAGGAGATGGGGTATGATCCGGAGATGACACCTCATCGCCAGCAGGATTGGTCTTGTCAATGGTCATTCTCTGGAAGGTTTAGGATGCACACATAAGCAAGGTAGCCTACCAGTCTATAATCAAACAAAAATATTTATTTATATATATAATTCGGACCTATGTTGTGACAAATCAATGTTCTAGTGTTCTAATTGTTTCTAGGTATGTTTTCCTAAGTTGTTGCAAACCTTCATGGGCCACCACTGAAAACATGTCACGACCCGATCCCAATAATCTGGGTCTAGTCGGATCATGCCCAGCCTGCACCGTTGTTGAGACGGCGGCAGTAAGCTGTTCAGTAGCAGGTAACCATACAACAACAGTATAATTTGTCACAACTTCAACTTCGGAAATAAACTTTATTTAAACTAAAATTTAAATACAATGAAAATTGTTCTGAAAGGAAATACAGAATTAAGAAATAGGAAAGGATTGGGCTCAGGCCTGGGTCTGGGCTCGGACTCGGGTCTGGGTCTGGAATCCAAAAAGCCATGTTAATATTATTTTCGAAATTCTTTTCACTCAAAAATAATTAACAATAATATTAATAATAATTTTACCAATAATAATAATGATAAAACACCATTTAATAATTAATTACAAACTATGGGTTTCACAATACCCAAATGAAATTTTTGAAAAATAAAATCCAAAAATAGCCCACGTGAATGTGTCACATCATACTTAATGACTGACATAGCACATAACATGTCATGTCAACAAAAATTGTTAATAAAATAAACAACAATTTAACAGAGTGACCATTTTTTTGGACGGCCAAACATTCAGTGACTAAATTTTTGAAAAATATCTTTGAATGACTAAAACTTTAGTCAGGCAAACATTCAGTGACCAAAAGTATAATTTTTCCTTTAAAATGACATAACGCATAAGTGTTGTAGAACAATTGATTTTCTAACATTCTCTCTTAATCATCAAGGCTTGAAATTAAAACTCAATTTCCTTTCTATTCTCTTGTAGAATTTTGCATTATCTCTTGTACAAATAGTTTAATGTAATATTATATAATTTTAGATTGTTCAAAATTGTATTTGATAATAAATAGCTTGAACAAGTTTATTTGAAACCTTAGATTAGAGACATCACCACATTAGCAACTTTATAATAAACGTTGTATTGAAATTCAACAAATCTCGACTCGTATATACAATATATTTCTATAAAAACCGGTTAGTAGCTCACATGTGTTTCTTGCGTGTGTTGACATTTTCTAATATTCATACCCTCAAACCACAAGATGAAATAAGGGACAAATCTAACATTTTTTATTATTATAATAAACAAAGACATTATGAAGTCAAAATCAACTTTTCCAGAAACCCATAATATTTTATAATGTAATATGCAAATGCAATATCCTAATTAGCATAAAATTGTTGGAATTTATTGAATTTGGTCGCAAGTGATCAGGTCACGCCATTCCATGTTGAGACAAACTCCAAGTGCGTATATTTCAATATTGAACTATCATTTATTGTTTTGTACATATGAGATGTGTTAGCTCAAATGGTTTAAATGGTGAAAGATTTTTCTCATGAGCAAGGCTCAAATTCTTAACAAGCATTTCTTTTGTCACAAATTTCTTGGAGGAGTCGTTTTTGAAATAGATCCAACACATACTTGGACATGGGTGAAGGACACAAAGTGATACTTTGTTGTCACACTTTGCACATATTTGTTGGGCGCATAGATTGTGCACTTCCAACGAAAGTTGTACGGTAGCACTACAACGATCTGTTGGTAGCTGCGCGGTAGCACCGCAACATCCCATTGGTAGTTTCGTGAAGTTCTGTATGGTTATTATGCAATAGCCTTTTTCGAGGTTGTTCAATTTTATAACTATCTCATTGAATGTGGAGTTGACTCCCTAGTCTTCTATCTATGTTGTTAGTGGACTTTACCATTGATCATGAAATTATTTCTCTATATTGTGTGTTCCATCACTTAATACTTACACGAAAGAAGACATGAGAATCTCTACAACAATAAAGTGCCATTTTGCTCCAAGTGCCATTGTTACAACACGTTAGGCGCTCTATCCGACGAAGGATATATAGTGACTTTCAAGAGCGTCATAGAAGTTTTTCAGAACTTGCTGGATCATGAGAGCATATCGACAAAAATGATTAAATATCACTTTAAGCAACAACGATCTTCATCATCCGAATAGGCAGTTTAACCGTTATACATATTTGAACAATTTTTACTACTAACATTCAGAGTTATGTTCTTTTAACAACAAATTCTTTGCTAACATTTCATCATCTTCACCTTTTGTTAATATAAACAGTTTTTATGGATTTCAAAACTTTTAGCAAGTTTTACTTGTTGTTCTACAACTTTTGTGATACAATATTTCACATATTTGTACGAAATTCTCCGAAATTCCTCAATAAAAACTCGGACATGAAAACAAAAGATGCCTTCGACCACATTTTAATACTTACGAGTATTTGTTGGAACCTATACGACATGTAAAATTTAGAAATACAACTCGAGGAACAATTTCTATTGCCGATAATTTTTGTAGCTTAACATAATAGTGTGTAATCTAGATAATTTAATATTAATTTGCATACATTCTTAAAAACAATTCTGAAATATGCAAGGAGTTAATTTATAAACACCAAAGCAAGGGTAAGTATGTCATTCTACATCACGTACCAAAATAGTTGCTTAGTACTTGTAGCCCCTCGACGGAGAGAACGAGAAAAAGTAGTCCTTTTAATTTCTCGATTTCCTCTCTCTCTCCATCTCCATTCCGAAGACAGAAAGTTTTAGAGAGAGAAATGGCGTCGATGAAGCTCAGTGCGCCCTCCAGCCAGTTCGTCGGCGGCCGTCAGCCGTTCAACCGCGCCGGAGCATCCGTCCGTCAGCCTACCCGGCGGGTCGCCATGCCGGTCCGAGCCGGATCCTACACCGACGAGCTCGTTAAGACCGCTGTAAGTAAACCCTAACCCTAGTTTTAGTTAGTGCTCGGTTGAAATCATATGGAAAGGTGCGATCTTTTTCTTCGATTTATGTGGGTTCTGAAACAGGATCTCGAGTAATGCGAGATCAACTATTTCCTTCTAGGAAAAATAGCATTTTTTACGGTGTTATATACTTACTTTGTGATGTTTCACTGAGCAAGAAATTAGGGTCATATATTAGCTATTAAGATGGGGAGTAATTCCTGGGTTCTATTACCAGAAAGGAAACTGGAAGATCATATAGTTCGCTTTTAGTTGTGAATTCTTCAAAAAAAAGGAGAGTCAATATGCGAGAAAATAGGGGTTAACTAGTGAATACTTTGAATAATACAAGAATACGACACTGCGGCATAGACACATCTGATTTTAAGGTGTTATATTTGTGAATTTTCATTGTATAAGAAATTAGATCAAGTAGTTATTAATTGGGGAGTAATTCATTTACTGTTTGTTTGGGTTGCTATTGTCAAAAGGAAACTTTTTGGAAGATTGTACGCTTGATTTTTAGTTCTGAATTCCTTGAAACAAGATCAATATGCAAGACAATAGGGTTTAATTAGTGATACTTTGAATTATGTTGCACAGACACAAATTCAACATGATATGGACGTGTTCACGCAGGCACAACTTTGATTTGACATGTCCTAGTATATTTTGGAGTATTTTTGTTTTCTTGTGCCTGGTGCGTAGACACTGACAGAGTAATGGTTTTTGGAGTGTAGGCTCTTTCTAGAAGCTAACTAATCTTATTTATGTTATAGATAGAAGCAATAATGAAAATTTGATAAAGACGGGTGCAAGTTGTCGATGGTCATTATAGTTCCAAAATTAAAACCAATTTCATGCAAGGTTGTAAAAGTCTCTAGGCGGTAGTCGGGCGGGCACCGGGCGCATTGTTGAAATTGTCCATAAACCCCAAATAACTTGGTTGTCGGGTGGCGGGCGGGCACCGGGCGCCTAGGTGCTGACTAATCCCGATTTTTAGAACACTTATTTCATGTTATTGGTTTGGTTGTGAATGGAAGGAGGTTATCATAGGAGGCTAATCACTTCCATTGCTAATTTAGTTTGCTTCTCATATATTTTAGTACTTCAATCAACCTTATTCTAATTTCACTAATTACATATGCAATTAGATCGATGAGTTACGTGCTTTTCATTTGAGATGACAATTCATCTTACCTTTTTATTTTAAATGACAATCACGTTACCAACTTGCAGTTATGTGAAGACATGATTCAGAGCTTGCTTTAAATTGTTTCTGTTAGAGATGTGAGGTGGAATATACTTCTATCCATTTCATTGGTTCTGTTCTTTGTCCTCTAGCGCACTGTTGCTTGCATTAACAAAATGTAGTCCGACATGTTAGAACAGGAAAACGGCAACAATGAAAACTTAAAACCTATGAATTTTAGTTTATCATAATGGTTCTAGACAGGAATAGGATTTCAGTTGCGAAGGTAACTAATTTCATTTAGAGGTGTGAGGTGGGATATACTTCAAAGCCATTTCATTGGTTTTGTTCTGTGTCTTGTTTGCGACAAAAAGTGATCTGTCCTGTTTAGACATTAGAATAAGGAAAAAGGAAACGATCAAAGCTTAAAGCTATGAATTTTCAGTTTCATCATAATGGTTCAAAAGGGATTACAGTTGTGAAGGTAACTAATTCAGATGCTTCATTGAATCTTTGGGATATATAATTATATACCGATGGGATTAATTTTGTCTAAATATCATAAAAAAGAACAATGAGTTATTCTTTATGTTTTCTGTATTCAATTGTATGCTGTTCTCCTATTTTAAATCTCTTTCTCTATATATGTCCTAATGGATTTCTCATGATATACTGCCTCTATTTTCAGAAATCTATTGCTTCCCCTGGACGCGGAATTCTTGCAATTGACGAGTCTAGTGCCACATGTGGGAAGAGGCTAGCATCCATCGGTCTGGACAACACAGAAACTAACCGTCAAGCCTATAGACAGCTTTTGCTGACTACTCCTGGTTTGGGCGAATACATCTCTGGTGCCATTCTTTTTGAGGAGACACTCTACCAGTCCACAACAGATGGAAAGAAGTTTGTGGATTGCTTGCGTGATGAGAACATTGTCCCTGGTATTAAAGTTGATAAGGTACCTGTGCCAGCAAGAATCCTAGGTCACTCTATTTTTTGACTGATTTGGCTTATATTTAGATATGTCATGTAAGGCTGAAGTTCCTTGCAAATGCTGTACTAATTGATGTCCACTTTTGTCTGCCTTCTTTCAAGGGTTTGGTACCCCTTCCTGGTTCAAACAATGAATCTTGGTGCCAAGGATTGGATGGTTTGGCATCAAGGAGTGCTGAATATTACAAGCAAGGGGCACGCTTTGCTAAGTGGTTAGTCTAAATATATGTGCGAAATATCTCCATGCCTCTTAATTTGTACTGTCTTCATAGTGACCTTATGATTGAGAAAACTTTTTCTAGGCGAACAGTTGTGAGCATCCCATGTGGTCCTTCTGCACTTGCTGTTAAGGAGGCTGCTTGGGGCCTTGCTCGTTATGCTGCTATTTCTCAGGTATCTGTTCAGTTTCCAATAAGAATAGTATACCTGCTGAAAATAAAGTTTAGAGAATCAATCTTTTTTATAGGCGTTATTTTCAAGTGGAAAGAGACCTTATCAATTATCCTTGCATGTAGTAGTTATACATTTCATTATCTAATTGCCCCTAAATGTCTGAAAAGGTATTCATAATGATTAAGAACAACGATTTTGAATTTTGGCTGTTGGCTGTTAGGCTTGTAGTATGTTTCTACTTTCTAGACATTTCTATGGAATTTGGGTTTTCTTTGATTTGATGAGGTAGAGCACATAAATGTACCTAGACATTTGACATGTATCTTTGTTGCCTATAGTGTTCCTGCCTTCCAACTGGCCTCATAGGCTCTACGGCAAGCTTCCTCTCTCGCCTGTAGTGCCTTGACAAGTAACTTGACTTTAGACTTAGCCCACTTTGATGGGAGAAGTCTCAAGAGGATATTATTCAATTAAAATGATCCTATTTTGAGCAAGCAAGAGAGGAACCTACTATCATTTTACAACCATTTCATTTATCTTAAACATTATTGCCATATATGCAATAATGTTTATTGGACGTTGTTCCTTTTCACTCGCTCTTAAGGTGTTATAGAGATGAATGTGGTTCCATGCAGCAAATTGTATCATCTTACCTCTGTCCAGAGATAAAACACAATTCCCTATAGCAAATTTATATCATCTTACTCTTGTCACTTTGTCTAGACTCTTTATAGTCTAGGGGAACATGGAAGGTCCTTCCTGGCTGCATGATCTTAAACTCCACATCCAAAAGCTAGGTCTGCCAACCCGCCATTTGGATGCCTGGGTTTTATGGCATGACCCTCTCATGCTAATAGTCACCTTGGTTAGGAATTTGGCACGGACACGGAGGGTTTACGTCAGATAAAAACTTTGTCAAATCCTTCATGGAGGTTTCTTATGCTCCATAGCTGACCCCATTGTGATGGGAGAAGGCTTAGATGATGAGCTATATCTATTCTGTTAATTATAACAAGCTTTGCTATTTAACTTTGAAATGAAAATTCAGTATACTGCCTTGTTTTTGCTAAATATTTTTCAAAGAAAACTGACGAAACTATCTACACTTATCAGCAATATATGCAGTCTCTATTTACTTCTGATAATTAGGCTTCATGCGCCCACCAAACATTGAGTTTTGTAATTAAATGCAGGATAATGGTCTTGTGCCAATTGTGGAACCTGAGATTCTACTTGATGGTGACCACCCAATTGAAAGGACACTTGAGGTGGCAGAGAAAGTATGGTCAGAGGTCTTCTTCTACTTGGCACAAAACAATGTTGTCTTTGAGGGCATCTTGTTGAAACCAAGTATGGTGACCCCAGGTGCTGAACACAAGGAGAAGGCATCTCCAGAGACCGTCGCTGAATATACACTTAAGATGCTAAACAGGAGGGTGCCTCCTGCAGTTCCTGGCATCATGGTACTCTAATCAGCTCTTAACAACAATTTGATAGCATGTTCTCTACTTAATTGCTATTGCTAGTTATGACAACGATAAAAATATCATCTTGCAGTTCTTGTCGGGTGGTCAATCTGAAGCGGAAGCAACCCTGAACCTGAATGCCATGAACCAGTCTCCTAACCCATGGCACGTCTCCTTCTCTTATGCACGAGCCCTCCAGAATTCGGTCCTAAAGACATGGCAGGGGCTTCCAGAGAACATGAAAGCAGCCCAGACGGCCCTCTTGGTGCGTGCCAAGGCAAATTCTATTGCACAGCTCGGTCGCTACTCTGCCGAGGGCGAGAGTGAGGAGGCCAAGACAGGAATGTTCCAGAAGGGCTATACCTACTAATGCAGGCGATTCAGTTCACTTCCAGTATCGGCTTTGCATAGTTTGAGGATTTTGTTATGACTCGGAGTCTGTTGAATTGATGAGATCTCAGAAATTATTATTTTTTCCTGTTAAGAAGGCCGGTCTTTTGCAATAAGTGGTAGTTACAAGGAGATAAAACTTTTGGCTTGTTACTGTTACGAACATTACGTATGCAATCATGAGAATGATACTTTCGCATCAAAAGGAATGCTGCTAATTGGATAATGCTGCTAAAATGTTTTACCGAGTCATTTTCTTTCTATTGGTATGTCCACTTTTACAATGAGTAAATTGGTGCAGACTTTCAGCGACTCGTCTGAGTCTTTAGCTTTTGCATGATGGTTGATTGTTCTGGGTGGAAAAATACATATTGAAAGAATCATTAGAGATGGACTTCACATGTGCTATTAATTATTTCTATCACATGATTACTTAGAGCATCTCCAACCCTATTGTCTTGTTTTGTGTTGTGAATCCTATTTGGCATGAGGCACAAGACAATGTCTTGTATAGGTGGCAAGGTTATATTCACAAATGACAATGGGTTTAAAAAGTCATCTCTAATGCAAAAGTATTGAGAAGACAATACAAATATTTTTTTACAACTTCCAAGACAACTTTTACTCTTCTACTTCTTTTTTATAAATATTTTTATTCACAAATGATGATGTGGACATAAAGACATTGTGAAGTGCATTGTCTAGATCTAGACAACCAACTTCACATTGTCTTTGCCATGTCATTGCCATGTCAACTCCACACTTTGTTTCACATTTGCATTGGAGAAGTACTTTTGGAAAAAATGGTTGTCATTCCTATGTGGCAACCATTTTTTTTAAACTCACAATAGGGTTGGAGATGCTCTTAGTGTTGTCTTCTTAGGTGAGTTGTACAAGCACCACTTATCAGTACACGACAATGTAATGACCAATGTTTGTTGGTATCTACATGTGTTCGTGTACGGAAAAACAATTGGTCATTGTTGTGGCATCGATGAATCGGATGGGTGTGTAGAAGCACTTCTAATAAAGATATTGTCTTCCGTTATAAAGGACATAATGTGTAGAATATTATAATTCTATTGTACATTTGAGTTGTGAGCCAAGTCGGCGAGTTCATTCTAAGCCAAGGTGGCAAGTATTCTAGTTGGCTATTAAGAGCCTTTTATGTTCTATTGTATTGTATTCCGCTGCAAGTTTTGTACTCCATTGCAAATATCAATAAAGAGACACATTTCTATATATTTTATTGTAACTTTAAGTTATCTGCTTAGTTCTACTGCAATGTCGTTGTTTTCTGAGAAATATTATTAACTGTGTTGGTTTTGTCTTGTACGAGTACAATCTAGACTTATACGACATCACGTCTAATGGCTATCTTTCGATTTTTGAGAATCAGAACGTGACATATAATAGTCTATAATAATAATAATAATAATAATAATAATAATAATAATGATGATGATGATGATGTAAAAATAAAATTATTAGAAAATTACGAAATGATGCTATTATACTATCCACTCCTTAAATAAAATTATGTCCTTGAAATTCAGACTAAATTATAGTATAAACATATATAATGCAATTGAAATTAAGTGCATGATAACCTTGCACGTCAAATAGGTAGGATACTTCTTCTGCATATCCTCTCTCTTTTTCAAGTGGATTCTCCAAGTGAGTCCTTGCTCCATGCCCCTTAGATAAGTGTATGACTTGGTTCTTAAGTATCTTCTCTCTACGATCCAAAATTTCATTGGACATTGCTCCACTAGCAGTGTCGGAACTCCATTATGATTTCTGAATGATCAAAATATGTGATTTGGGTCTAGCACATATCGTTGAAATTGAGATACATTAAAAATATTATGCACTACTTCCAATGTCGGTGGTAGAGCAAATCTGTAGGATACATCTCCTACTTGTTCTAATACATCAAATAACTTGATGTATCTTGAACTTAGCTTTCCTCGGATTCCAAATCTAATCGTTTTTCGAGTTGACAAAATCTTCAAGAACATGTGGTCGCCTAATTGGAATCCCAAAATCCTTATATGCTTGTTAGCATACATTTTTTTGGTCTTGACCTGATTGAAAATAACTACTTATTGCCTTGACTTTGTCCCCAGTCTAGGTTTCCATTTATAGTTCCTCGTTCACCTATATTACTCCAGCTTAGCGAGGATCTGCACTTCCTTTCGTACAAAAGTTCAAACTGTGCCATCTTGATACTCGTCTGATAACTTTTGTTAATAGAACCCATGAAATCCGTCAAACTCTTAAAATCTGGATAATTCAAGATCCTTTCTAATTGACTACCCACCTCCGAATTTTTTTGCGATGCTCGACGTAATGCACGAAACTTTGTACACGCTGCATTATATGCCATTTGGGTCCACTGTCCCCAATTTTCACATACACACCCCACGCCTCCCCCGTGGTTCAATTTGAGACCGTCCGTCTAGCCAAGGAGGTTATACCTCTCATCGCTGACCACAAGAGCCAGTTGAGTTCAGTAATTATATCTCTCCGAAATTATTTATAATTTTCTCTAAGGCCTCGTTTGGTTCGCGGAATCATCGGGATGAGAAAGTAAAGTGATTATTTTCCTATGTTTGGGTGGCAAAAAAAAATTGAGGAAAGGAAAGTGATTCCCAATGGAAGAAAAATTACCGAACTCGAGTGACTCTTGTGGTTACCGAAGAGAGAGATAAGATCTTGGCTGAGTGGCAGAAGATCAGTGGATCGAGCCACGAGGACGTATTATTCCTTCCATTTATTTGGTGGAAGTTGGAGAGAGTTAGGGAGAAAAGTGATTACATCCATCTAAACAATGAATCACTTTTCCACATTGAAGTATTCACTTTACTTTCTATTTTTTTTGACATTTTTAAAAATCGAAAAAAAAAATCAATAAAAATTATAATTAATAACGGAAAGAAAATGCCAAAGAATTAATTTCTTTTCCCTTCCATTCCGCGGGCCTACGAAATTCCTCTCACGTGCCCCTCACATGCCAACCAATTGCTTTCTTCCAATAACACGTGCGCGGAAAGATGAGATTCATGTCAGAACGAACCGAGTAATTCTTAAAACCTTTCCCGCATCCCTGAATTCTTTCGCTCAAAACCCTAAAAATCCGAATTTTTCCGATCCTCACTTCGGCGAAGAAGAAGAAAGAGAGAAAGAAAAAACCCTAATTTTATTTACTCTTTTGCCCTCCAAAACCCTAACCCTAAGTTTACAGGCAACTTTTTATCGTCATTTCGATTTATTCATCAATAATTCGGTAAATTTTCTATTCTATTTCGCGATTCTTTAAGGAGAAGAGAAGGGAGAATTTACAGAAGCCTCCGCAGAGCTACAGTGTGTAAGTACTTAATTTTAATTTTTTAAAGAAAGGAACGATTTTTATGATGATTTATGCCTATTATGGCACTGCTGTGATGAAAAGCTGCAATTTTTGTTTACAGCTTATTGTTTTTTGTTCTTCGAATTCAAAATTTCTTATAGTAATGAATAATAATATAGCGGATTTTTGATAAAGTGATGCGTTTTTTAAAATTATTCAATAAAAATGGCGCTTGTGAAAGTTATTACCAAACTAGTGAAGACCTGATTTAAATAGCAACTGTTTGGTAATAAATATCAGAATATCTGAAATAATTTTTTTTTCTTTCTCAAAAATGATTTATTTGTATAAAAGTTCTTTGATTTACTTACAAAAAGAATAAACTTTGTAAAGGTTAAGCTACTCTTGATAGTTCACCAGTATATATGTGGTCCTATTTAACTTGGTTGTTATTTTCCTTTTTATTTAGTAATGAAGAAATGCTTGGAGTAGCTACCTAACTATAGCTGTGTTCTGTTGTGAAACCCTTTTGCAACATGTTCAATGGTCTTACGATCAATTGAAGGTACATTCATTATTGCTGGAAGTACGTTGCGATAAGTACACGATGACGCAGAGGCAACACTTACTTTGGCGTGTCCTAGTATACAGAGACAACATTTACTTGGCGTGTCCTAGTGTATTTTGGAACGTATGTGTCGTTACAATGACACAACACATGTATCTTGAAGTGTCTGTGTCTCGTTTGATATGGCACGTGCCAGACACATAGATGCACCAATTTTTGGAGTGTCCGTGTTTCCATGCTTCATGCTTGTAAAGAATGTGATTTGCGTAATTGCATTGTGCAAGTTTTTGTTTCTTTCTTTTCCTTGTGGTCTTGTTTAAGCTGTGTTGTTGTGTAGGAAGAGAATAAAATAAGGATGAAGGACGAAGTTGATTTTTTTTTTCCCTTCCAGTTTCAGTTTAATCACCTATCACTGGAACTAGCAGTTGACTCTCAATGAGTATAGCCGTTTTCCACTCGAGTAAACTTTTGTAAATAGTTATCTCGACAAAATGATGGGAAATAGAAGAGAAAGGTGCATGGGTAGTTGTTGTATTGCGGTTTATGAAGAAGTTTTTTTTTTCCTATTCTGACGTCTGTCTTTAATGTATATTTAGCAGTTAATGTTGATGCTATTGTTAATACCACATTCCATTATGGCATAAGCTTGATTGCTTTACCTGCTCAACTGATTCTTTTTGTCAATTTAACCCCCATCATCAAGGGGTAAGGCACATCGGAAAATGATAGCTCTCATCTTCTTTGCACTTATTTTTGGAACAAATTAACAGGGAAGGCTTCTTGACTTGCTTGGCTTTCCTATTTTCAACTTTTTGTGAAATTCCTATATTTAAGTTTAATTAACTTCTCCTTGTGAAGTAGTTCCAATGGAATGTGCATTTTCGCTTTCTCCCTTATAGTAATTACATGATTATATTGTTGTGATTTCTTTTTTCCATTGCATTGAAGTTTCACTGACACAAAAGTAAAATGTTGTTCTTCAAACTCTCTCTCTCTCTCTCTCTCATAGTAATTAAATGAGGAGTTATCGTGCTTTCTTTTTCTTTCCCGTTGCTATAACGAGTCAAAAGATTCAAAACATGCAATGTTGTGTTTGGTTGCACAAAAACTGATGGCCAGGAATAGTGAATATAAAGAACAGAAAGATAATTTCTTTGTATTTAACTACCTTTACATGGAATACTTTATAATGCAAGAAAAAAATGTGCACCTTCCACTTTGTTTTTAGCTATCAAAAATAGAAGGCGACTTCTTCAGTCTCACCCTGTAAGGTACTTTCTCGGTTGTAATGAACCGATAACGTCATACATGTGGATATTGGCACATTGCTGTCCCTTGGTGACAAATTGGTTAGGGAGAATGCAAGCTATAATCGAAAATTGCAGTTCCAGTGAGAAGACGTTTAACTGAAATTTTCTTCCCTTCTCTTTGCTATTCTCTTTCTTCATGTACCAACTTCTTCACTCCCTTTCCTTTACATCTTTTTTATGAACCAGCAATCTAATCTTCCTTTCTTGTTTACTTTATGGTGAATTTGTTTTACACTCTAGGAAAATCGAAAAAGAAAAAAGTAATAGAAGTATTTTTCCCAATGAAAATAAACTTTAATGCAGTGTTCTAAATGACGCCCGTCTAGCCCCCCCTAGGCGGCGCCTAGGCGGTAGGCGGTCTCTCTCCTCACCGCTTTTCGGTAGGCGGTGGAGTAGGCGGCCAACGGAGGTTGGCGGCATAGGCGGAGGTGAGGCGGCGTAGGCGGGAGCCTAGGTGGAGCAATACATAACATGAATTTTGGCCAAAAAGATTTTGTAAGCATTATGGGCCTATGGTTCACTTTTACAAAACTAAAACTTTATAAATCTTCGTTCTACAACTTAGTTATGCATGGAACACCCTTAAAATATGCATATTATGCAAAAAGCTGTGGTAAAATAGTAAAAAATGTTCAAAATGTATCGACCGCCTAAGCGGTGCCTAGGCGGCCTAGGTGGTAGGCGGACTCTCTCCGCCGCGCACCCGCCTACCGCCGTTTAGAACCTTGCTTTAATGTTTGTTGACTTTGCAAGAAATATTAGTGAAAGAAAGCTATCAAAACAAATTTATTTTCCAACTCTGGTGAATTGTTGATATTATATTGTCTTTGGTAGGAATGCAATATTTTCTTTATGAGGAGAACTGTGTTTTCATATTTAACAAGTGAGGAAAATTAGTTTATTACTGTTATATGTTACTACTTCTGCAAGTTGGTTTCTAGGCACCATAACTGTTTTGTGGTGATGTCTCTATTTGTCTTTGCAGTGAGGGAGATGCCAAGAAATAAGGATGTTTTATGGGAATATATAGTACAAAATGGCATGAAGGTTAAGTGCATTTTCTGCCACGAAATATTTGTAGACAAGGATGAGATATCATTTTGCAATACATGCTCAAAGGATATCCGTCCCTGCAAAGCAGTCTCGGATTTTGTTAGCAAGATCGCATTGGAAGGTATTCAAGAGCTGGAAACAAAGACTAAAGGCTCTGAAGTTCTGAACCTTATTTCGTAAGCCAGGTGATCGTTCTTTTGGAGCCATTGTTCCCTCTGGAGAGGCCAAAAAATGTGGCAATTGATACTCCACAGTCAAGCAACCTTAAGCAAAAATCCATCTGTTTGTTGACCAGGAAGATGGACAGAAAAGAAGTTGATAAGGCGAAGATGGACAGAAATGAAGTAGATAAGGCAATTGTTAAGTACACTGTCAACAGTATCCTAACATTTGACTTATTGAGGAGTTCAGAATTTAGTGAAGTGTGCATTGAAATTGCAAATTCAGGGCCGGCTTATGAGCCTCCAAGCATTGAACATGCTTGCGGAAAATTATTAACAGAATTGAAGGAGGAAGCTGATATGCATATGTACGTTCTGTGAAACGAATATGGGAAAAATCTGGCTGCACATTGATGTTAAATACATGGAGTAAAGAAGGGAGATGCCATACTGAATGTATTTGCAGCTTCTCCTAAAGGCATTGTGTTTTTGAAGTCCTAGTGTACTGTTGGGCAGACACCAGATGATCAATGTATCTTTGTCTTCATATCAGTGACGAAATTGGCTCTCAGACTGTTGTCCAGGTTATGTCAGAGAACTCGAATTACGAATCCATAGGTCATATAATTGAACAGAAGTATCCCAACATTTTTAAAGTTCATTGCGCAACATATTGTGTAAATCTTATGTTGAAGGAGTTGGAAAGTGTTGTGACTATTCTCCAATTCTTTATGGTGCTAAAAAGATTGTCAACTTTGTGCATAAGCATCAACATGTTTTGACCTTGATGAGAACCCATAAAAACAATTGCGACTTGAAAAGGCCCAACACAACAAGGTTTTCTACAAACTTCATTCACATTTGCAATCGCTGTTAAAAGAACACTTTTTGCGCTATCTCGTTGGTACAGTTGAATGGAGAGACTTGATACCATGTAAAACTGTAGAAAGTATTGATGTGCAGAACATGATACAGGCGGGTGCATTTTGGGACTTTGCAAAAGAGTTGATGCATGCGGTTGAGCCTCTTTTTAAGATACTGAGGCTGGTTGATGGTGGTGGATCCACCTCCGGATACATATATGACAGATGTCCACAGCTAAAGAATGAGTAAAAGAAGTTTTGGTGCAAATGTCAAGTGCCAATTTGTAATATTATTGATGATAGCTGGAACAATGTTTTTTGTATTCTTGCATTATGCAGCAGCAGCTTATCTTAATCCGCATTTGTTTCATAACGGACATGTGAAGTTGGATGCTGAAACAAAGTTGGATTAGAAAATTTGTTTCTAATAATGAAGAAAGGATAAAAATTACAGCAGAACTCAGATATCATCATTCCTTCTATTCCCCAATCTTTGGGCTTATGGCTATTGACTCTCTTCATGTATCTCACCCACGTAAGAATGTTGTATCTCAATTTTTCTTTTGGTATTTTACGAAGTAAAAAAGGAAGTAACACCACAAATACTGATTTTACAATTGAATTTATGTTTCCAATAGGAATTTGGTGGGGATATGTGGGGCAGTTCAGTTCCTATATTACTGAGTATGGCAATCAAAGTCCTGAGCCAACCCTGTAGTTTCTTCACCTGCGACAAAAATTGGATTTCTTTAGATGCCACACAGACAAGAAAGGAACCACATGGAGAGCATAAGATTGCAAGACTTACTGTAGGTGGGGATGAATACACACCTAATGAAGTCCACAGCAAAGAGGGAGGAAACTGATCTGAAGCCAGTTGATTTTGACAAAATTGAGGCATTCCAAGCTTAGTTTGAAGAATTTGACCTTTAGGAAGATAGGGAGGATAGCATGGTAAAGAAGAAGATGAAGGGGAAGAAAGTGAATGAAGTTAGCATCCAGCCAGATGCAAATGTTCTTTCTAAGAAATTGTCAATAACAGAAGAGTTGTCTTCTATTAGATTTAGAATCGTTGTGCTTTTGCAGTTTTTTTTACATTCCAAGTGTAGTCAATTGGATTTATTTGATAGGTGGATCCTAAAATATAGAATTTCGGAAAAATTGCATATATTACGAATACTTTAGGAGACGTGTGACATTTTAGCTACTCATTCACATGTTGATTAGTAGTTATTGCATATCGTTCTATTGCTCTACGTTCTAAATTGTTTTTGTTGGTTTTGGTCCTGTTTAAATTGCAGAAAGCTTATGTTTGTGATAGAATCTTATCATATCGTGGTAGTGAGATGTAGCAATTGGTTGAGAAATTCAGACTGCTGATTGTGGTCATGGGAGAGGGAAAAGAAGGTATGATGTTATGATCCTGTAGTCCCACATCGGTTATATGGGGAACTTTGATGTGGGTCGATATAATCTTGAGCTCTGCAAACGACTAATTTTAGGATGAATTACCCCAAGTTTTTTATCAAATGGTATCAGAGCCTACACCGTGTCTCCCGGTTGCAATCTTACTGCTACAATCATGCAATGTGGGTGGTGACACCGACATAGCAGTGTTCGTCGAGGACTAGGAGTCTATGCAAATCCAGCACGTGCATGTGTGGGCTCCAAGACTGCAGTGTGTGGTGGAATGTTATGAACCTATAGGCCCACATCTATGGGGAACTCGATGTGGGTTGATATAATCTTGAGCTCTCTCCTCCAAACGGCTAGCTTTTAGGATGGTTATATTGAAGACTTCAAAGTTATGGGATGGTTATATTGAACCATTGACCTTTGTATGTTTGAAATCTTCAGAACACAGGCTTGATCCAGCTGAAGAAAGTTGCTAACAAGCTTCACAACGTTCACACTAGAGTTGGCTTCTGTTCTTTCCAAGGCTCCAGATACATGTTTCGGTCATTGAAGTTGCAGATCCATCACTTTTTTTTAAAAGATTTGGATTGAAGATCATATACATTCTAATTTAAAGGTTGAGAAACGTCCTTTTCCTATTTGAAGCATGCTGTATCAATTTTTGTATTTGATTCGTTATTGATAAATGGTAACTATTTGACAAGAATCTCTTTTATTATTTTAGGAGAAGATGCTTTCCTCTGATTCTGCAACCAACATCACACAACAGTTGGGGATAACTACAGAAGAACAGAGGTGAGTACACTGCTATTAAAGGGACTCCTGTTTAACATTTGGCTGTCGTCAGTGTTCAGCTGAATGCACTTTTACCTCTGTAAGGTAGTGGGGTGGAAGCTTTGTCAATTACATAACTATTTACTTCTTTTCTGATTTGAAATGATTGCAGGGGAAGGAGGTAAGTGGGACTATCCAAACTAAAGTATTATTGTGATAGGCCCAGGCCCTGTAATTTTTGCCCTCTGCCACTACTGCTAGTACTTCCAATTAAATAACTTGTGTTTGTTCATTGTATCTGCATCACTTCTATTTGTTCTTTTATTACATCATTTAATTGTTATTAGTGTAGGTCAGGAAAAATGACATGAGTTATGCTACTATGCTTGCGATAATTATTAGGTGTTGATGATAGGATTTGACCTCTCTTGCCAAACAAGTCAATTAACTAGCTGGGCCGAGCCCGCCTGGTGATAACTTTTGGAATCAAAGAGGTGTAACATATATGCGAAAATACCAACACTTTTTCGTCTTCTGATTGGTGTCTTTTCTTCCTTTGTTATACTATGTGGTTTGCATATTTGCATAGCTCTTAATGGTTTTATTCTTCTAACCATACTACACACCCTTATCATGAAAGTTAAACCCTTCTCCTTCGCTTCAGCAAGTTCTATATTCCATGCCTGTGCAATTTTAAATTGTGGCATCATATTATTGTGAAACATATTTAGTATTCTATCTTTCTATGCCAAGTAGAATGGTGTCATTTTGGTCAACTGTTTATATTCTTAAGATTGGCAATGCACTTTGCTTTACAGAATTTCAGTCATGATCTCATCTCCATTTATTTGAATGATGTAGATTGCCAAGTTTCAACAAATGAAAAGTACTTAACAAAGATGATGGAAGTATTAAAATCATGGTAGAAGTTACAATGTTTCAAAGGTTATCCAGTATACTTTTTGTATAAGGAAACACACAGTATCATAAGTAAATTAGTAACAAGTGAAGGCTAGTTTGCCTCTTTCTCCAATCTTGACTAGTGGAATTCGAGAAAGTTAGGCATGCTTCACCTAGTAGTACACATAACCTGAGGCCGATAGGGTAAACCCGTTAATGGGTTGGGTTAGGGTTGAAGATATTTGGGCTCGGGTTCGGGTTCGGGTTAAAATATTTCAACCCGATCAAGAATCGGGTTGGACTCTGGTTCATGTATTGGGTTACCAAAAGACCCCGAAACTCGACATACGTATAATATATTTATATATACATTGTTTCATACTTCTTAAAAAGTTTAAATCCTAAAATTTTTCATCCAAACTCTTGAACTTCTTACCCTAAATCTCATTTCATTTTGTATTTTGTAATAATTGAGGCAAGGTTGCTATTTGATTATGTGTTTAATATTAATCTTGTTTAAAATTATTTCAAATATCATTTTAGAGTTCGACGAAACCGATGAACCCGACCCAACCCGAGGAACTTGGGTTCATTTTCTATTCCTCCGGACTCGGTCTTGGGCTTCATATGTCGAACCCGAAGTCGGGTTGGGCTTGGGCTAGGCTTATGATTCATCGGGTTGGGCTCGGGTTGAGTTCAAACCCGACCCAACCCGCCCGAGTTGCACCCCTATCAAGCATCCATGAAATCTTAAGATGGTCTTTGGTGGCATTTCCTTCTTTCCTTCAACTTTGAGCCACTTATCTAATTAGATTTGTCACATAGTTTTGTAGAATACGGTGCAAATGCCATTTTTAAAAACCTTACTGCATGTATGCAAATGATCAAACTTTCATCTACCATCTTCTTCTTCTAACTGAAGCTAGTGATGGTTTTCATATAAACTTAAGAAACAAGCACATCTTTCAAGGTCTTATTTATTAGTAGATGGGGATTTGGATGCATATAAAGATATAATGGTTTTTCATATAAACTTGAGACCAAACACATCTAAGAATGTCTTATTAATCGGTAGATGGGGATTTGGATATGTATATATTTTTTTTTTGTAACAAATGGATGTGAGGAAAACATTTTATGGAACTATGTTTTGTCTGCCAGGAATTTGGATACCACTTAGAAGGTTCATGTCACTGGGATAGATTGCTGTGTTTTCTCAATCCTTTGACATAACTTCCAAGTTTAGCCCTGTTTATCAAATTTATGTGGCAACATAAAATGACCAAATGATGATTATTGTCATAAAGTTGCTGTTTCAATCTGTATGAGTATGACAAATATAATATATTTGGATGAGGCTATGAAGATGGGGATTTGGATGACAAATATAATATAACATCTTTCAAGGTCTTATTTATTAGTAGATGGGGATTTGGATGCATATAAAGATATAATGGTTTTTCATATAAACTTGAGACCAAACACATCTAAGAATGTCTTATTAATCGGTAGATGGGGATTTGGATATGTATATATTTTTTTTTGTAACAAATGGATGTGAGGAAAACATTTTATGGAACTATGTTTTGTCTGCCAGGAATTTGGATACCACTTAGAAGGTTCATGTCACTGGGATAGATTGCTGTGTTTTCTCAATCCTTTGACATAACTTCCAAGTTTAGCCCTGTTTATCAAATTTATGTGGCAACATAAAATGACCAAATGATGATTATTGTCATAAAGTTGCTGTTTCAATCTGTATGAGTATGACAAATATAATATATTTGGATGAGGCTATGAAGATTGTTCATGGTATGAAGATTACAACTGTATCTTAGCAACAGACAAACCCTTAGCAGGTATTGTGTTGTCTCAATCGGCCCTTTATCGTGCCCACGTGCACCCCCATGGCTCTATACTGATCGTTTTTCAATTGAGAAGGTCCACCTTCTCTGATTTTCTTTGTTTGGTGCACCGTGCACCCAACTTGGATTTTCTGTTTAGTCTTCTGATTTGTCTATTTCTATACCCTACTCTTCAAGATAAAAGAGTATAAAATTCTGAACGCGTTATGGGCTGGCAAGTGCTAGCTTGGTTTCAACTACTGCCCTATGTCATAGAAGGTATGGACATGGTTACTGGTGGAGGCCCCCATGCAGAATTTGTGACGATGGAGAGAGAACACAAATGAAGGGTTCAGTGGAAAAGGTCTGATATCTATGTTTTGATTCTGGGACTACTGATTTTGAAGTAATACAATTCATCTCCTTGTTTGGTACTGTGAACGAGGTGTGGTTGTGGTCTTGTTAAGTTACATCTGGAGTGTTGTGCTTTCGAAGCTGAGTAGTCTTACTTTACTGCTTCTGTATCTTTGGTATATCGTGGTTTTGACAGTTGCAATGATAGTTAAGCAAGCTTCTCAATGACCAGATATCCTTTTCTAGGAAACAGCAGTGTCCAAACATTCCAATTATCTAGCTTTCTGGTTGCCAAAATCATAAGGCTGATTAACATGTATTCCACATTATGTCTTCCAAAAACTCTTATCAGTAGCTCTCAAGTGGATATTTGTTAGGTAAAAAAACCATGTCCTCGAGATATATCATTATCCTTAGGTTGTTTGCTTGTTTTGTTACATTCTGTATATGGTCCAGTTTACCAACAAGACGTTGCAGATGCCAGTAGAAATAATTGTATAGACATGGAATGTCACATCTCTCCACTTCAAGATAGTTGTGCATTGGTCCCTATTCTATCAAACCCATGCTGCCATGTACATATACTTAGAAGGGTAGAGGGGCACACTCTTGAAAAGTTTTTTGCAGAACTAGCAAATTTAGCTTATATTTTGATTCGAACCTATAGACAATCAGACAAACATGACAGTTTTCATGTTGTTTTGGATATATATCCATGACTTATACAAGTTCATGGATAGTCCATTGTAGCTGTAGAAATTATTATTATATAGACAATCAGACAAACATGACAATTATCATTATTATTCATGGATAGTTCCTGCGACAAGGGGTGTATATAGCTATGAATGTGTTATGGGCTGGCAAGTACTGCTGCAGTTCAATAATGGTACAAGCATGGGAGCCAGGATAATGAATCCCTTGAGCATTGATGGTGCATTTAGCTTAGATGAAGACACTGTCAGGAAAACTAAAGGAGTTCAGTTTGATCTATTGATGGCTGTTCCACCTGGCAGATGTGTTTCTAATGTCGAAGGAAGCTGGGTGAAGTTTGCATTTAGTTTTCTCAAGCAGCACAAAATCTTTTTTATTGGTTAGCTGTAGGTTTGAAATTACAGGTCATGTTTGGCTCTGGAGTTTCATATGCTTTTCAAGCTCAACTTTCTATTACTTACTGTTGTCGCAGCAAGAAAAATATAGGTGAAAGAAAAGTATGATCTTCGCATTTGAAGTGGTTGTCATGAAACTAGTGCTGCCTGGAAGTTGTAAGAGATTTTGGTACACAATCACAATCCTAATAATTTCTAGTTCTGTAGCCATACATGCTACCGACTGGACCAGAGCCATGTTGACTCTAGTTTGATGGTGATTGTAATGATAGTGTATGGATACTGATGCTGACTGACGATAACCCCTCCTTGTTTACTTCTATTACAATATTGCAGTACTTCTTTTCTTAATTGTATGTAAGTAGGACTGCAACTGCATATGATGCACTGTGAAATCCAAGGGTTGGTATCGGAACAGCCGGTATCGGCAATATTGGCATTTTCGGATCGGAGTATCAAATTTTTTGGTATCAGAAAACAAATAACTATTAATAAATTATTAAGAATTTAGAAAAATATTTTATACATTTAGTCATGATTTGAAGTCTATTATGTGTTGTTTCTTAGTAGTATTGAAAATGAATGAACACCCTTACTGATCAGTTTATCAGCGATAAGAAAGTTTTTTTCATTATATGCTTTTACAACTATATTATGCTTTTACATCCTTGCTGATTGTTCTTTTTTGTTCGTTTTTTTTCCCTGCCGAATAGACTGGAAAAGAAACCTCCAACATCGGTATCAGTTAGTATCGATAGCGGTTGGTATCGGATCGAAATATGCCAAATCGTATTGGTATCGACCGATACTGCAAACTATTAGCCATCACTTAAGTGAGCTAGTTAAATTCTTTCCCTTATGCCAGTAGTAAGGACATTTGAGTGAAACTTTGGTGGTTATTTCAATCTTGCATAAGTAAAATTGATATACCTACACGGAAAACTAGAAAAAAAAAATGGTCTTACTACGTATCTAACTTCCATACCTTATATATTTCTTGTAACTGTAGAGTATATGCATAAAACTCAGAATGTTCTGAAATGATGTTTAGATGACCCCTTGTGGTTCTTGAAGTTGGCAGGTTAGAGAGAAGGTGCTTGGAATTCTCGTGTCTGCGATTGAGACTGAAGCTGGCTGAGCCGCACAAGATAGGATAGATCCGGAGGCCGAAGCAGTTTAAAGGTTGAGAGGAGCAAGTTGGTGAAAGGATAGGCCCCCAATGAACTCGCCAGAGTGGTTGGTGGTGATTCGGTAACCATTCCAATTAGTCGTCCTTGACGCAGCAGTATGAGCTTAAAACATATCAAACTGATGTATGTTGCTATTGAAAGGAATAATGGCTATTAGTAGGTACTGTCAATTTTCTTTTCAGAGGTCCTGTATAGATATACTCACAAAAGAATTAGATTGTAAGGAAAAAAAATGAACTGTTCTTATTGCAGCAGATCAATCTTCTCGACCATCGATTAACAATGTGCTTCGAGTCGAGTAAATCAAAGTCTGTTAACATGATTATGCAATTTGCTATCCTCACAGCAATTTGCTATTGCGGTTTCTTGTGTCAAATTCTTCTGCAGTTATTGTACACTATATGATAGGTTACAGGTACAACACTTTTTATGTTGCATATCGACTAAATAAGCCTGAATCTCCTTATTGTGGAGAGTACTCCGCTTTCATAGCCAGGTAATTATATACTTTGATGATTGATCTCATGTTGAGCAGTTGAAATGACGAAAGGGATTAATCTTTTTAAATAGATTCCGAATGAAGTAATAACAGTCAATTATAGGAACACATCATTTCAATTATAGGAACACAATCATTTGTCGCAACCACCAATCAATTTTTCCATTTTTCCAGCTATCGGTGTCGACTGATCCTTTTCCAGGTAATCGCTGTTGGCTTGGGTATTTAGCCTGATCAAGATGTGCAAGCTTTATTCGTCTTCCAACCGTAGCTTATATGAGTAGTTTCCAAGTCGAGATCAGCTCTTCGGGTGTGGACTTGGCTACCGTCTCATGTAACATTAGTTTTCAGCAAGATGTAGCCAGTAGTTGGTACACAGATTGAAGGCAACTCATGTTTCCATTTCAAAACAAGTTACATTGGTCCCACCGAATACAAACCCATACTGTCATGCACACTTACGAAGGGTTCACTACGGGTAGCGCAATACGCAACATACAATGTCTGGATCCTAAAGATTATCCACACCAACATGGCAATATATATATATATATATATATTTTTTTTCTTTGGCAATATATATATATATATATATATATATATATATATATATATATATATCGACAACTTGCACCACTTCATGATGGATTCGCCATCAGATGTATAGACAATTTCAAACTGATGAGGAACTCTCATGGGATGTCAGTAACTGCTCCATTATCCTTCTCAGAAGCTGCTGCTTGATCGAGGAGGTGAGTTGTCAAATTGTTTCCAGTCTCCTCGTTCCCTGCCTTCTTCTCCTCGCTCTTGCCCCAGAGCACAAAGTAAAGACCAACCATGATGAGGACTGCTCCGATGAGTCTGAAGGAAAAGTAATAAAAGATGCATCAATTAAAAAGGGTCGACAAAATATACTGTAAAGTCTTACATTCATGCAAATTTGCAATAAAACATTGGTGTTCTTCCTGGACCGCATTAATCTATCTGCATGAGGACTAAACTCGAGTATAGAAATCAAATGCTGTTGTCGATCTTTTTGTTCTTATGATGGTTTCTTGAGAGTTGTTTAGTTCATACCCTCCGGAGTACAACTGGTCACCAAGTATGACAGATGCCATGATGGCCACTGCAACTGTCTGCACCGGTTGGAAAACAGCAGCAAAGAGGGGTCCTCCTCTGTCAATACACCATATCTGAAGCGAGAAGGAAATTCCTGATGCTACAAGACCCTGTTACACGAGGGAATATGTATATTGCTTATACGTAAGTAAACAATAGTGAGAAGAAAAGATGTAAAAAAAAAAAAAAGGCGAGATGTATATTGGACATACAGCATAAAGGATGGTAAATAGCTCTCCTGACGAGTGGACTTTCCACTTGTCGATGTCAGTTTCTACAAAGGCTGCTATTGCCAAGAACTGAATCAATCCAAAGAAGCAGGTGAGTGTGGTGACTGAGAGCCTGGCAGGGTACTGCTTCAGCAATGGCACCTGTTTGTCAAAGGAATTCTATTCAGTTCAATATTTATTGGCATCACAACTTAACGATCAACTGCGATTTTAGATGGGATTTTTTTTTATCAATACTCACCTGGAGCACCATCCATCCAGACCATGCAAGGCAATTGCCAAGGATGTATACACATCCCAAGGTCCAATTTAGGATCTGGCTCGAAGAAGTGAGGGCTCCCAGTGTCATGTGTGCTTGGTGGTTAAGCAGAGGAGGTCCCTTGTAGAGAGTAATGACTGTGGCTCCTCCAATACTGACCACGGTTCCCACCACCTTTGCAAGTCCATACCTCCTATTCATATTTACTTGTTCAAGCCTGAGCGTTATAGAATGACAGAGCACGGTTAATCTCCATAAATAGCAGATATTATTCACGTAAGAAAGGAAAAAAGAGAGTACATATGAAGACATTTTTTACTGATACTAATAAACACCTTAGAGCTGCAGCCATAGCAAAAGTGATCGCAGGGACTGAATTCTGGATTGCAGATGCATAGGTTGGCGACAAATAAAACAGACCCAACAAGTAGAATCCTTGGTTGGCAGTAATCCTGAAAAGAAAGTTCATATTAGAAAGGAGACATTAAAATGTGTAATCTATGTAGCATTAGCAATCATTTTGCAGTTAATATGGTGCTTACCCACATAACGCCAGAAGAAAGAATTGAACCAGCAAAGGGAAGGTGAGAGGTGGTCTATCCTTCCTGGAAGTGACATAATCGCGGAATCACAAATTATTCTTTTCAATGTACTCTTACCACATAGAATTTGAAGTTGGAGACATGGCTTACTTTTCTAGGAAGTATGCGAAAGGGGCCAACAAGACGAGAGCGATGACATTTCTATATACAGGGAAGACTATCTTGCTGACACCCATGTTGAGTGCAGCCCTTGAGACAATGTGGAACCCTGCATAGCAGAACTGGAGAGTAAGCACAGCTATCAGGAGCTTTGCTTTCTCAGAAACCTTAGATTCTCCCCCCATCTCTTTGCTGAGGATGGTCACAGCAAGAGAGAAGTATTGGTACTTATTCGGAGAGGAGTAGGGGTTTATATAGTAGTACTCTTTAAATGCATGATTTCTACCATGTCCTTTTGTCTCCCTATGAATTGATTATGAGGAGACCCCAGAGGTCTATAATGTATCCATGCATGATGAACATAGTTATTTTACTTCTCAAAAGAAAAAGAACATGGTTATTTGATTCATTTGTATATTTGTCAGCTAGTTTTTATGTATAATATTCCTATCAATTACTATTGACTTTGAACATTTGAAATCATTAAAGCTTTATATTTGTTATGTAAATTGTGGCTTCGGTTGGCATGTTGACATAGGCTTTGAATTTGGTTGGGGGAGACAAGGAAGACTTGGAGCATGTTGTCCAGGCTGCAAAGCTTAACAATCAGTGTGGAGGATGAATAGGGTCATTTCTCTATCTGGTCAATCATCTTTTTTCCAACAACTTTGCTTTTATTTCTTGTTTAATAATAACAGCAACATTAGTTAAATCAGCTGCAGCCCAATGATCTCTCATAAGAAATTCTAGATTCTAATCCAGAATTTCTTGAGTTAATTCAAACTCAAAATAAGAAGGGTGGTGTATTAATTAAATGATGATATATTACTTGCAGCATAAAACAATAGTAGCAATATTTAAAGCTTTTTTTTTTGACATAATTGTTCAATTATCATGCTCAGATAAATTTGTCTCACTTATTAAGTCTATCGGGAATGGAGACTTCAAAATCAAAATCCAGCTTGAACGAGTAAATTAGCTAACATCCAAGCACTGAAATCTGAATTGGACCCAAATGAATTGTGATATCCAACTCCATAGCAACTCTTACATCTAGAGTATCAATTAATCAATATACTATTTAACTGGAGAAATTTATTTCACTTTTTCCATTGTCAATAGTTTTTTCTTACATTAAGTTCATCCAAGTTTATGATAAGGTACTGTTGGTGAAGGAATCAAATATCATGTGGTCCTACTAAGATAGTAACGGTCCTCCCGACTGATCATATGCTTTAGAAGACATAACCTAAAATGGAGCACATGGACATCGCATGTAATAAGAACTAACTAATTACTTATAGGACTTGAGGATTTGGTGAGGCTCAAACAACAAGGAGGTGCCTATATAAATACTAGTTGAAGTTGTTTGCACATGCTCTCTTAGGTAACCTTTAGACATTCCCAGTATATTACTTGCATTAACTGAAGAACTAACATATTGAGCATAGTTAACCAGATTGATACATTGTAGCTTCCATGTAATCATACAGCTAAGATAGCTTTTGCAATATTGTTAGGGATTCACCATCTTAAAATATTGATATCACTATCGCTATCATTTGTAAGATACTTGTAATGATTTTTCTCCTGCAAAATATAGTGCACTACTCACAACGACGGTCACCTCAACTCCATGTGATCTCTCCACCGAGACGAAGTTTGGTGTAACGGAGAAAAGACAGTGTCTGCTAGTTGGACCATATCCATCCTCTGCTCCATTTGACCACAAGCTTAAATCTGCATGTCTGATCCTTGCACCAGATTTAAACTACATCACAGATGAAGAAGAAGATGGACTCTGACACACCACCTGTCTCACGTGATTAGGCAGCAGAGGGTGCAAGTTGAGGTCATCCACTAATCTTCATGTCCTTCGAAAGGACACGAAGATTACTTTATACTTCTAGAGGCACAGTTGCACCCATCATCAAATATTAATTGCCAGTTTATATAGAATTTGTATCCTCCCAATCAGAGGCATTACACCTGCCAAAAACACAATTTGGAACTATGTTGGAGTCAGACAGAAGATTGTCATCCGCCATACTCAAATCATGTTGAATGGCCTTTCTGGAGCTGCGTTTAAGAACTAAAACATGTAACTGGTAGATTACTTACTTGACAATTCCAAACTGCTGTACTTGTTAAGCAACCCACCACAATCTAAGGCTCCGATAGGAAGTTAAGCCAAACAAGAGATGAAAGCATGCCAAGGCCACATTCTGAACACATCAAGGATATCAACATTAATACTTATATTGGAATGTACTTTACATAGCTTCATGATAGCCAATTAAATGTGATGACTCCATGGAACATTAATGATTTTGCTTAAGAATCTAATAATAACAACGTAGACATACATGTAAAGACTAACCATTAAGGCTGATGACTCAACAGGTAGACGTTCTGAGTCTTCTGACGAGCCCCACAACCATGTCAATCGTAAATTGAAGAGACTCAGATACTTCTTTAGTGAGACCCTGTTTACTGAAATAATTCTGACATGGTGGTGACATTTTTGTGATGTTACAATATCTTTTAATTTTGTGATTTTAACTATTGTTTCATTTTTCTGATTTTAAATATTGTGTCATTTAATCGTTTCCTAAGAAGTATAATGCTGCTTTCACAAATGTGTACATTCCTGGAAGAGATCACTATAGTTGAAAAACCCAAGAGCTCCTATGCCCTTCTTTAATAAAACACAGAAACGAGAATATAACAGCCGATATAAGCAAATGGCTGCAATGTAAAATATAGGAGTTAGCTTGTAACATGTGCAAAAAATTCCCACTCAGTTTCTGATTCTATAAATGTATGTATTTATAGGAAAAATAATAAGGATAAATTAATTAGACATGAAAATCTTAGATGTAAAAGGATTATTCCCTTTTATAGCTAAATTGTAACATAGTGATTATTTCCTTGCAAACAATTCATTGATTAACCTCACGTATAAAAGATAACAGCTCTCGGCATCCATGATAGACTAAATTAAAAGAAACTGAGGATAATTGTCCAAATCATACCTAAAATGTAATCCGACCTTCTGGAATGTATCCAAGCCCATGAAATTTAAACAACCTATGCTGTCTCTTCAAAGAGAGTGTCATCGCACATTAAAAAAACTAGTGTATATATATATTTTTTTTTGGAAAAAGGGTAAATTTTATTCCATCATCTCAATAAGGTTACAACATAAGATACAATCCCAACTCAGGGGGACATAACTAGTACATCCGACTCAATATTATGGAGTATGCCCACCACTGGGGTGGATAGTCCCTCATAAATGCGCCGGTTCCTCTCCCGCCAGACATGCCAAACTGACGCAGCAAGTCTCAATCTAGCACGCCTAGCCCAGCTCTGCTCCATGCCCCTGCGATCACCAATCCACTTAAGGATTTCTCTGAAGTCCCGCTCCCTGCCAACCCCTCCCAAGTGTCTTCGGCTCTGCTCTGCCCATATGTTCCACGCCATATGGCACTGGAAGAACAGGTGCCCAATAGATTCAGGCTCTGTCTCACACAGAACACACTTAGGATCAGGGACAGGAACCCCGAACCGAAGCAATCTGTCCCGAGTGAGCAACCGGCCCAACACCAGTTTGTATGCGGACAGTTGCATCTTCCTGGCGAGCCCCTTCCCCCAGACAAAGTCGTACTCCTCAATATCATCGAAGTGGGGGCGGACAAGGTCATAGCAGCTGCTAAATCGGAACTCCCCAGCACCCTCCGATCGGCCGGGAGGGGCCCACATCCATACATCAGACAGTGCCGTAGGAGTGATCTGCACCTGTCTGATCTCCTCAACTACCGTAGCAGTGAACCGGTACTCCTCAGGCCTCCATACCCCACCACGGATGATGTGCCGACACGTCAGTCCTCTGTATGCCACGTCGTCCCTCTGGGGGCCCAGAATCTCCAGGAGAGACTGACCTGAGATCCACGGATCGAGCCAAAGATCCGTCTCCCTTCCCTCCCTCATCCTCCTACGCAAAGCCGTCCGCAGAACAGGACGGGCCCTCAGGATATGCTTGAAAGACACAGAGAAGTTGTTGTCAATTTCACATACCCAGAAGTTCCTGCCCCGGAGATACCGACTAGTCATCCAGGCCGACCATAGAGAATCACCCTGAAGGAACCTCCATGCTAGCTTGATCCCCGCCGCCTCCCTGACAGAGACAAGAGATCGCAGACCCACACCTCCCTCCTTCCTGGGCCGACAAAGCTGCTCCCAAGAGATGGCATGAATCCCCCCATGCCAAATGAACTTGGCACATATGCCCTCAATCTTTCTGATAGTAGCCAAGGGGACCATAATCGATTGGAGCCAGAACAGAGCAATAGCAGAAATCACCGAACGAACCAGCTCAATACGCCCTCCAAACGATAGGCCAGCCGCCTGCCAGCCCTCAACCCTCCTCTGTGCAAAATCCACCAGACTCTGACAGTCACGATCCTTCGCGTAGTTGACTGAAAGGGGCACCCCCAGATATTTCACCGGGAGGTCCCCCTTTTCCACCCCAAGCTCCATAGCCCGCTCCTCCTTCAAAGTGCAAGAGTTGCTGAAGTATACTTTACTCTTGTCCCTGTTCAGCCGGAGGCCCGATAGCTGTCCGAACTCCTCCATCACTGCCGCAAGCTCCCTCATCCCTCGCATGGAAGGCCTCAACAGGACCAAAAGGTCATCTGCATAGATGAGATGAGAAACCACCGGAGAGACCCTGCTGTATATCGGTACAATCCTCTCCCGATGTACCGCGATGTCCATCAGACATGTGAAATACTCCATCACAAGGGTGAATAGGTAGGGGGAAAGTGGGTCCCCCTGCCGAAGCCCCCTGCTGCTGCCGAAGAACCCGTAGGGGATACCCTGGATGAGGACCGAGAAGGTAGGAGAAGTGATGCACTCTCTGACTCTATCCACCCAAGTCTCGGAGAAGCCCATCGCACCCATCAAATGACAGAGGAAATCCCTGTTGACGGTGTCGTAGGCTTTCCTCAGGTCGAGCTTCACACACGCCTTCATCCCTCCTGGCTTGTGGAACTCCCGAATCAGCTCATGAGCCAGCAGGCTATGCTCCGCAATAGACCGCCCCTTAATGAAGGCCGCCTGATTCCGAGACACCAGACCCTGCATAGCTTCCTCCATCCTCCTGCACATAAGATGAGTAATTATTTTATACAAATAATTACAGCAAGCAATCGGTCGAAAGTCAGCAAGAGATGTCGCCCCCTCTTTCTTGGGCACAAGCGTCAGGAAAGTGTGGTTCAGCTCCTTCAGGAGCTTGCCCGTATCAAAGAACTCCTGAACAGCCGCAAGGACCGGGGCCTTAAGGGAGTTCCAATGGCGTTTGTAGAAACCACTGGAGAACCCATCCGGCCCAGGAGCCTTGGAAGCATCAGCCTGCATCACAATCGTCTCCACCTCCGCCATCCGGATAGGGGCCATAAGAAGACTGTTGCCGTACTCCGTAATCAACGTCTTCGTAATCAGCTGCGGAAAAACCGATGGATAATCCGTCTGATGATAAAGCTCAGAGTAGAACTGGACAGCCTCATCCTGGATAGCAACCTGGTCAGTCACAAGGCGCCCGTCTCTGCCAATCAGGCGCTGGATATGGTTCCGGTGCTGACGCGCCCGGATGACATCGTAGAAGAATTTGGTGCAGCGGTCCCCATCCTTGAGCCAGGAGCATTTGGCCCGTTGGGCCGCACTAATCTCCTGCTGAAGCCTCAAGGTGTTGACCTCCGCAGCCAGACTCTTCTCTCTAGTCGCCAGCTCCCCACTCAACATGTCGCCCTGAAGCTCTGCCTGCAGGTCTCGCAGCTCCGCCTCCTTCTCCTGCAGGGAAGTCCGGGGGAGTGCCCTCACCCAGTCCCGGATGGCGCGTTTAGCGCTCTTCAGCCTGCGAACCATGCAAAACTGGGCAGTGCCGTCCACCTCCTGGCCAAGTCCTCCCGCCACAGTCTCCTCATAGCCAGCTGATAGGAACCAACTGTTGTCATACCGGAACGGGCGGGCTCTCCATCTGGGACTCTCCACGAAGCGCACCAGAATCGGCGAGTGGTCACTGGTCCCCGCAGGGAGCCCCTCAGCCACAGAAGAAGGGAATAGGCGGAACCAGTCACAGTTCCCCAGGGCCCGATCCAGCTGGCATGCCACCCTTCTCACCTCTGCCTTGTTGTGCCAGGTCCATATGTGTCCTATCCTCTCCAGGTCCCTGAGCCCGGACTGGAGGAGACAAGACTGAAAATCAGAAAGAATCTGGTCCGGCACCGGCCTCCCCCCCAGCTTCTCTCCCCGGTATAGCGTAGCATTGAAGTCTCCCATAATAAGAAGGGGGAGATGCCGATGCCTCGCTAGTGAGCTCAACCTGATGATGTCCTGCCACAAGGTCTCCCGACGCCTCCTGTCATTGTGCCCGTAGACGGCACCCAGTAAGAAGTGGAATCCCCCCTTGTTGGTGAAGGAGATAGCCACCAGCTGGTCAGACATGAAAACCTCCTCACCATCCCAACTATCTCCATTCCATCTAACCCAGATCCTCGCCATATCACAGAGACCAAGGTTGTGAAGCTGGACCCAATCCGTAGGGGTTCTACGGGTCAGAGTTTTCGCCCCCCTGATCTTAGTCTCAAGTAGTATCGAGATTTCACACTGTTCCTTCCTCAGCACCTCACTAATCTCCTTCCATCTCCCCAGAGAACACCCCCCCCGGACATTCCAGGCAAGGGCCGACATCTAAATCACTGGTGGGGTCCCCTGAACATCCTCTGAAGGGCCACCCGGGGAGAGTGCAACCTCCATATCACTGGTATCCTCATCTCTATCCCCCTGTAGCAGGAGGGGGGCCGTGGCCCCGTGTGGGTCCCCCTGCGGGGGAGGCTGTGCTAGTACTGCCACCCATTTCGGGTTGACCTGCCACACTCTCTCTGTCCCACCCTGTCCGCTGTCCTCACCATGTGCCTCCGTAGCCTGGCGCTTCCGACTGTACACCTGAATAGCAAGCGCTTCTTTATCTCCCTGTCGCCTGTCCTCCTGTCCCATACTCCTGGTGGTCATGGTCCTCGTCCCCACATACTCAACCAACGCTCCAGCAAGATCCTCCGTCGGGGGCCCCTCACCCTCCCCCGAGATGAGGGGGGAGTCTGCCTCCATATCATCCTCCATCACGCCCACCTGGTCCCCAACGGGGGAGTCATCTGCACCACCTGCCACCCGCACAGCCTCCTCCGGCACCACCTCAGAAGCTCTCCCACGTCTACACGCGCTCGGGAGATGCCCGAAGCAGGCACATGCCGGACATCTGGGGGAAACCCACTCATACTCCACCTTCTGCCAAGCGAACTGGCCAGCAGGTGTCCTGTACTTCAGCTGCTCAGGCAGGTCCAACCTGGCGTCAATCTCCACAAAGACCCGAGCATACAGCAGTCTAGACCTGAAGGTGGTGGCCTCATCCGCCTTAATCGGCTTGCCAATGAGGCTGGCAAGTCTCATAAGCAGTGGAACACTCCAGAAGCGTACCGGGAACTCAGGGAAACGGACCCACACTGGCACAGCATTGAGCACCTCCTTCTCACACCTCAAGTCGGGAGTCCATTGCTTCAGAATGATGAGGCGGCCGTCAAATGTCCATGGCCCTCCCTGGAGAATCCGAGTCACATCTTCTGCCAGCCCAAATTTAACGAAATAGAAGCCGTTCTCCTTGGAGAAGAACTCCATGCTCCCCTTCGGTCGCCAGACTCTGTCCGCATATCCTCTGATCTGCCCGTAGAAGGGCTTGCTCCCCAACACGTATAGCACCAACGTGTTCTCCCAGAATGCCGTCACCTTCGCCACTTCATCGGCCGGGAAGTCGGCGCAGAGCTCACCCCCAATCTCCATAGGTGCAACGTACTCCATCGATGCCGGCGTCTTGGCGACCCCCGCCTTGCATGCTTCCGCCCAGGATACAGGCCGCGGGCCCGAACTCCGTGGTGGGGACGACGGGGGTGGCCTGGCACTCGTGCTCGCAGCAGCAACTCTCCCTCCGATAACTGGGACAGCCGTCCCAGTCGCCCCTTTCGCACGAGGCCGCCAAGCAATCCTGGCTTGTCTCTCCCGATCCCCCGAGCGTGCCTGTCCCCCCGATGTACCCGCTCTCCTGGCTATCCCCGCCCTCCTGTCCGATCCCTGCGTAGAGGTTGTACCCCTCCTAGCCTCAGGGATCTGTGATCTTTGCCCTCCTCCGCGTCGGACCCTCCGATTCTGGACCGTGGTCCATGCCCCCTCCTCATCCTCCAATCCCGACGATGTTCTTTGGGCGGCGAACACCATCGAGGACCCCCCGGATGTTGCCGTCGTCGAATACCCAGCAAAAACCTTGCCCGGGAGGGGATTTCCCGCCCGCAGCCCGCCCCGGCCGCCCCCCCCCCCCGCCTGGGGGAGGTCGCCGGCAGCCGCCCGCCCCCCGGGGGGGTCGCCGGACCTCCCCGGGCCGTGTGCTGACCTGCCACGCCATCGCGGACGCGAGCCGCTGTAGCCGCGCCGTTTTCCGGCGGCCCGCCGCCGCCGACCGCCGCTGGCCGGTCGCCACCGGCCGCCCCCGCCACCCCCTTCCCTTTCCCGGGGTCCGGGGGCGGTTAGCCGCCTCCACGCCGCGTAAAACTGATGCCCTAGCAGAGCCGGGAACAGTAGCCGCCACCATCGTTTTTTATAGTGTATATATATATATATATATATATATATATATATATATATATGCACGTGCATTGCACGTATTTTATAGATTATTATTAGAAAGTTGTTATAATTATTTTAATCTTTAGTAAGACTACTTAGGAAGACTAATAGACAACTATCTTAATTATTCTAACTAATATTATATTGAGATATCATGCAAGGCTATTTAGGAAGACCAAAAGAGACCTCCCATAATTACTTATTTGCCCTTATTAACTTTAATGAATAATTTTAATTAATAAACATATGCAAGGGTATATTCGGAAAGAAAATTTTCACGGTGAAGCTCAAGTTTTCTTATTATATAGTAGTATAGATGAATGACAAAGACACAAGTTCCTATCACGGTAAAATTTATGCTGGCAACAAGTCTTACTTCATCCTCCATGTCCTCCCTTATAGTAACTTCAAATACATTTCCTGTGAAATAATATAAAATATCCAAGTTCATTAGACAACCAATTGTGAAGAAAAGAAAAAGTTCACACCTCATGAAGCACAATGAAATGAATCCCATAGTTAACCTCTTGTTAAGTATAGTGCTTGGTCATATTAAGTTATTACCATTGTCATGCCTCGGCGATGTCTACTTTTTTTCTTTATTGACATGTATCTCGCTTTAAATAGCTTGGCCTTTAGCCTAATGCAATCGATCCTTCCACAAACTTTAACATGGTAACTAGGGGGGGGGGGGGGGGGGGGGGGGTGTGGGTTGTTCCCTGAGGTTTTTGTTTCCTACTATATGGATATATTTATCCTATTACATACTTAATGATTTATAAAAAATTCACAATTGGGTGGTTGTAGTATATATGGCTTTACCCAAGAGGTCTCAAGTTCAAGCCTTTTTAGCCTACATCTTGTTTATAGTTATTTTTTGAACTTTATAAATTCTAGGCTCAATTGCAACTTGATACCCTCAACTATTCCCATTTTTGAACTTGATACCCTAATAGTTGAGGGTATCAAGTTGCTTAATTGCAACTTGATACCCTCAACTATTCCAATTTTGAACTTAATTGCAACTTGATACCCTCAAGGCCTCAACTATTCCAATTTTTTAACATGATGCGCTGAACTTTTTTACTCGACAACTTAATACCAAACATAAAGAGAAATTAGAATATGTAAATGAATAAAAACTAATATCAACTACGAAATATTTGTATATGACTAACATACCGCAAGGTATAAGAGAGGCTGATATAATAAGCACCATCCTGGCCTAGCATCTATACTCTTTGGCTTGCCAGCTACTGTAAATTCAGATTATAAACATATTTTGCAAAAGGGAAAGCCTACAGGGAGATGCATGCTCAATAAACTTTAACTGTCAGCAATAAAAACTCTATCCATGAAAAGAAATAAACTTTTCCAATAACCAGATGAATACTCAACCACAACATATGGCCAAAAATATTATATGTGCCAGTTGAACATTGTCTAACTGTAGCAGGTCCTACATCCCACATTCCTTGAGATAATTAAAGATTGATCCATAATAAACCTTCAAAAAGTATCAGCTATAAACAAATTACTGCTCACACCTTATATATAAAAAATGACATCTATTCACCAGCAAAATCCCATGTAGGAGCAGCAGCATATATCACATGCTTTACTTTTTGTTTACATAGAAGACAAAACGGCTCTATTTATCTGAGAAGTAAATACTGTTTGTTCATTTAACATTGATAGCTCTTGTTTACTATTCAGTGACCTGTATAAAGAGAAGAGTGTCAATTACTATGAAGGTAAGAGACTACCAAGGTTGACTACATCTCTTATCTCACTACAGGCACTCATCTCTTATCTCACTACAGGCACTCGTAAACAGCATCCCTAGAATCTGACCAGCCACACAGAAAACTCAACATCATCTACATCTCCTTAATGATTAATGACTATTGTAAAACTATCACAAAGCAGCTATAAATTCAATTATCTACCGAACCAGAACCGCAGTAAAGGTGTCCCTTGAAAACAAACTTCTCACTTGCCCTTGAAACCAGCAGTACGTCCAATATGTTCTTCATCAATATTCTGCAACTCCATCACCAAGCTAGCGATACTATCACCAGACCCAATCATTTCAGAAGTCAGCTGTGGGATAAACTTGCTTGCATTTGCTGAACTCAGTTCTTTTGAACTCCTTGGTGACGACCGTCTCTTATGAGTACAAATTGTGAACTGAGTTTTTGAGGTGAGCCCATCTGTTCTTGATGTTGCAACGTGGATGATGCACTTTGTCTTCTTGTTGTTCATTTGGATCCTTTAAATGACCATAATCAATAGTATGCAAGTTCAAATATGGCATTTCTGGAAGACAGATTTGTAATTTGTCTTGGAGTTGACCAATGTAACTTTTTCGTGGTGTCTGACCCAGCAAAGACCCATCTCCTCGAGGCCCTGCTTAACTATCTGATAAGGTCCTAGTTAACATACCATCCACCACCCCCATTTCCTGGAGGTTTGTGTCCCTTGGCTTTACCCTTTTTGTTGCTTGAACATGGGAGTTTCCTTTCACGAACACATTACCATAATGACCAAAAGTAGACATTTGCCAAAGGTTATTGCTCATCTCATACACATTCAAGCCAGAATCTTGTACTCCACAGGCCATGCTATTGATTGTGCCTCCAAGTCTAGCTATTTCACTCATTGAACTTGCTTGTTGCTGGGGTCGCTGCTGCTTATATTGAAGAAACTGAAGATGCGGGGAATTTCTGGAGTTGTTTGGTACTTGACAACCCATCTGCATGTTTGACAAAAGTAATAAGTTCTCATCCTCAACGGCCATCAAGGAACCCAGATTCTGCAAGTGTTCCTGCTGCATGGAACCGAGATGGGGAGAAATCTCCAATTCATGTCGCCTGGTCAAATTCAAACAAGAGTTCAGCTTCATTCTTGGAGTAGGAATCAGAGCTGGCAGTAGTTGAGTCTGGTCCAGGAATGATATGCAGTTACCAAAACAAGCGTCTATCTTTAGTGATTGGACACTATTGGGTGTTGCACAAGTAAGTTCAGTAACTCCAGAAGGACGACCAACATGCATAAAATTGCTGATGGGAGGATCAGAAAAGCTGACACAAGAGGGTTGAATTTGATCGCGCATTAGTCTGTACCCTTCACGTTCCATCTATACAAGTATTTCAAGACCATCAAGGAAAATGTAATATGTTATATAATGAAGAGGTATAGGACCATGCCAAACCTATAAATGAGATGACACTAATGAATTACAATCATATCCATTTTCCAGTTCAGATAAAAGACCACCCACCACAAGGACAACATACCTAATAAACCACTGATAAGAAAAATTTAGCACCAAGTGATAAAGAGTTATTGGGTTCTTGAATGACAGATTTTGAGAAAATTCTGCCATCAGATCAATATGTAGACTATGGTCCTTAGCCTAATGCGTTGGTTGATCACCGACCGATTGTAATTATAGAATGTCATGCAATACCCCACAAGAGGAATATATATTTCCAATATAACTCAACCTTCAGTTTCAAGCATGGAAAGTTGCACGTGAAATTGAAAAGAAAACTACTTCCATTAGAAACCTACCTTTCAAAGTAATATACATGAAGTGTCCATAGAGAAGCACAATGAGAATAGCAAACACAACTGAATTGAATGAGGCACTAAATAGACCCAACTATGCAAAATAAATAAGTGGGAATGGTAATTGGCGTTATAGACATACCAATGAAGTGAACTGAGTAGCCAATAGATCAGCATAGTGCTGGAAGAAAAAGAAGAAAACAATAGTGTGAAATAAGCCCACAAGCAAAAGTTAGTGAACAATATTATTTAAACAATGAAGACTCACAGGAGATGGAAGAAGTCCAACAGGAATGCTGCCTTCTTCAAATAATACTTCTGCGCCTATCTTATGGTCCTCAGGCTTTTGAGACTCAAACAATATTAGTTTGATCCAAGGATTGATATCCACGGGATGACCATCTCCTGTAGTAAAATGAATAAATAAAAAGATTAAGAAGTCGGTATAAATATATTCCTACCAACAGAAAGACTTACCTCTGAGGAAACATCTAACACGCACATATGTCATCACACGATTCTTGCAGATATTTCTGCTTCCACCAATTAGATACTTTAACATAGATACTTGATCAGTCAAGGTTGTACATTCTTCACTACCTTCCAGATTCAAAAAGTGTGATGGCTTCTTTAAAGGAAAAGGAAACAATGGTTTGCTTGGGATATACTTCTCATCTGTGCTCTTTTTGTTGTCCAGACCTGTGCTCCTTTTGTTGTCCAGCCCATGCCTGAAAGGACCACCAGCAGAATATCAGCCTAAAAAATAGGACAATACATAAATGGCAAATATATTCATTTCTCAAATTGAGTCATAAAAACAAGGTTTTGTTTGAGCTGCACCTTTGTATCACCATACAGATTCTTGATAGTCTCTCAAGAATGGCAGGATCACCATTTGCAGGTAGAGGCTGCAAGGGTTGGGCCCCTACCAAGGAATTTTTTGACCATACTGGGACATTAACATTAGAAGTTGATGGAAACCCAAAGCAACCAATGTCATGAGATGTCACTTTGTTAAGGGAATCCCTTTTTTTGTTTACTTGTGGTAGCTTCTCACTTACTCTTACAGCAGGATTGGTGATACAAGAGTTTACATAAACAGATCCGATTGAACCAGCAGAAGATAATGCACCTTTATCCATGCAGCAAACAGTAGCAGAAACATCTGACCCTGTGCTGCGACAAGTTGCTGAACATGGCCTTCCGTTTTCACCAAGATTTGAAGCCAGAGAATGTACTGAAAGACCAGTTGAAACAAGAGGCTCTTGCGTCAATTTTCTTTTCTGAGAGGTTTTTTTCTTGGCATTCTTCTTCATGGATGATCCGGAACAATTCTGCTGTATTTGGTGAGGGGTGGATCTTATGGATGATAATGGTTGCTGCAGGTTTGAATTACAGTATCCAGCATTCAGTACATGGGCTTCCTTATTTTTATTGGCCTCTGGACTAGGTAGTATTTTGGTTTCAGGAAGTGCCTTTTTGCCAGCACGTTGCACTCCTTGGCATAATGAAGAAGGAATCTGCTCTTGTAAATTAAGAGCTTTTTTTGTCGCAGCTATATTTGTTTCACATTGTGAATAGTTTTGGGTAGTCATCCTATGGTGCTGCATTATTCGAGTCTCCCGTCGCTTCTGTAACAGAGTAATATTCTGCTGTATTTCATTCTCAAATGTTCTACTTTCACTAACAGAATTCTGAAAATAATTCGAGTCTGGTGTCTCTTGTTTTGGCTTCATCTCTTTGTTAGCCTCTGGAATAGGTAGGGTTGTTCCAGGAAGTGCCTTTTTACCACCACATTGCACTTCTTGCTCTAATGGAGAAGGAATCTGCGCTTCTAGCTTTAAAATTCTTTCCGTGAGAGGTAAATTTGCCACACATTGTGGATGGCTTTGAGCAATCATCCAAGAATGCTGCATAATTTGATTCTCCGGAAGCTTCCGTAAGAGAGTAATATTATGCTGCATTTCTCTCTCAAATGATCCATCACTTTGACTCTCAGAATTATGAAAATAATTTTTGCCTGGCGTCTCTTGTTTTGGCTTCTTCGCAGTAGGTTCACATAAGAGCGGATTGCACCTATCCCTCTTTCCAAGAAGGAAGGCAGAATCTTTTAGCCTGGTGCAAGAGTCCGAGTCCGTAATGTTCTGATCAGGCGCTAACCCAGTATGTGGACTAATTACTGCATTACTGATAGCAGAGAAAGAGGATTTGATTGGGAAATTATAGTTCGTACTGAACGCCACTGGTAAAGCAGGTTCCAAGATCTTTTTTGGAATCACATTTACTTGCACACATGGCATGCTTGTTGAGATGTTAGAACAAAATGTTCCATTTCCAACATTTCTGGAAGTATCAATACACTCATTCCACGAGGTGTCCTTCCCATGGGGCGGGGCAGGAGACCTGAGGCTCAGTTCTGATAGATTCTTAAGATTTGTCGTCTGTCTACCTTTAGGTATGCCTAAATCAAGCTATGCAACAGAATACAGAAGGAAAAAAAAAACATTTCAAACCGGTGTAAAAAATGTGACAAATAAAATGAACCTGCAGCCAGGATATACATGAGAACAAGTACCTGCTTTGGAAATGGTGCTCTACAAAGTCTGTCGAGGGATGGTTTTGGACTTAAGAACAACTCTGGTTGGAGTGCCTTGGTTATACAAGACTCAGCTAACTGAAAAGTAACAATCACAAGTCAATACATTTTAAGATACAAGGAAACGTCTGACATAGCCAAGTATACAGACCATTAGATCACTGTAATTCCATGAATCATCTGAGATCAATGCCATGTCTTTCACAACATTCTCCATGCCCATCCTTAGGCAAACCTTTTGAAATTTTGGAAACTCATCCGTCAATGCTTCATAATTGTGCAAATTAGACGAAGAGGTTCGATAATCCCACACCTGCATATATATATATATATGCTTATATTGGTCAGTTCATGCAAAATGGGAAAAATTCCTTAGGTAATTTTGAATACATCGTAGAAACAGCTCCAATCTATAATAACTACATCCAAACTGCTGATGGTAATACTAATATGATTTGTTTATCCGATTCGTGGAGACGAGAAAATATAAGTAATTTAGTGAAGGCTTTCATCTCATTAAGAATCCACAAAATTACACTTGCTTTATTTATTGACCTTTACAACTCAAACCTCGACCTCAATGACCAGAATTTCAGTATTGGAACCCAAACATTACCAATTAGCAGCATCTGGCCAAAAATTTCCAGAGTGAGATAACCATACATATTCAACGAGTGTACAGATATTCGACTCTAATTTACCTCACAAACAAGAGTTCCATTGGAGTAGTTGCAAGGTATTTCATCAAAAATGTCCCCAGGTAAACAGCCATATTCAATTGCCTGTATAAAAAAGGTCATTTATACAAAACCATTAACATAATCTCAAACAAAAAAAATGTCATATCATTACATAATGAAGTATACACCTTGCAAAAACAAACATGTAACTTCGTGAAAAGCAAATTATATTTAGAGATAGTTGTTAAAATTTTCACTATAATTTCATGTTATGTTTCAACCACCTTAGACATTCAGAACCTGAACCAAAATAAGACACCATTATGGTATCTACCAGTTTCAACCCGATCCCAATCCTTCCAAAATTGAGCCCCCTTCTGGATACTTAAATAAAACAGTTCTGGACAGTAACATTTTGGTTTTATCAGAAGAAATACAAATAAAACAACTACTAGATGAGTTCACTAACTTAACAGGAAAACATCATTACTATTTAGGGTTAATACCTTCAAGACAAAATCTATATGATCCAATAATAATTTGGAAACAGAGTCAGATATCCACTACTGTTTTTAGGAATGAAAGTTTCATGATATACGGAGAAATAAATATGCCATAAAACAATGTAACTGTCATAGTCTGCGATAATTTTATGTAAAATCCTCTTGCTTCAACCTTCCACTGTAAATTACTAGGAAGTTCAAGTCCGTTTCATTCTAGAGAGCTCCAAAATATTTTTTTTAAGAAATTGATGCTCATAGAAAAACTTACGAGTTCTGTATGTCACTTTATTTTAGAGCAATTAATTTTGACAAAAAACCTCCTCAGTAAACAAAAGTTGGTAACACTAAACAAAGTTCCTAGTCCTAAAGGATAGATGATTCAGATTGGCAAACCTTCTTAAGCTTCAAACCAGCACGAATTATGATAAACCAAACCAAAATTACACTTGAGCAGTAACTGAAAAGTGAAAACAAGTCTGCGCTGTTTGCATGCTCATTCGATGCATGTTTTCAGGTTCAAAAATACGGTTCAGGTATCAGTTTCAGAGCCTTCCTATTAGTATAGTTTCAGCAATTTCGGGGGATTTCAGTGTTCAGTTTTTGGTAGTTTCAGCAGTTCCGGTTTTGGTTTTGGTTTTGGCTTTGGCTGATACTTAAAACTTTGGAATTTAAGGAGTGATATAAGCATAGAAACAAATCAGTTTTGAACCACTTCAGGGATTAGTCACACACTGATCAATTTCATGAATAAGAATCAGACCTTGATCTCATGATACAGGAGGATCTTAGCAGAGAAACCGAAGGAGAGTAGAAATAATTGGGGATAGAAGACGGCTCGACATGTGGGTGAATCGGCAAGGTGACACTAACCCAACTAGTCGACTGGCAGAGCGGTTGGCAGGTCATGGACAGAGCCCAGATCAGCAGGCCAATTGATCAACGGACTTGGTCAACTTGTTGACCGAGGAGGTCTTTCTGCAAGGTTTTAATATCGGCAGAATGCAATATTGGAACTGCCAAACTCTACGAAATTATTTCTATAAAAACCATGAGAAACTTATATTGAACTCTAATCAATCGGTGGATATCACCAAACAAATGGTTTAACAGGATTGAAAGCATAATTGCAGAATTACCCTATTATTGCAGCTATCACGATATCAAACTCTAATCAAATGTCAAGTGCAGTCACTTGTTCTTACTGTTGAGAATCAATAAGGGACTTTAGTCCCACATTGGAAAATGTAGTATGAAGAGGAGTTGGAAACTCTATAAGTAGCAAGTAATAGCCCATCAATAAAATCATCCATTATTCATTTTATACTTGGTATCAGAGCCATAACCATCCACCCCTCCCCCCCCCCCCCCCCCCCCAAAAAAAAAAAAAAAAAAAAAAATTCCTCCCCCGGGCGCCCCCCCCCCCCCCCCCCCCCCCCGATATTTTTTGCTTTGTAATTTTTTTTGTTATGTAATTTTTTTTGTTTTTGTTTTGTAGAAATTAAAAAAATAAAAATAAAATAAAAAAAGAGAAAAAAAAAAAGAAAAAAGAAAAGAAAAAAAAATGGTGTATTTCGAAGACAGAGGGACATCAAATGCTTTATTTGCCCCCCCTCTGTTCCTAGATTACACCGTCTGGAATGAGCAAATGAACACATGCTTTATTTGTTCCCCGATCTTCACATCGGGATCTACACAGAGAATGATCGTATTTTCTCCTGTGTCCTGACGTGTTCACTTTACATGCGCGCGTCAGTGTTGGCCACGTTTATAGCGCATTCGTAGAGTAGAAGACGACGAAGCTGCCGACGAAGACGACGACTAGCAGTTAGCAGCCGCCGCCGCCAACGACGACTAGAGATACAGTTGAAGAGGCCATGGATTCGATCGCTGGCAAACTGACAGCACAAGAGAAGAAGGCCTTGGTTGATGATATCTTGTCGAAGAGATTGACGGAGACGACCCCTAGTGTGACCCATACTGATGTGGATCCGTCACCCTACAAAATGGAAAAGTTGAAAAAGCTGGAGACGAAGTTAGAAGGAACGTCCAACTACTTGAAATGGTCGCGACAGGCGATGCGGACGTTGAAGGGATGTGGCTTGGTTGGATATGTCAATGGCCAAACCAAGGCGCCTGCTGATCCCTCCTCAAAAGAGTTTGCTATTTGGGAGATTGTCAACAACGTAGTGGCTGGGTGGTTGACAGCCTCCTTGACCGACCAGGTGTCGGGCAATGTAGAGGCAATGGAGGGTGCTGCTGATATCTGGCGGACTTTGAAGGATATGTACTCAGGCTCGGGCAACCCTATGCGGGTCTTCCAACTACAGGATGAACTCGATAGGGTGGCACAAGACGAACGTACCATCTCTGAGTACGCAGCCTTGTTGAAGAAGTACTGGTCTGATCTGGATCACTATGATCCTCTTGGGATGGAAGATGCACAAGTCGAACCGGCGTTTGCGAAGCATTTTCAGACGTTCCTGGCGTATATTTTGCGGCAACGGATGATGAAGTTCTTGAAGGGGCTCAACCATGTGTTAGTAGAGAAGGAATATACTACTCGCACAACCCACGCTTCCAACCTTAGAAGAAGCCAAAGCTGCCATGGCACAAAAAGAAGCTCGATTGAAGTTGATGTCCAACAAGGGCTACTTCCAGGGGGAGCAAGCTGCTGTTGAAAAGTCTGCCCTTGCCGTCTTCAATCAGCCTCCCTCTGCGGACGGTGTCTGCCACAACTGTGGTGACTCGGGACATTACATTAGATTTTGTCCAAAACTCCTGCGAGGTCAGTCAAATGATCGCGGACGGGGCCGTGGAGGACGTCGTGGTGGTAGAGGAGGATATGCTGGTAGAAGGAAAAATTATTTTGGAGGACACAAAGCAAATCTGGCGGAAGAAGGGAGAGACATTCAATTGGCTAAAATAACCCCTCTTGAGAGGGAGTTCATTGCGAAGTTACGAGGCACGAAGCTGGGTTCGGACGACAGTCAAGTTACTCCTGGGGCGTCATCTATCTCAGGGGATCACATCACTTGCTTTGCCCAAACCAGCACAGGTATACCTGCGCGTGCTCTTGCATCTGTCTATCAGCCAGGTTGGATTATGGACTCTGGGGCATCTCGCCATGTCACGGGGTCCCGCGGTGAGTTCCAGGACTATACTCACCTACCGACGACGGAGAGCATTCAGACTGCTGATGGTACCTCCAGACATGTAATGGGTAAAGACACTGTCGCATGCACCCCTTCCCTCACTCTCACCAATGTCTTACATGCTCCATCTTTTCATGTCAATCTTATATCTATTAGTGTCATTATCCTTGACCTAAACTGTACTGTTTCCTTTGACATTTCTACGATGACTTTTCAGGAGAAGGGGACAGGACGACGATTAGGGACTGGCACATGACATAAGGGGCTGTGGTACTTGGACAGGACCGGACTGGACGAAATATTGGCATCTCTAGTAGCAGACGCACAACTGGACGCTTCACGTCGCAGTGTAGAAGACGAATTACTACTCTACCACCAGCGTGTCGGACATTCTTCATTTCAAGTTATTAGTCGAATATATCCGTCCTTATATCAAAGGGCTAATAAAGAAAAATTATTTTGTAATGCATGTGAGTTGGAAAAACATACCAGGAGCTCGTATGCGAGCTCAGGGAATAGAAGTTCCGCTGCATTTAATATGATACATTCGGACGTATGGGGCCCTTGTCCTACAACCGGTATTAACGGTTTAGATGGTTCGTCACTTTTATTGACTGTTATACCCGCGTGACCTGGGTCTACCTTATGAAGAATAAAAGTGACGTCCTTGAGGCTTTTCAGGATTTTCATCGCCGGATGGAAACGCAATATAACGTCAAAATTAAGTGTTTCCGGTCTGACAATGGGACGGAGTATACTAATAAGAGGGTTGCTGAGTATTTATCTACTCATGGAATACTACATCAAACTTCATGTGCCTATACACCGGCACAAAATGGTGTGGCCGAACGGAAGAACAGGCACTTGTTGGAGGTTGCACGGACGATGATGCTGACTATGAATGTCCCGAAACACTTATGGGGACAAGTTGTATTAACGACCTCTTATCTCATCAACAGAATGCCATCTCAGGTATTGGACTGGAAGACACCGTTGGAGATGCTTACTGGTACAACTACATACACTGTTCCCCCGAAAGTATTTGGGTGTGTGTTTTGTCCAAGATAATAGGCCAGGAGTTGGCAAACTGGATCCTAGAGCGGTTAAGTGTGTATTTGTCAGGTACACAGCGACTCAGAAGGGATACGCATGTTAGAGCCCAGTTGAGCGGAAGATGTTTGTTAGCATGGACGTTACATTCAGAGAACTGGAATCATACTATGGTTCGGATGCAGGTTCAGCGTTTCGTGAAACACCTAACACAGAGGGTGTTAGACGTGAGGGGGAGATAATAAGTCCAAACGTGGTAGTCGGATCGGTCCCGTGCCCGATCGTGAAAAATTGGACGAAAGAGGGAGATAGCAGTGACTCTGATACGGAGAATGAAGAAGAAGATACATATGTTACGCAGGGGGAGACAAGGGAGAAGGAGCTCCAAGTCTACAGAAGGAGACAACAAAAGTCCAGTACTGTGCCGTGCCCATTGCCTACTGTACCAAGTTCCTCGTCTACTCCTGTCCCAACTCTTGAAGATATTGCCCCCGCACTGAATCACTCTGATTCTGATGCGGATCTCTCTGACTTGGATGGTATGATCTCTCCACCACCTATTGCTCCCTTAAGGAGATATTCTCGCATCAATTCGGATAAGGTTCCTAGTCGTTATGATGATTATGAACATGATATTGCCAATTTCTTGTCTTATTCTAACATTTCTCCGAATTATCGAGCCTTCATTGCATCGTTAGACTCTACTTCTTTGCCTAAGTGTTGGCAGGAAGCAAAGAAAGATCCAAGATGGAAAGCTGCAATGATGGAAGAACTTGGGACACTAGAGAAAAATAAGACATGGAAGCTGGTTCCATTACCCAAAGGAAAGAAAACTGTGGGATGCAAATGGGTGTACACAGTGAAGGAGACACCAGAAGGAAAAGTAGAGCGGTACAAGGCGAGGTTGGTTGCAAAAGGATACACACAATCATATGGCATTGACTATGATGAGACGTTTGCCCCAGTAGCGAAAATGAGTACAGTAAGAACTCTGGTCTCCATTGCAGCAAACTATGGGTGAAAGCTATACCAATTAGATGTTAAGAATGCCTTTCTCCACGGGGACCTACAAGAAGAAGTGTACATGGAGCTCCCGCCAGGATGCTATGCGACAGAATCAGACGGAGGGATGTCGCGTGGAAAAGTGTGTAAACTAAAGAAGTCGCTATACGGGCTCAAGCAATCTCCTCGAACCTGGTTCGACAGATTCAGAAAGGCTGTTACTGGCATGGGATACCATCAAACAAATGCAGATCATACAGTCTTTCTTCATCATGCAAGAGGTCACATTACTATTCTTGCTGTATATGTGGATGATATAGTAATCACAAGTGATGATGAGGTCGAGATCACTAAGCTGAAATCAAAACTCACGAAGGAATTTGAGGTGAAGGATTTAGGAGCGATGAGATACTTTCTGGGTATCGAGGTGTGTGACGGCGAACAAGGAATTGTTCTCTCACAAAGAAAGTACGCACTAGATCTGCTAAAGGAGACAGGGATGCTGGAATGCAAAGCAGCAGTCACTCCGATTGACCAGAAGTGTAAGTTGGAAGCAGAAGCATGAGAGCCAGTTGATCGTGAAAGGTATCAAAGACTTGTAGGGAGATTGATTTATTTGGGGCACACTCGCCCTGATATCTCATTTGCGGTGAGTGTAGTGAGTCGCTACATGCATGATCCAAGAACAGGTCATATGGAAGCAGTGTTTCAGATCTTGAGATATCTAAAAGAGACGCCGAAAAAAGGGCTATGGTTCAAGAAGAATGGACGCATAAAAGTTGAGGGATACTGCGATGCAGACTGAACGAGTTGCATAGACGACAGAAGATCTACCACGGGGTACTGTGTCTTTGTAGGAGGAAACCTGGTCTCATGGAGAAGCAAGAAACAGTCAGTGGTAGCACGGTCGTCAGCTGAAGCAGAATACAGAACAATAGCTCTGGGAGTGTCAGAATTACTGTGGGTGAAAGCACTGCTGACAAAGTTGAAGCTGGATAAGGGAGCACCGTTACATCTTCTGAGCGATAGTCAAGCTGCAATAAGTATAGCCAACAATCCAGTTCAGCACGACAGAACGAAGCACATCGAGATCGATCAATTCTTCATCAAGTAGAAGTTTGAACAAGGGATACTGAAGATTGACCATGTTCGCTCAGAAGAACAAGTTGCAGACTGTCTGACTAAAGGTCTTAGTTCATTGAGTCTGTCAAAGCTATGTAACAAGATAGGGATGATTAATATCTATCGTCCATCTTGAGGTAGAGAGTGTTGAGAATCAATAAGGGACTTTAGTCCCACATTGGAAAATGTAGTATGAAGAGGAGTTGGAACCTCTATAAGTAGCAAGTAGTAGCTCATCAATAAAATCATCCATTATTCATTTTCTACTCTTACGTAAACAACTAAACATTTATACTTGTAAAACCACTATACCAAGTAAGCTTTGTCATTCAACAAAGTAAGCTGAAAGAAGCAGGTATACTCACAGAAAATAATAACATAGATGCCCGGTCATAAGGGTGCAATAATTCACTTATATCTTGGAGCAAAGGCAAGCGAACACCCTGTAGTTTGTAATCAATCCCACAAAGTGTGCTTACTAATATATCAAGAAATCCTAAATACCAATAACATAATCAAATAACAAACCTCGGTAGGCTTTCCAATAGAATATCCATCAGGAAATAAGTTCAAAGAGAAGGATGCTGGAAGTCCTGCTACTAAACAGCTCGTTAACCATTTAAAATAAGACAAAAACTAGATATTTTACGATTGCACTATTGATGAATCACCTAGTCCAGTACGGAAAGTTTCACACTTAGATGAAGCATCTGAACCTTCAGGCAACCCATTATCTGGCACCAACAAAGCCACCTACAGGAATTACAAGGAAAGAATTGGTTCAGGCAAGGGGAAAAAAATCATTGACAAACTTATCCTCTTGGGTAAACAATTTTCCTATTAACATATTTTGATTAAAGTTAGTAAATGAAATATTGTAGAAAGAAAATGATTACAATTTACAACAGTCAAGAAAGAATGAATTAGAGGTCCAAAAGTCGTAACTAGTCAGATACTATCTTCAGTCCAATTTATAGAACTACAACAGTCTAAGCAATTATTTTGTTAGTAAAATTTGTTAAATTGCAAGAAAAGCTGGTCAAGTCTTCTCTAAATCCTGAGCAGTGAAAACTCATACAACCTTATCTTTCCCTTCACCACCCACAACTAACCACCCCTCTGTTAGGACTTAAGAATACAACTTTGTATTTGAACTTTTCACCACCGAATAGTGGTTCTTTTTTTTAAAAAAAAAGTCGCGTCATACACGTAATAACTGACTTAAGTTGGCTCCATTTCACATAGAAATCCAATAAACAGAGCTCTTCCTCCCTCCTCCCTGGTCAGTTGAGACCTGCCAGATGCTGGCCACCACCCCAAACAAATAATAGATAAGATTATTTATAAATCTATCAAATATTTTTTTTGAGACCGTGTATCAATATTTTTCTAGCTCTTAAATTATTTTTTTGGTTTGCAAAACCAAGAACTCCGACCCGAATGAAACTGTCAAAACCACCTACACTGATACTCATAAGAGGAGTCTGAAACCAATTCCAATATTGATACTGCGAACCTTGATGAAACTGGGAAGCAATGCCACTCCAAAAGCAATGGTGTGCTCGCATGAGAGAGACGCCAAAATACACTAGGATACGCCAAGATATGTGTCATGTTTGTGTGTTAGTTGTCCGTAATGCAATGTGTCATATTAGTGTCCATTGCAAGTATGCAGCACAGGATGAAGGTTACCCTTATCTGAGTACCTATAAGTTTCCGAAGTAGATGTATACAAGAAGATTATCACAAGGGGGAAGTGTCAAAAACAATCGTCAAAAGATTTTTTTTGGAAATGACATAATCACAAATCCAGGTTATAATAGACTTCATAATTATATTTTGCCAACATTAAATATCAAAGTTAATTAAAAATCACAAAACAGTCACCGGCACAAAACAGGAAACCAAATGCCAATTTTGTAATATTATTTCTATAGTATAGCTATGAAATGTATAGATCATCAACATCATGTATAAGCATAATGTTATAACCAAAAGTTAGTTCCAGAACACAAGAATTGGAGAAACAAGAACATGCAATCTCAAATCAGAAAATACCTATGAAACAACGACAACAGGTGAAGTCAAAATCCTAAACAGGTACAATTCATATAAACTAGATAGCACTGATACTCCAAAACTATGGCGTGCCCGTGTCACATATCGTGAATGACACAAACTCTCCAAAATACACTATGTGATGTAGGGAGGGTAATCCCTACATTATCAAAACTAGGAAAAGAGAGATTGGCTTTGCGGAATGAATAATTGACGCCGCTGAAATGTCGCCTTATGATTTGTTTGAGTTGAAATGAGTCTAATATCTCAGATAATTTTATTGAGGGCTACTGCCTACTACTTATAGAGGGTCCAACCCCTCTTCATATTACATCTAACCGATGTGGGACTAAAGTCCCTTATTTACTCTCAACACTCCCCCTCAAGATGGACGATAGATATTAATCATCCCCATCTTGTTACATAGCTTTGACAGACTCAATGAACTAAGACCCTTAGTCAGACAGTCTGCCACTTGTTCTTCTGAGCGAACATAATCAATCTTCAGTATCCCTTGTTCCAGCTTTTCCTTGATGAAGAATCGATCGATCTCGATGTGCTTCGTTCTGTCGTGCTGAACCGGATTGTTCGCTATACTTATCGCAGCTTGACTATCGCTCAGAAGGCGCAATGGTGTCCCCTTGTCTAGCTTCAACTCTGTCAACAGCGCCTTTACCCATAGCAATTCTGATACTCCTAGAGTCATTGCTCTGTATTCTGCTTCAGCTGTCGACCGTGCTACCACTGACTGTTTCTTGCTTCTCCATGAAACCAGGTTTCCTCCTACAAAAACACAGTACCCTGTGGTAGACCTTCTGTCGTCTATGCAGCTTGTCCAGTCTGCATCGCAGTATCCCTCAACATCTGTGCATCCATTCTTCCTGAACCACAGTCCTTTTTCCGGCGTCCCTTTCAGATATCTTAGGATCTGAAATACTGCATCCATATGACCCGTTCTTCGATCATGCATATAGCGGCTTACAACACTTACTGCAAATGAGATATCAGGGCGAGTATGTCCTAGATAAATCAGTCTGCCTACTAGCCTTTGATATCTTTCGCGATCAACAGGTTTTCCTGCTTCTGTTTCCATCTTGCACTTCTGGTCAATTGGAGTGACTGCTGCTCGGCATCCCAGCATTCCTGTCTCCTTCAGCAGATCTAGTGCATATTTCCTTTGTGAGAGAACAATTCCTTGTTCACCATCACACACCTCGATACCCAAAAAGTATCTCATCTCTCCCAGGTCCTTCACCTCAAACTCTTTGGCGAGTTTCGTCTTCAGTTTAGTGATCTCAACTACATCGTCACCTGTGATCACTATATCATCTACATATACAGCAAGTATAGTAATGTGGTCCCTTGCATGCTGGAGGAAGATAGTATGATCTGCATTTGTCTGATGGTACCCCATGCCAGTGACAGCCCTTCTGAATCTGTCAAACCAGGCTCGAGGAGATTGCTTCAGCCCGTACAGCGACTTCTTCAGTTTGCACACTTTTCTATGTGACGTTCCTTCACCTGAATCTGACACAGAGTAGCACCCCGGAGGAGTCTCCATGTATACTTCTTCTTGTAGGTCTCCATGAATAAATACGTTCTTTACGTCTAACTGGTGTAGCTTCCACCCATAGTTTGCTGCAATGGAGACCAGTGTTCTTACGGTACTCATCTTCGCTACTGGGGCAAAAGTCTCATCATAGTCGATACCATATGTCTGGGTATAGCCTTTTGCAACCAGTCTCGCCTTGTATCGTTCAACTTTTCCTTCTGGTGTCTCCTTCACTGTGTAAACCCATTTGCATCCCACAGCTTTCTTCCCTTCAGGTAATGGCACCAGCTCCCATGTCTTATTTTTCTCTAGTGCCCCAAGTTCTTCCATCATTGCGGCTTTCCATCTTGGGTCCTTCTTTGCTTCCTGCCAATTCTTAGGTAAAGAAGTGGAGTCTAGCGAAGTGAGGAATGTTTGATAAGTCGGAGAAATATTAGAATAAGATAGGTAGTTGGCGATATCATGTTCATAATCTTTATAACGAATAGGAGCCTCTCCCGCATTAATGCGAGAAGACCTCCTTAAGGGAGCAATGGGTGGTGGAGAAAGCATACCATCCGAATCGGAGAGATCCGCTTCCGAATCCGAGCGATCCGGTGCGGAAGTAACATCTTCAGGAGTCGGGGCAGGAGTAGACGAGGGACTTGGCACTATAGGCACAGGGTACGGCACAGTACTGAACCTCTGCTGTCTTCTTCTGTAAACTTGGAGCTCCTTTTCCCTTGTCTGCTTCTCCGCCTGCGAAATGTACGTATTGTCTTCTTCATCCTCCGTATCAGTATCATTGATGCTTTCTCCCCCTTTCTGCCAGTTTGTCACGACAGGACAAGGTACCGATCCGACAACTACGTTTGGGCGTACTACCTCCCCCTCACGTCTAACACCCGCTGTGTGAGGCGTGTTCCCAAACGCAGAACCTTCGTCCGAACCATAATAAGGTTCCAGCTCTCTGAATGTAACGTCCATGCTTACAAACAGCTTCCGTTCAACCGGGCTCCAGCAGACGTAACCCTTCTGTGTCCCGGTGTACCCAACAAAGACACTTAAGTGCTCGAGGATCCAGCTTACCAACACCAGGCCTGTTATCGTGGACGAAGCATACGCAACCAAATACTTTCGGAGGAACGGTGTACGCAGTTGTCCCCGTAAGCATTTCCAAAGGCGTCTTCCAGTCCAGTAATTGAGAGGGCATCCTGTTGATGAGATAAGAGGCTGTCAAGACAGCCTGCCCCCACAAAAATTTAGGGACATTCATAGCCAGCATCATCGTCCGAGCTACCTCCAGCAGGTGCCTATTTTTTCGTTCGGCAACACCATTTTGAGCCGGTGTATATGCACAAGAGGTTTGATGTAGTATACCATGAGAGGATAAATACGCAGCAAACCTCTTATGGGTATATTCCGTCCCATTATCCGACCGAAAACACTTAACACGAGCATTATACTGTGTCTTCACCCGTTGATGGAAGCTTTGAAATGCCTCAAAAACATCACTTTTATTCTTCAGCAGGTAGACCCACGTTACGCGGGTAGAGCAGTCAATAAAAGTAACAAACCATCTATAACCGTTAACACCGTTTGTAGGACAAGGGCCCCACACATCGGAATGAATCATATCAAAAGCAGCAGAACATCGATGCCCAGAATGCACATAGGAGCTTCTGGTATGTTTCCCCAACTCACAAGCATCACAAACTAACAACTCTTTATTTGCTTTTTGATATAATGACGGATACAGTCGACTAATAACGGGAAAAAAAGAATGCCCTACACGCTGATGATGGAGGAGCAGCTCGGCTTCGACACTTCGACTTCGGACTTCCGGTTGGGCGTCTGCAACCAAAGATGCCAGTGCTCTATCCAGACCGTTCCTGTCCAAGTACCATAGACCCTTATGCCATGTGCCAGTGCCTAGACGTCTCCCCGTTCCCTTCTCCTGAAAAGTTACCTTAGGAATATCAAAGGAAACAATACAGTTTAGATCAAGGATAATGGCGCTAATGGAAATAAGATTGACAGGAAAGGAAGGAGCATGTAAGACATTAGATAGAGTGATGGAAGGAGTGCAATCAACAGTACCTTTATCCGTAACAGGCCTGGAAGTACCATCAGCAGTCTGAATGCTTTCTGGCGGCGTTAGAGGAGAGTATTCCCGGAACTCTCCTCGGGACCCCGTGACATGGCAAGATGCCCCAGAGTCCATAATCCAAGCTGGCTGAGAGACAGATGCAAGAGCACGCGGAGGTATACCGGCACTGGTTTGGGAGAAGTGCAGTAATCTCCTGTAGTGGACGGCGCCCCAGGAATGACTTGTCTTTCACCAGAACCAAGCTTTGAGCCGCGCATCTTCTCGATAACTTCTCTCTCAAATGGAGTGATGTCCGCCAGCTGATTGTCCCCACCTTCATCCGCCAGATGCGCCTTGTTGCCTCCAGAGTAAGTGCCCCTTCCACCACCGTAGCTGCCTCGACCACCTCGTCGTCCACCGCGACCACGACCCCGACCATTCGAGGGAGTCCGTGTCGGTTTTGGGCAAAAGCGGATGTAATGCCCTGTGTCACCACAGTTGTGGCAAACGCCTCCCGTAGAAGGAGGCTAGGTGAAAGTGGCAAGAGCAGATGTGTCAACTCCGGCCTGCTCCCCCTGGGAGATACCCTTGGTAGGCATCAGCTTCAACCGTGCTTCTTCTTGTGCCATGGCATCTATGGCGTCTTCTAATATCGGCAGCGTCGGTTGTGCAAGAAGTACATTCCGCCGTTGCTCAAACGCTGGGTTTAGCCCCTTCAAAAACTTCATCATCCGTTGCCGCGAGATATAATCCAAAAATTTCTGGAAATATTTTACAAAAGTCGATTCAACCTGAGCATCCTCCATGCCAAGAGGATCATAATGGTCAAGATCAGACCAGTACTTCTTCAACAAGGCAGCGTACTCAGAGATGGTACGATCGTCTTGGATTACCCTATCGAGCTCATCCTGCAGTTGGAAGACTCGCATGGGGTTACCCGAACCGGAGTACATGTCTTTCAACGTTCTCCAGATATCAGCAGCTCCCTCCATTGCTTCAACGTTATCCGACACTTGGTCGGTCAAAGAGGCTGTCAACCAACCAGCCACGACATTGTTGACAATGTCCCATACAGCAAACTCCTTCGAGGAGTGATCGACAGGGGCCTTGGTGTGGCCATCTACATAACCAACCAAGCCACGTCCCTTCAGCGTCCGCATCGCCTGCCGCGACATTTTCAAGTAGTTGGTCGTGCCTTCCAACTTCGTCTCCAGCTTGTCCAACTTCCCCATTTTGTACGGTGACGGATCCACATCAGTATGAATCACGCGTGGGATTGCCTCCGGTAATCTCTTGGTCAGGAGATCCTCGACCAGGGCCTTCATTTCTTCTGCTGTCAACTTCCCATAGATGGAATCCATGACTTCTGAAACCGCAATCAGTGAGGTGTTGTTTCCGGAGTCGTCTTCTTTAGAGTCGTCTTCGTCTTAGTCAGCTATCGGAGGGAAACAACAAAACTAGATCCCTCACTGATATGTCGTAGTTGCCTCGAGAATCAGAGTTCCTTCTCTTTAGAAGATATCAGTGAGGGATCTAGTTTTGTTCCCTCGGAAACAATCCCTCACTAGATCCCTCGAAGAAGATATCAGTGAGGGATTGTTTCCGAGGGAACAATCAGTGAGGTGTTGTTTCCGGAGTCGTCTTCTTTAAAGTCGTCTTCGTCTTAGTCAGCTATCGGAGGGAAACAACAAAACTAGATCCCTCACTGATATCTTCTAAAGAGAAGGAACTCTGATTGTTGCCTTCGAGGAAACAACAAAACTAGATCCCTCACTGATAGTCAACAATCAGAAATCTTCGCAAAAAAAAGTCTGAGTATAGAGATCTTCTAAAGAGAAGGAACTCTGATTCTCGAGGCAACTACAGAGATCTTCTAAAGAGAAGAAATCTGTTTTTTTATTTTTTTTATTTTTTTTATTTTTTTTTTGCAGATCAGCGAAAAACCCTAAAAAGGGTGCTGTAGCAGCAGAAAAAAAGGGGGCGGCGCTGGAGGGGGGGCGGCGCTGGTGGGGGGGGGGGGGCGGCGCTGGGGGGGAGGGGCGGCGCTGGTAGAGGGGTGGGAGGGGCGGCGCTGGTAGGCGGGAGACGGCGTCGACGGGAGGCAGCAGGAGGGGCGGGGTTGCGGCGCTGGAGAGGCGACGGCTAGGGTTAGGGAGAGAGAGAGAGAGAGAGAGAGAGGAGGGGGCGGCTAGGGTAACCTGGCTCTGATACCAAGTTGAAATGAGTCTAATATCTCAGATAATTTTATTGAGGGCTACTGCCTACTACTTATAGAGGGTCCAACCCCTCTTCATATTACATCTAACCGATGTGGGACTAAAGTCCCTTATTTACTCTCAACAGTTTGAATCCACGAGTGAATATCATGTTCCACTAGGAGGGTGTTCGAATCCACAAAACTATTGAAATGCACCAATTGACAGAGAGTATTCTACTTGTAATTATATTGAATTGTATGCAAAGCCATTTCATTTGTGACCTTTATGTAGGGTTACGATCTTGGATAAAAGTAAACAAATGGAAACCTTAACAAAATACCCTAATTTAATCCAAAAACAATAAAAGGAAATGCATCATAAGACTTGGTCAAATATTTGACCAAACCGCCACTTATAAGAGGGGAAAGAAGGAATCGTGAAAAAAATATGAAAAATGTGCATAACTCAGATAGAACCGACTCCATCCTACACCGCCACAATAAGTCAATTGATCGATTCTCTAACTTTGTTAGTTAACCAATATTCCTAAAAGTTTGAGTTGATAAGAACGGACCAACATTGTATATTATAGCTCTCAACACCCCCGTCACGTGCATGCCATTATTGTACGTGAAAGAGCCTAGAGCAAACACTTGGGCTAAAACCAAGTGGAAGGAGCATCACGTGTGAAAAATTAGGCAATATAAACCAATCTAATTGGTGAACGGGAGTATTCAAACCCATGACCTTTTGGTCTGATAGCTCCGATGCAATGTTATTTAATCAATGTTTCCAAAAGCTCGAGATGATAGGATCAAGCCAACATTGCATATTGTATCTCTTAACAAACTCGATGATGGTCGGCTATTCAATTGGTTTGCCAGTCCGAGCCATCCTTTATTTGGTCTTTTGGTTATTCTACCAAGTCGTTGAAAGCTTAACTACGTATAGTGACAAAATATGTATAATGTGTTAGTCCCGAAGACAGATCTAAAGAGTGGAGGGATCCAAGGAACGCGTAGAGTCTTCCGCAAGACACAAGGTCTGCACTCTAGCCAACAACACGAGAGAAGCGTAGAGTCTTCTAGCAAGACACAAAGTCTGCACTCTAGTCAACTCAAAAGAAGTACTAAGAGAAGGTTACAAACTGACTTCAAGAAAATACAAAATACAACAACAAAGTGAAAAATCGTGTTCTTCTCTTTACGTTCGCAGACGCTACAATGAGATAGAACATGAAACACAAAAAGAAAACACAAAGGAATCGTCACCTTCGGAAAGACTTTGGAACTCAAAATGAGCTAGAAAAGCTCCATACGCGCATAGACTTAGAGTTGTTGCTGCTGGCACATGGACTTGCTGGAGTGGAATTTAGTGGCACTCAAATTCTCGCTCTTCCAACTACTTCAAATGGTGGAGGAGGTGCTCTATTTATAGAGCTGGCTGGCTCCCATGCGCGCATAGGAATGCCCATGCGCGCATGAGCGTAGACCAACCAAATCCCATGAATTTCGGGTCCGTGCGCAGCCAGAGCAGCGTGTTGTCAGAGCAAGAATTTGAGTGCCACTAAATCCCACTCCAGCACAAGTATACCTTTATATTGAAGTCTACACTTTGGTGGTTTTCCAATGTAAGACTAAAAGTTCTCACAGGAAAGTAGAAAACACTAACATAATGTTCATGTTGCGTTTTCGTATTGTATCGTGTCGTATTTATCGCCGTGCAACATAGGATGAAGGTTACCCTTAGCCGGTACCTACAAATTTTCAAACCACAATGTGTACAAGGAGATGATCAAGTGAAAGGAAAATTTTCTCGAACCTTCATATACTCACCATATCGAAGTTACAATATAGTGCATACAATTATATTTGCCGACATCAAATAACAGATCAGCTAAAATCGTGAAACATAACTAGCATGGAACTAAAAACTATAATGTCAAAATTCTTTCTTTCAATAGTAGTTCTCGAATGTATAGATCATCAATATCATACTTTAAACATAATTAATGCCATAGCAAAATTGAATTCCAAAACTGTAGAGGAAACAAGACCATGCAATCTTAGATTTAAAAAAAAATTAATGACAAAATAGAGACAACATGTGAGGTGGGAACAATATAGAAGAATAATTGTATTGTACCTGTTTTATGCATATAGGTGTAAACTAGGGAGCACAAACATCAAACTATAATGTTTTGTGTCGCATTGAGTATCGCACATACACTCCAAAATATATGATGTCCGTGTTGGTAGTGTTGTATTCGTATTGTATCGTATCCGTGTCGTGCAACATAGGATGAAGATTACCCTTACCTGAGTCGAGCCTAGGCTTGATATGAGGTCCATGAGGCGGCTACCTCAGGCCCAAAATTTTAGAAGACGCCATTTTTATGTACTATTTAATGTATGCAAGTCCAATCCTGAACAAAGGTCCAACATGCTCGTTCTAATTCTTTTAGTCTGCATTTTTTTTTTGTTATAGGATGTCTATACGTAATATACTAAATACCGAAAGACAAGTCGATTAGTTAGAATAAAAAAAATTGATGTAGTAGCTGTCAAAATCCTCTTCCTTTTCGTCGTTCTAATAGTCTTGACGCTCTCAATCTCCTCTACCTTATGTCGTTGCCAATTTTCTCTGTCTCAATCTCCTCTACCCTTCCGTCGACGTTCTCTCTCTCTCTCTCTTGTGGACCTCTTGGAGGTAATTGAACAACAAAACAAGTTACAATTTTTTTCTTTCCTTTTTATTATTATCATTATGAACTACCCCAAACATGTTAGCTTTTTTTATTTAACTGGAACATCAATTTTATTTTTGGTTTGGAACATCTTCAATTTGATTAGTATTTCATTATAACATATATTATTTTGTTTATTGTTTTATTTCTTTAGTTTTGTGTTGATAATACTATTGTATCATCGTCCATGAAAAATAATAATATGGACATTAAGCTTGGAGGGCGCCACTTTTATAGTTCGCCTCGGGCCTCTCAAATCTAGTTCGGCACTAACATGTGTACTAGTAAATTTTCCAAACAAGATGTGTACGAGGAGATCATCAAAAGGGGAACTGCGGAAACCTAGCAAGCACAACCACTCAAAAAATGTGGGAAGTGTCCTGTCGGACACATTGGACTCTCCACACCAAAATAAGTGTCGTGTCCGTGTCGCCGTGTCGTTACTGTCGTGTCATATCCGAATTTTTGCAACATAGGCAGAGACCAATCATTAAAAAAAAGAAAAGAAAAAGAGTAACTGTCACAGAATGACAAATCAGGTTAGAATTAACTTCATACTAACTGCCGACATTAAATAGCAGGTTCTATTAAAAATCATGAGATTCCCTAGCGAGTCCATTTTTGTTCACCCACCAAAACTAGGTGGGATGTTCACCTCCCAATAGAAATATGACACGTGGCACTTTTATCCAACACAAACCACTTTGTAAGTGGTTTTGTTCACCTACCAAAGTGGTTTTGTACCACGTGTCATATTTCTATTGGGAGGTGAACATCCCACCTAGTTTTGGTGGGTGAACAAAAATGGACTCATTCTCTAGCACCAAACTGAAACAATAATGCCAACATTACATATATAATTTTCTTTCAGTATTATATTAAACGTTTAGATCATTAATATCCTTGACATAAATAGAATACCATGTGACGAACTCAGCTTCGAAACCATCGATTTAGGAGCAACAGCAACATGCAGACATCAGATTAAGGAAATAGCGAAGAAACAGAGATAATTGAGGTCTAAACCCTAAGTGAACTTCATAATTCTTTTTTGGATATTTCTCAATATCATAAGTAACTATGTCATCAATATTTCTATAAATAGAATACCATGCCAAAACCCCGGAAAAACCTAAATCGAGTGCTAACTCCTAGATTTTGACAGAACGGTGACATTCAAACCTCATATTAAAGGAACAATGACGAAATAGAGACGATCGGTGGAGTCGAACCCTGAGCAGACACGCTAACTTTTGTGTTCGTACGAATATCGAGCTCCTAACCCTAATTTAGGAGAAAAAACAACATGCAGAACTCAGAACAAAGTAACGATGTATAAAGCAGAGATGATTGGTGGAGTAGAAACCCTAACCCCAAGCTAAGATCAGCAGCTCACCTTCTCCTCAGACGCCGACGTCTCTCCGTCTCCGTCCGGGGTCTCCGAGGCGACGGGGGGCTTCGGCCGGTAGCGCGATCCGGTCCTCGAGAGCTTGAAGGAGACTCGCATTATTCTTCTTCTTAGAAATTAGGGTTAGGCTTTTCGGAGGAGGAGGAGGAATGCATGTAGAGAGAATGGAAAGAAAAGGTGGCAGCGGTGGTGTAGAGAGAGAGAGAGAGGAGGGGTTGGTTTGTTTTGTTTTGGAGCTGCGGTGTGGTCACCGGTGAGTGGGGGTGTGGTGCTTCGCGAGTGATGGCTTGCTGCCGAAGTAACCGCTCTGCGTGCGTGTCTGCGCTTTGGACAGGAATCTTCTTCGACGTACGACCCGATGTAAAATTTGCAGCTGGGTTGTCGCATAAAATCCGGGCCCGTGTAAATCGAAGAAAATATACTCTCTCCTGCGAATACTTGGCCCATCTTTCCAGCATACTGATGTGGGCCCATAAATGGATCCCTTGGAACACTTTCTAAGAGGGCTGGAAAAAAATAAAATAAAATAGACACCTGGACTGGGTAACAGTTTTCGTGTTCGGGACCATTTTGTTTATATATGGACATATAAGTAATTTTATTCGATTAAAAAAACTTTCAGAACCGTTCGTTAATGAATTATCAGGTATTGATTGGACTGATTTAAAAGTCGCTACTTAAAACCACCTAAAATCAGACTTCTCATAATCGCTCATAATCGGTACTTTAAAAATACGACATAACTGCTACTCTTACGATTGCCAGACAGGTCCTAAAAAGTTTACTTTTGTCGATGTTCATTCTTTCACCTAAAGGTTATCACGTGTCATTTTTATCCAATGTAAAACTATTTTTTTTACCACTAGTTTGACACGTGTCATCATTAAGTTGTGGGAGGGTATTGTTTTGGTCGGTGAACAAAAGTAAACTCTATAGGAAATTTCCAACTGTATTTTCCAGAGATTGTTACACAGAATTCCATTTTAATATATGCTAATAAACAGGAGAGATTTCTCATAGGGGTGAGTATTCGGTTTATTCGGTTCCAACCGAACCGAATAAGTAAAAATCGAATTGACGGAAACCGAATAAGCAAAACCGAAATCGAACCGAATTGGTCAATAACCGAACCGAGCCGAATTAAATCGGTTCGATTTTCGGTTTATTTGGTTTTTGGGTTTTTTGTATTTTTTTTTTGTTAATATCTATACTATTATATAATCCAAATACCAGGGGTATTTGGATTACATAATTTTATAGATAGGTTATTGAGTTGATATAGATTCTTAGGTAAAATAAAATTTATATATGGATAAAAATGTCATTATCTTCTACTAATTTAAAATTGAAAATCAGCAGTTGAAAAACTGACTCTGATTTCCGCGTCTCCCTATCCTATTCCTCAATACTTACGGTTATTCTTCTTCTTCAACTTGAAAGTGCATTCGAACCCTTCTCATTTAGAGCAGGTGACTTTACTTCTGAACTTTTTTTTTACCCACTGACACCGATGATGATTTTTTTTTCTCCTAGATTTATTACACGGACCACTTCCACACCGGTCCGGATGAGCAACCGCAACCGCTTCCTCCTGCTTCTCCGATGATGATGACCACCTGTTTCGAAGTAGCAGCAGTTGTTGGCATATAGGCATCCTTACTGGCATCTCTACTGGTTCGCACGGATCACCTCCACACTCGGATGATCAACCGCTTCCTCCTCTTGCTACTCCGATGATGATGACCACCTCCACCGAAGTACCCGTCCGCAGTTGTTGGCATATAGGCGGTGTCCCTCCTGGCATCTCTGCTCCTATGTAATATCTCTGAATCAATGTCTCAACTCTTCATTTATTTCATTTACTTTCTTTTAAGTTATCCATAATTCTCCACATCCAATGACTTAAACATCAAGGCACAAAATTATCTAATAATTCAAAAGAGATTCTGACATAAATTTAAACAACAAAAGGATTAAAGAAAACACAAAAGAGAGGAAAAGAAAAAAGGCACCTGTGAGAACAAATAAATAAATCAGAAAGAGATCCATGAAACAAAATATTTACAAAAATTCCTTTCATGAAGAAGAAGGAAAACTAATGAAGAACTTCAAGAAGAAGGAGAAGGAAAACTAATGAAGAACTGATGGAGAAAAAAAGATGTTTTTTTATTGGTTTTTTTTTGTGCGGTGGATTATGAATTGAGATATGGAAAATGGAGGAGAGGCTAGCGAATTTCTTTTTCTTTTTCATGACAGTAGAGAGTGAATGGATTTGTGATGGTCCGTGTATACATAAAGAGGAGATGAAATGTGGTATGTTTTCCATTGTATAACTGTATCTAGCTAGCTTAACTTAAGCTATATTGTAATTTGGAATGAGAAAAAATATAGTACCAAACAATGAAATCAACCAACAAAACCACTTGCAATTTGGTCCAGTTATTTATCAATATTGTATATCCACAAAGCACAAAAATCTACAACAAGCTATAATCAGCCCACAAAAATCTATACCATTTAATATATCAATTTTTTGTATTATGTTATATTTAAATCTACACCATTTAATATATAAACCACAAAAAATGTTCTTCTTATAAACATTAGGTGTATTTGGATTATATAGTTTACACATAGATTTTTATATATCAAATCATATTTATCTGGCCTACATATTCTAATAGAGTATATTTTAGTTTTCCTTTGATTACCACAATAAAAAAAAATTATATTACATTTATGAACATTTAAGAATCTATTATACAAAACACAAAGGTTTTTGAATCCTTGGGCTGACTGTGCCAAGATAAAGAGTGGTTGGGATTTAATTTTGGTGAATCAACGGTTATGGGGTTTTATGGGGAATCCAAAGAGTGGGGTTTGCACTCATAATGGTTGTGGATGAGCATTATTGAGAGTGGAATTTTATGGGGAATGAACATTATTGAGAGTGGGGTTTTATGGGGAATCCAAAGAGTTGGGTTTGTACTCATAATGGTTGTGGATGAGCATTATTGAGAGTGGAGTTTTATGGAAAATCCAAAGAAAATTCACATCCAGCAGTGGTTGGGATTTAATATTTTGATGGGGGCCTCATAATTATTATTGTTCGTTTAAAATTAGGGGTCCAAGATTTTGAGGGGGAATACCTTAGGCCTCGTTTGGTTCGCGGAATGGAAGGAAAATGAAATCAATTCCTTGTCATTTCCTTTCCTTTGGGAAACTTTAATTCCTATTGATTTTCCTTTCCGATGTTTGGCAATGCCAAGGAATTTGGAAAGGAAAGTGAATACTTCAATGTGGGAAAGTGATTCCTTCCTTGGATGGATGAAATCACTTTCCCCCCTAATTTCCCTTCCATTGGGAATCACTTTCCTTTCCTCCTCAATTCCTTGGACGTCCAAACATAGAAAAATAATCACTTTCCTTTTTCAACCGGGAGATTCTGCCAACCAAACGAGGCCTAAATGAACCATGCCCTATGGGCACGGGTCATGACTAGTACGCTTATAATCACATGTTGAAAACAATCAGCAAGAGCAGCAGGTATGCTAAAAAGAAGCAGCTTCCTCTCTCCCTCCCTCCTTTCTTCCAAAATTTCCACCCAAACCTCCTCCTCCTCCTCAACTTCTTGTTCCCAACTCTCCGACGTCCTCCTCGCTGCCTCCCTCACGAAATCCCTCTCCTCTCCCAAACCCAATAATAATAATACTGACGTTGTCCCTCTCCCTCTCCCTCTCCCTGACTCCGTGCTTGTCCACCTCCTCCGCCACCCCTCTCTGACTCCTTCCACGAAGCTTTCCCTCTTCGCCAATTGTTCGAACACCACCAACAACAGCATCTCCTCCTCCTCCGCACTCCTCTTCTCCCTCTCCCGCTCTTCCCCCCGCCACCTCCTCCCAGCCCTCCGCCTCTCCAGCACCCTCTCCCCTTCCGCTTTCCGCACCGCACTCGACTCCCTCCTCCGCTCCTCCCGCTTCGACGACGCCATCGCAGCTCTCGACCTCGCCCACCGCAGCCATCCCCATCTCCTCACCCCTCACACCTACTCCTCCGTCGTCCTCGCCCTCCTCCGCAAGTCCCACCTCCCCCTCGCCCTCTCCCTCTTCCGCACCATCCTCCTCTCCTCCCCTCCCTACCCCACCCACCTCTCCACCAACACCCTCCTCCTCTCCCTCCTCAAGTCCGACCTCCGCGACGACTTCCGCCACCTGTTCGACCAGCTCTCCCAAAGAGGATACCCCTTCGACCTATGCGGCCACAACATCCTCATCCACGCCTTCGGCCTATGGGGCCACCTCGCCCTCGCCCTCTCCCTCTTCAAGCGCATCGACTCCCCCGACCACTGCACCTACAACTCCCTCCTCAAGGCCCTCTGCTCCAACGGAAAGCTCAAGGACGCCCTCAGAGCCTACGAGGACATGAAGGAGTACGGCCACGAGCCCGACCGCTTCACCTACCGGACCCTCATCCACGGCTGCGTCAAGTCCTACCTAGTCGACGACGCCATGCGGCTCTTCCAGGAGATGGAGTACAACAACAACAACAATGTAGTGGAGGCGGATACCGTTGTCTACAACGCTTTGCTGGATGGACTCCTCAAGGTCGGGAAGCTGACCGAGGCCTGCCGCTTCTTTGAGAAGATGGTCTCCGACGGAGTTCGCGCGTCCAGCTGCTCGTTCAACATACTGATCGACGGTTTGTTCAAGAACGGACGGGCGGCTGCTGGCTTCGCCCTGTTTTTCGATCTGAAGAAGAAAGGTCGGCTCGTCGACGCCATCTCCTTTAGCATCGTAGTGTCGAATTTGTCTAGGGAGGGAAGGGTGGCGGAGGCTCTTGATCTGGTGAAGGAGATGGAAGGGAGAGGGTTTGTTGTGGATCTGGTGACGATAACTTCGATCCTTATTGGCCTGCACAAGATTGGGAGATGGGATATGGCCGAGCGGCTGGTGAAGCACGTGAGGGATAACGCTCTGCTGCCGAATGTTCTCAGGTGGAAAGATGATATGGAGGCTTCCTTGCAGAGTCCTCAGGACAAGGGGAAGGACTACACTCCGCTCTTCCCGTCTGTAGGGAGTCTGGGTGATATCATGAGTTGGACTAATCTATTGTCACCCGGAGAAGAAGAAGAAGATAGGGAAGGCCACAATTCATCGGATGGTGAAAGGAAAGATGAATGGTCATTGTCGCCTTACTTGGACCGGCTTGCTAATAAGTCGGACCCTTCTGATGACAGCTCTTGGATGTTTTCTGCGAGCAGAGGAAAGAGGGTTCAAGATAAAGGAATCAAGTCGTTCGATGTCGACATGGTGAATACATACCTGTCAATATTTCTGGCAAAAGGGAAGCTCAGCAGAGCTTGCAAGTTGTTCGAGATATTCAGCTCGTTCGGAACGGACCCCGTGAGCTATACTTATAATTCTTTGATGAGCGCCTTCATAAAGAAGGGGTATATGAAGGAAGCTTGGGGTATCCTTCAGGAGATAGGTGACAAGCATTGTCCTGCTGATGTTGCGACTTACAATCTGATAATCCAAGGGTTGGGGAAGATGGGGAAGGCTGATCTCGGTACCAACGTTCTCGACCGAATGTTGAAGAAGGGCGGGTATCTCGACATTGTCATGTACAACACTTTGCTTCATGCTTTAGGGAAAGCGGGGATGATGGATGAAGTGAACACATTGTTTGATAAGATGACGGGAAGCGGAATTAACCCGGATGTCGTAACTTATAATACACTTATAGAGGTTCATGCCAAGGCAGGACATGTTAAGGAGGCATATAAATTCTTGAGGAAAATGTTAGCTGCAGGGTGCTCCCCGAACCATGTCACTGATACAATTCTTGACTTCCTTGAGAAGGAGGTTGAGCAGATGAGGCTCCGACAGGCATCCATGAGACGTGAAGAGGAGCTTGACACCAACAGGCATCCATGAGACGTGAAGAGGAGCTTGACACCAACAGATGATTTTATACCGGGCTGATCAGATGTAAGTGTGAAATTTGAATTTATGTGGTCTATAAGGTTCAGGATGGTAACCAGTCTGACCTGACAAGACCATTTAGGCCTGGTTTGGTATTGCTGCTGCTTTTCAGAAAGCAAAAGCAGCTTTTGAAAACAGTCTCTCCTCTGCATTTAAAAGATGTCTAAAAATGACTAGCTCGCCGTAGAAGAAAAGCAAAAGCAACATTACCAAACAGCTTTTGCTGCTTGGTAAAATGGGTTGGTTACGCCATCAATAGTCATATTCTCTGGTTATACTTGTTGTGCCAAGTATGGTCAGAGAGCGTAATTTTGGTTAAGTAGACGGGACATATACATCTTCGTATTCCTTTTTTTTTACCTCTAGTTATATATTTTATGTCTTATGTTGTGCCTTTGTCCAATACAAACTATTAAATAAATGGGTCAGGTCACATTTTTTGTAGGGTTTGGCCTTATCCTAATCTAGTAAGCCTTGAATGGGTTCAATATTGACAGCTATGTATTAACCATGTCGACATCAAAATACTAGATTTCTTAGCCTAATGTGAGGTAATGAGCACAGTAGGACAAATATGTTCAACTGGTAGTGTGACGGAGAATGGACTAAAGGTGGTATGTGTGAAAGAAAAAGTTAGCACTTCCCTCCTCATGAATTGAAATGCTTGGATATCTCCCTCAAGGAAGAAAGTGGAAGGGAAGGTCTGAGATAATATGGATATAAACTTTTAAGGTTAATGTGCGTACACTGATACCATGCTTAACTCATAAGTGTACAATGAGTAAACCCAATAGTTAGTCAGGTGCTTGATTGCTATGGTTATATAGTTGGTTTCTGCTGTATTTGAATGCTTTTAGTCTTTTTCTTTTTTAAAATAGCAAAAGTTCCAGGAACTTCTATGATCCTGTACGAAGTCCCTCTTGCATCTATTTCCAAAACATTCACTAGCTCTTTCTGGAGATCCTACAACATACTATGTGAATCTTTCTGGCATCTGCACGTCTGTTCTAAATCTCCACATGCCTTTCATAGATTGATGGGATTAAGGACCCTATCATAGTTACTAGGTCATCCTAACTTCAATACTATTATAAGCAACACAGCTCACCTTTGGGTACATCCTGGCCATAAAGCAGAAGGCACCTATATAGGCCTGTCACATAAAAGTTCAGATTTAAGCACTCTTCACTCCCAGTCTTCAGCAAACTGAGGTATCTTCAATACTATTGGCTGCTGTGTTTGATTCCTCTCTCTCCCTTAAGGTGACTCGGTTTCCAAGACAAAGTAGGTTCACAGTTTCGGTATCGGAATCGGTATCGGACTATTCCTATGAGTATTGGTATCGGCGATATCTGTAGTATCGGCAGTTTCGGATTGGAGTATCGGATTTTTTGGTATTGGAAAACAAATAATTATTAATAAATTATTTACATTTAAAAACATATATTTTATACATTTAGGTATAATTTTAAGTATTTTCAGTGTTATTTCTTAGGAGTTTTGAAATTAAACGAAATATTAGTCACCCTTACCAATTGATTTACATACAATTGATTGATTTTCTTCTTTTACATGCTTTTACAACCTTATTATGCTTTAAACCCTTGTTGATTTGTTTTTTCGTTTAATTTTCTTTGCCGAATTGACCGAAGAAGAGACCCTCAATGTCAGTATCGGTCAGTATCGAGTATCGGGTATCGGTCGGTATCGGATCGGGACATGCCAAACCGTATCGGTATCGGCCGATACTTTAGACCATATATATATATATATATATATTTTTTTTTTTTTTTTGGAAAAAGGGTAAATTTTATTCCATCATCTCAATAAGGTTACAACATAGTGATACAAGCCCAACTCAGGGGGATATTACTAGTACATCCGACTCAATGTTATGAAGTATGCCCACCACTGGGGTGGATAGTCCCTCATAAATGCGCCGGTTCCTCTCCCTCCAGACATGCCAAACTGACGCAGCAAGTCTCAATCTAGCATGCCTAGCCCAGCTCTGCTCCTTGCCCCTGCAATCACCAATCCACTTAAGGATTTCTCTGAAGTCCCGCTCCCTGCCAACCCCTCCCAAGTGTCTCCGGCACTGCTCTGCCCAGATGCTCCATGCCACATGGCACTGAAAGAACAGGTGCCCAATAGATTCAGGCTCTGTCTCACACAAAACACACTCAGGCTCAGGAACAGAAACCCCGAACCGAAGCAATCTGTCCCGAGTAAGCAACCGGCCCATCACCAGTTTGTATGCAGACAATTGCATCTTCCTGGCGAGCCCCTTCCCCCAGACAAAGTCGTACTCCTCAATATCATCGAAGTGGGGGCGGACAAGGTCGTAGCAGCTGCTAAATCTGAACTCCCCAGCACCCTCCGAGCGGCCGGGAGGGGCCCACATCCAGACATCAGACAGTGCCGTAGGAGTGATCTGCACCTGTCTGATCTCCTCAACTAACGCAGCAGTGAATCGATACTCCTCAGGCCTCCAGATCCCACCACGTATGATGTGCCTACACGTCAGACCTCTGTATGCCACGCCGTCCCTCTGGGGCCCCAGAATCTCCAGGAGAGACTGACCTGAGATCCACGGATCGAGCCATAGATCCGTCTCCCCTCCCTCCCTCATCCTCCTCCGCAAAGCCGTCCGAAGAACAGGACGAGTCCTCAGGATATGCTTGAAAGACACAGAGAAGTTATTGTCAATTTCACATACCCAGAAGTTTCTGCCCCGGAGATACCGACTAGTCATCCAGGCCGACCATAGAGAATCACCCTGAAGGAACCTCCATGCCAGCTTGATCCCCGCCGCCTTCCTGACAGAAACAAGTGATCGCAGACCCACACCTCCCTCTTTCCTAGGCCGACAGAGCTGCTCCCAGGAGATGGCGTGTATCCCCCCATGCCAAATGAACTTGGCACAAATGCTCTCAATCTTTCTGATAGTAGCCAGAGGCACCATAATCGATTGAAGCCAGAACAGAGCAATAGCAGAAATGACTGAGCGTACCAGCTCAATACGCCCTCCAAACGAAAGGCCAGCCGCCTGCCAGCCCTCAACCCTCCTCTGTGCAAAATCCACCAGACTCTGACAGTCACGGTCCTTCGCGTAGTTGACGGAAAGGGGCACCCCCAGATATTTCACCGGGAGGTCCCCCATTTCCACCCCAAGCTCCAAGGCCCGCTCCTCCTTCAAAGTGCAAGAGTTGCTGAAGTAGACTTTGCTTTTGTCCCTGTTTAACCGAAGGCCCGATAGCTGTCCGAACTCCTCCATCACTGCCGCAAGCTCCCTCATCCCACGCATGGAAGGCCTCAACAGGACCAAAAGATCATCAGCATAGATGAGATGAGAGACCACCGGGGAGACCCTGCCGTATATCGGTACAATCCTCTCCCGATGCACCGCGATGTCCATCAAACATGTGAAATACTCCATCACAAGGGTGAATAGGAAGGGGGAGAGCGGGTCCCCCTGCCGAAGCCCCCTGCTGCTACCAAAGAACCCGTAAGGGATACCCTGGATGAGAACCGAGAAAGTAGGAGAGGTGATGCACTCTCTGACTCTATCCACCCAAGTCTCGGAGAAGCCCATCGCAGCCATCAAATGACAGAGGAAGTCCCTGTTGACAGTGTCATATGCTTTCCTCAGGTCGAGCTTCACACATGCCTTCATCTCTCCAGGCTTGTGGAACTCCCGAATCAGCTCATGAGCCAGCAGGCTATGCTCCGCAATAGACCGCCCCTTAATGAAGGCCGCCTGATTCCGAGACACCAGACCCTGCATAGCATCCTCCATCCTCCTGCACATAAGATGAGTAATTATTTTATACAAATAATTACAGCAAGCAATCGGTCGAAAGTCAGCAAGAGATGTCGCCCCCTCCTTCTTGGGCACAAGTGTCAGGAAGGTGTGGTTCAGCTCCTTCAGGAGCTTGCCCGTATCAAAGAACTCCTGAACAGCCTCAAGGACCGGGGCCTTGAGGGTATTCCAATGGCGTTTGTAGAAACCACTGGAGAACCCATCCGGCCCAGGAGCCTTGGAAGCATCAGCCTGCATCACAATCGTCTCCACCTCCGCCATCCGGATAGGGGCCATAAGAAGACTATTGCCGTACTCCGTAATCAACGTCTTCGTAATCAGCTGCGGGAAAACCGAGGGATAGTCTGTCTGATGATATAGCTCAGAGTAGAACTGGACAGCCTCCTCCTGGATAGCAACCTGGTCAGTCACAAGGCGCCCGTCCCTGCCAATCAGTCTCTGGATACGGTTCCGGTGCTGACGCGCCCGGATGACATCGTAGAAGAATTTGGTGCAACGGTCCCCATCCTTGAGCCAGGAGCATTTGGCCCGTTGGGCCGCACTAATCTCCTGCTGAAGCCTCAAGGTGTTGACCTCTGCAGCCAAACTCTTCTCTCTAGCCGCCATCTCCCCACTCATCATGTCGCCCTGAAGCTCTGCCTGCAGGTCTCTCAACTCCGCCTCCTTCTCCTGAAGGGAGAGTTTAGCATGTCCCGATCGGATACCGATTATAGATAAGCATTCCACTATCCCTTTGACTGACCACCCATCTTGAGGATTCTGATGGAACTGGAGATTCCCAGGATCCTTCCTTTGGTGTGCGTATTGATCGATAGAAAGTTAAACAGATCTAATACGTGTTCTAACCCTTCATAGGCGGAAACTAGGGTTCACGAATTATACCTGCGGCGGAAAGGAGACAAGTAATTCCTGGCAATCTCGAGCGGACGACCCCAAGATCTTCTGCACGTATTCCTTCCTCGAGTTGGACGTCGTGTGGGCGACGATCTCCCAACCTTTTCTTCTCCTTGGCAGCCATCTCTCTCTCTCCTTACGTGAATCACGAATTTAGAGAAAGTTTCAGATTTCTGATCGGTAATCATGGCGGCCAGAGAATAGAGGATATATATAGGCTACGGCAGGGACCATGAGGAGAAATTAGGGTTAGGCCTGCTAACGGATCTGGATATCCCGTGTTCAGCCCGAACCACTACACCAAAATGGTCATTTTGGAACACTAGGCATTTTTCAATCTGGAACGCTTATTGTTCGTTCCTAGGTGCTGCAACGGAATAAAAGAGTTCCAAATCAAAAAAGTGTTCCTAATATATTTCATTTCATTTTTCTATTTTTATTGTTATATAGGTACACTTTAATAGCGTTCCAAATACGTTCCAAATTAAGGATATCACACATGGACATCTCATGTACTGAATAGAAAAGTGTTCCAAACTTCTCTCAAATAATTTCCCTCCTTTCTTTCTAAAAACCCTCATTTCTTTTCTCTAAAATAATTTCCCTCCTCCTTTCCAAAGCCCTCCTTTATTTTCCCTCAAAATTTTCCCTCTGCTCGACGAGTTCGTAGATGCTCAAGGAGTTCGCAGGCCATCCCGATGAGATTGCAGGCCATCGGCCATCCCGACGAGTTCGTAAGTCATGTTGACTCTCTTTCCCGTTTTTTTCTTTCCCTTTCCCGTTTTTGGTTCAATTTTTTCTCTATCTAGACGAGTTTTTGGTCAGGGCTTTAGTTAGGTATGTTAGATGAATTACAAGGGAGATCGGTAGAGTTAGGGTTTTAATTAGGTATTTGGTTGGATGAATTACAAGAGAGATCGGTAGAATTAGGGCTTTAATTAGGTATTGGGTTTCAATATAATTTTTTAATTTGACTTGTTGATTTTTGATGAGAGCTTTTCCCAAGAGGCTCGGCAATGGTGTAGATGTATTCAAATTAGCCATAAGAGTAGAGAATTGAGTTCAAGGAGAAGAGATTGGAGACTGGAAAACTAGGGTTTATGAGACATCAGAGGAAGAGGAAGAAGAAGAAAATATTACAAGCTAAAGAATGAAGATAATTCTTGCAACAAACATCCTCCCTCCACCTTTCCTTCGTTCTCCTATTTATACGTACAAATGTATCAACCGACTTACTGACTAGATGGCTGATCTGGACTGACTTGGCAATACTGTGGCAATGATGATGTGGAGTCTTCTTATTGGAGACGGGTTGCAGGTAGAGTTGGTGATCAACTATTGGCTGCAATCTGATGCTGCAATCCGAGTAGACATATTGAGCCAGTGAGCCTCCACTACTATACTGAGCCAATGTCGGCTCACAGAGCTAGTGTCAGAGAAGCTCTTATCAATACACCCATGTTATTTTGACCTTGTCCCAAGGTCAAAGAAAGAATAATGTTGATCCCTGGATCCCATACCCTCACCTTTGGATCTGGAAAATTGTAGGGCATCAACTTGTACCACCTCTGTCTGTGAAGAATGGTGGCTTGGACTTTATTTATGGGTTCAGCAGTGAAATAGGCTGATCTCAGACTTTTGAATGATGCAGATTCAATAATGCTTTTGACCGCTCCCTCTTTTCTCGTATCACTAGAAACATTTTCTATATCAAGTATCCAATTCCGAGGAATACTTCCTATTACCTGTTTAACTTTTGGCTTAGTATTTGTGTTATTTAAAGAAACTGACTTGAATAGAGGTCCTCCAGATGTTGCTGCTTGCACTATACCTGGATTCCATATCATCACCAGTTCTTCTAACATACTATTTTGGTGACCTGAATACTTGTAGGCTCTGAAACCTCTATTGAGTCTTAATTGTTTAGCTTTAACATCAATTCCGATCGTCTTGGCTCTAAAACTGATAATTTCTTCCTTCAGTTTAGCTTCCATGGCAAGTAACTCGTTTCTTTCATTAACAGTCAGCTCAACCCTATGTTATGCCTGAAGCACTTCTCTCTTTTCATCTTCAAGAGAGGATTTAAAGTCATAATGGTTGTTTAGAGTGTGAATGGTACCTTCAATGGCCATGAACCTCTCTTCGTTGATCGGAAGAGACTGACTGGCCGTCATCCCTTACATGGGCCATGGTCGATTAGGCTCCGCTCGCCGTTGGCTTCCTAACCTGGATCGAGCTGCTCTGATATTAATTGATGAGAGCTTCTTCCCAAGAGGCTCGGCAATGGTGTAGATGTATTCAAATTAGCGATTAGAGTAGAGAATTGAGTTCGAGGAGAAAAGATTGGAGACTGGAAAACTAGGGTTTATTAGACATCAGAGGAAGAAGAAGAAAATATTACAAGCTAAAGAATGAAAATAATTCTTGCAACAAACATCCTCCCTCCACCTTTCCCTCCATCTTCTATTTATACGTACAAATGTATCAACCGACTTACTGACTAGATGGATGATCTAGACCCACATACAATGATATCCTAGACTGTTATGCATCATGACCACACATACACTGAAACTTCACTCACTACTGCAGTTAGCCAACATAAAGACTTGAAAATCTGATACAAGGAAGACACCCTGACAACCCATTCACAAATAGTGATACACACAATTGTGCACATAGGCACTGATACATTAGTTACTCGCACACTGGACACACTACACATATTGATACTGTTGTTTAGTTTGTTGAATACGAAGAACTGATACTGCCTATACTCTGTATCTCTGATACAAATTTTATATTGTACTGATTGCACACCATATATACTAATATCATACATGGGTACCAATACTGCACACATAACACAGACTGCAATTTCAAAGCTAATTGGAATAGAGAAATTTGAATCATTATTTCTAGAAATTCATCAACAGGACATATGCACATATTTTTAAACTAATACTTCCTTGTTCTATACCTGACAATGTTATCTGAACACTCTACAATGATACACACATTTAAGCACACACACTGACACAAGTGCACATACACAGTTTTTTTTACATATTCTCAGAACATTCATGCTCATAGATAGCTTGCTTGATTCTTAAATCAATCCTACACATGACCTTCTGACGCACAGATTTTTTGCAGTTCGAAACTACTAAATGTTGCAATCGAATGTTAGACACAGATACTAAGTTGTCACCTTACCCAGTAAACACCTACAGTACTATATTTCACTCCTCACTGATACTAAAAAATATACTGATATCATACTCTTGATATCTACACGTGTAACACTGTCACACTAACATTATATACCCCAACTAGCCATTTAAAATGCACGAGTATTCACCATGTACCACTCATACTATCACCATGATATCAACTGATATTCAGATTCTTCTAACTGCTGCTACAAATTGTTCTTTCTTTTTTGGTTTGTTTGCAAAAAACATTGTGTTTCTTCTTTGTATTTTTGTTAGTAGTTAGATCCGGAAAATTGCTTTTTCTCTTTTGACCTGTTTATGGCTTGTTTCGGCTTGTAATGCTTTTGTATCGCCCATCATATCTTTGATCTTGTATGTGCAAGCAGCAACAACAAATGTCTCTGCCCTTGATTTCCTACCTACAATAACATGTATTACATGTCGGTATAATCATATAAAAGCACAATTATATGGAAAGAGAAAAAAAAAATCAAAAACTACAATTGACTCTTACCTGATTAATCATCAGTGGAAGATCACGATAACTGTGAATCCATGGAGTAAATCCTGCACCTGCAACTCAATATGGCACTGCTATTTTACTAAGAATACAACGCGTGCGCGCACACACAAAACTCAATGGCTTCTGCATAAATCTGTCTACTCTCCCTATACACGTGATGTTAAGATACTTATTAACCACATTTTCATTCCCTATTTTAATTCATTGCAATTCATTTCACCATCTTATATTTTTTAGTTATTCATACTTATTAACCACATATCTACATAGTCAAAAATTGACCTGACACATAAATCCTGCACCTGCAACTCAATGGCACTGCTATTTCACTAAGAACACAATGCACACACACACACACACACACACAACTCAATGGCTTCATCAGAAATCTCTCACACGCATACACACTGTTATGCTTGCCAAAGTGCTTGAATCAAACAGGGCTATAAAAGCCATGTGCTTAAATGAGCTACTCCTAGGTCTGTCCGCTTGAGGCATTTTGTCTCTGAGATCTTATAAGTATATTGTACACTTAAGATTTAGAGAACATGGCAGATTTGTTATAAAAGAGTTTATCTCTCTCTGAGAGTTGGTATCCGATCCAGACCCAAGATTTAAAGAACAATTTTTGTGAACACCAAAGATTACCATCCTCTTCTTTAGACATTACCTTTTGCTCTTACTTTTGTGCTTATGAGAAAAATGCAAGAGGAAGTTGACATGCCTACCATTTTTGAGGTAGTCAACTATGTATGCTCAATCTAATTCTATTTTATCAATCAAGGCTTTTTGGTGGTTTGTTAGGTCATTTGGTTAATTCTCAACGAGTATTTTACCTTGAATCATGCACCTGGTTTTGGTTCTCATTCTTCTTCAGTTTCAAAATGTTGAAGAACTTTCAATTCTTTTGCTAGCTATTATTATTACAAGCATATCTATTCAATTTCTTTTGACTATTTCGTAGTTGTCTATTTTACTGAGAAGTACAAACCATCTTGTACATGCATGCAAATAGATTTGATTTCTTTACACACTAGGAATGATACTACAAATTTGGTTCCATACCATACCAAATCTATTTCAGATGTGTATTAGACACGACACTCCAAAATACAGTTGGCCAAGTCAATTAGTGGCATATTCATATCCCTATTTCCATATTATCGTATTGTAGCAGTATCAATGCAACATAGTTTTCACATAGAGTACCAGGTGATTTCAGCCTTCCTAATTTTTAATAGTGTCTCTTTATAACCAGATTGTTCGTGATAAATTTTAATTTAAAGTCATAATGATCATTCACCTATATGTATCCATTTAATTAACTACAACAATGTATGTGGACTGGATAAAATTAAACAATGTAGGTCAAAAGTTTTTTTTTCTTTTCTTTGTCTTACCATGCAATTGACTATTAATTTTCTTCTCCCTTTTAAAAAAAAATTATATTATTTGAGTGGCTTGTGATCTATTTTTTTTCCTGGATTTGAACTGCTTGTAGGAAGAAGCTTGAGCTTTTGAAGGAGCTTTCCACTTGACAAATTCCAAAGGTACATACAAAAACTAAGCCTCATGTAGATTTTATCCAATTTTCAACAAAAGTTTGGCCTATTTTATTTTTCTTTCAGGAAGTTCCATGTACTTTGGCAAATTTTGTAACATTTGAAATATTTTTGTCCGATTTCAGAAAAGTTTTACCTTGTGTTCTGTAAGCTTCAGCCAATTGAAATCAAATTTGGCCAGTTTTCGTTCGTAACTGAACCATAATTTGGCCAATCTTTTTAGTACTAGCTAGCTTGTCCATAATTTGTCCGATTTTGGTTTCAGCGTCCACATAATTTTAAATCTATGCTTTCTCTACTCTTGCAGTAACTTCCTCCAGGTTGAGCTAACATGTCATTTATCATATTTACATTGAATGTAAGTTATTATAAGTAAGATAGGCCTATTTCCTAGATAGGGCTGAAGGAGTTGTTTCATGGCTAAATAAATTTGGACCATTTAGATCCTCCTACTATGTTACAAGTACACTGAGTATATACGGATATCAAACTGAAGTATGCGACATGTATTTTATAAATTTTGAGGTTTCTCCATTATATGACTGGTGCAAATTTCTTCAGCGAGTTTGTCCTAAAAGGGCTCGAACTTGCACATGCTCCTGCGAAAATTCTGGCTCCCATGTCATTGTTCTTACCTCCTTCCTGCCTTAAACTCTATTTGGTTTTAAGATTTCTATGATGTTTTATGACAACAACAGCGACAAGGTATGTGCTAGCACTACACCAAAAGAGGGATTTTCCAACACAATTTTTTTTCAATTACCAACAGTTTTTTGCCGTTACTAATTACTAACGGCAAAAAACCGTTAGCAATACAAAAAACCGTTAGTGTAAATAGAAAAAAAACTAAATTTTAATATACATGATACATATTATTAATGTTATAACAGTTTAAAACCGTTACCAAATTTAAGAAAAAGTTGAAAAAAAAACACAACTCTATGCCTTTTCCGTGAAAGTGTTATGGGGGGAAACTCCTTTCCATTCCCCCAAATTTTCCCCGTGCGCGCTCTTCTCAGGAACACCCCCCACAAATCCCCACTGCTCTCTACCAAACCATTTTTTTCCATTAATTCGCAGAATCTCTCTCCCCTCATCCTCCTCCTCCGGATCCCACTTGTCCCGGTATATGTCCTCACTATTCTCGGGTCTGATCGTCCCCATGGTGCTGGAAGAAGAAGACGAGGAGCCTACTTCACTTAAAGTATCGTGTATGAGTCTACTTCTTCCTCCAGATCAACTACGATGAGGTCCTCAAGATCGTTGACCGATCCGCCTACTAAACGTACGTTCCAATCCCTCTCTCTCCTCTTTCCAAATTTTTTTCTCAATTTTTATTCGTAGGATCTTGACTTTTGGGAGATTTCAGCAATTAACGGAGTGGCGAAGAGGAGAGGAGGAGCATGAGAAGGACAACAGTAGACGGGGGTGTTGTTGGCGTGGGAGCCGAGGGCCTTCGTCTACCAAATTTTTTTGGTTAATGTTTCGAATCTCGGATTCATTATTCAGTTATATTTTTAGGGTTTAGGACCTGCTGAAGATAGGATGGCAGGATGATAACCCGTAAATGAGAAATTTTCTAGTAGATCAATAATAGTTAGTAGTACAAGTGTGTGAATTCTCTGAAGTTTTAAGAAAAACTGTAAGAAAAAAAAAAGTGTGCTTCTGGAGAGCAATGGACTTCCAGAAAGTATTTATGTTACAAAATTATTAAAACTAGTTATGTATGTATGTAATTAGCATGTTTCTTGTGAAAATTATTAAAACTTCATTCCCTTCCATTATCATTACACTTGCAATTGCAGTCAACTGAACAATGCACTTATACTGAGTTTAGGGGTTAGGCACTTGATAGGAGATCATATTCTTCCAATCGCCACATTTATGTTTACTTGGGAACTGGTTCTATGTATTTGGGCCTTTGGAGTTTAATTTGGTACACATTTGCTATGGGATTCCCTTCAATCAGATTGCGACCTATCTTTATTACTTACACAATACATTCTCTTAGATTTTGTATCTCATCTGTTTGTATATGGCATTTAAACCTTCTACACCTGAGTAAAGTAATTCATAAAATAATCTCATATTGCAGTCTTCCTCTAATGCTGAATTTAAGGCGAACATTTAGCGTGAAGACAAGTCAATTGCCTTATATAACAGATCCTGACATTGAATCTGCATTCAAGGATTTAATGGCGATGAGCTGGGATGAAATTCTGGATTTATTGGTCAGTGACAAAAAGAAGGCTTTTCTAAGTCTACTGATGATAAGGCTGGCTAGGAGGCCTTGGCGAATATCTTCTGTGCAGCTAAAGCTTCAGTGAATTCGGTGCACTTTTGGTATCTTTTAGGATGGCACTTGATGATCTCAGCAGGTAACATGTGAGGTTTGTCCAGTTCGTTTCTGTTCATCATGTTGTTCTATTAAATAGCTATTGAAGTCAAATTACGTACATGCTTGCTGATATACTGTTTGATGAATCTTTATGATATCTTGTATTGTTTAGAATGTTGCATGTTTGTCGGAGTATCTAGAAGATGCCATGAAAGCTGTTCTTGAATCTTTTGGTCCTGACAAAGCTTATCTACGATAAAAAGGTCAAAACAGAGTGCAGAACAAAAATGATACACTTGAAGATGAGATGCAGTGGCATTGGTTCTGAGTGGGGAAAGGTAAAATTGTTTTAGGAGAATGTTTATTGCTGCATGGGTGGCTTACATCGGAACATATTATTTATTTCACAACTAGAACTGGAATTATATTTGTTAAACTTCTCATTCCTTTTTTTTAATAGTTGTGAAATGCCTGTTTCCATGGCATAACTAGAGCTGAGATAACCAACAAGAGACTCTGATACTTTGAGTTCAATACCTAAGGTTCCCCTGCGTAGAATGGTCACAGTAGTATTCATGAGGTTAGCCCCATTTAATGGGAACATTATGACTGATTATATTGCCGGTACTAGGTGTTACTTTTGCCAGCATTTGCTTAGGTGTTACTGCTCTATGGAGAGTATATATCATCTTTACTTTAGATGTTACTATTTGCATTGCAACTAGTGATCTATAGGAACATCATTATTTATAATATTTTCTTTTATTTAATCTCATGTCTCTCTTGCCTATTATATAAACTATGATAACAACTTTATCTTCCATGCAGAGCTGATTATAGCCCCAAAGGTGATTTGTTATCAAGAGTTCATGCTTAAGGGAAGATGGTTTCAGAGAAAGGACTTAGAGGTATAGCAACATGTTGGCATATAGAAGTTGTCATTTATATGGCCATACTAATATCCGTAAACATATATATATATATATATATATATATATATATATATATATATATATATATATATATATGAGGAGCTGGGAGGGATCATTATGTCTACTGCCATTGATCCGGCGTTGCCTGCAGATCGATGGATATGGGAGCCGCCTGGAGCATCTTTGGGATCGGGGGAGTTCCAGTTCCGTAGTTGCTACAATCTTATCCGGCATACTTTTCCTCTGAGTCCTGATTATGAGTTCGTCTGGTGTAAGGGACTGGCCAGGAAGATGCAGCTGTGTGTCTATAAGCTACTTCTGGGTCGCCTCTTAACGAGGGACCGCCTGAGTTCTTTTGGAGTGGCTGTGCCGGATCCCATATGTGTGCTCTGTTCCTCTGCGCCTGAGTCTATTAGACATCTATTTTTCGAGTGCGATGTGACATGGCATATTTGGTCGGAGCAGAGCCGGGTATTGGGAGTGTGCCTCTGGTAGAAACATTGGGGACATCATCCCGGTGATACGAGGTGGCAGGGGTCGAGGGCAGGACTGGTTCCGCACGGCTAGAGTTCGTTTGGCGGCTTCGGTTTGGCATGTTTGGCGGGAGCGAAACCGCCGTATCTTTGAGGGACTAGTCACTCCTCCGGTTGGCATTCTTCATAATATTGATTTTGATGTTAATGCTATGGAGTTTATATGAGAGATGAGTGGGAGTCCCACTCTGAATGTATGTTGTATGAGTATGACTTTTCATTTGGAATAATATTTACCTTTTTCCAAAAAAAAAAAAAATATATATATATATATATAGTGCGAGTTTGAGGGATCTGATACTAGAATACTCCATATTTCTTGCATTCTTCTTATTTATTTTTGACTGTGTTCATTTATCTCTATACAACTTTGACTAACTTCTCTAATGAAGTGAAGCCATAATTTCTTTCTTTTGTTGCTCATATTATTCCTAATAAACATCAAATTTATGTGTTTCATACAGGTCATTAATGATAGAGGGAATGTCCTCAAGTGTAGTCATTATGTGCCTCTTGTGATTCCCGAAGAAAAGACTCTTCCTTGTGTTATATACTGCCATGGAAACAGGTAGTGAATAATCTTCATGTTGGAAAGATCCATATCTATCTCCTATCAAATTTGGATGTCCATAATCTTCATGTCAGAAATATCCATATCTATTCTGCACATATTTATTTGATGGGAAAAAGTTAAAACTTGACAATGGGGACATTGCTATCATTGGCAAATGTTTCTAGTTTTCGATATTCCATCTGGTTTACACTGATAGAGAAAGTTGTTTTTGTGTCATTCTCTCGTGTCAGATATTTGTTCAATGTACTATTTGGATATCATGCCTGAAACAAGAATAACAAAGCCCGGCATGAGGCTCTCGGCGCTTGTAGGATTCAAGCACAATTGACATGTCCCTGGCCAACGACTGCAATGGCTGTATGTCTCAAGCTGCCACTTGAAGCCAAATTTTCCTTCTACTTCTTGATTTGGAGAAAGATGTGTCTATTACAAGAATTTCTCCAAGCCATAAATTAGCTTCTGCGAAAGCGCATAGTAGTTAAGAGGCTGATACTCTTAGCAACCATATGAAAAGAGAGTTGAACCAAAAGTCGTACTGCTTACCTTCAGACGCACCTTCCTGATGGCTAAGATTAAGCCCGACATGAGGCTCTCGGCACTTGTGATGTCATGTTTAGGTTGTAAACTTGTGACAATCACTAAGCTTGATTAGATTATTTCTTGTAAAAAGTTATTATAGCATAATTTATGTGGTGAATGCTTGTCAAAGATGTCCTAGTAGCGTGTCTAGGACTTGTTATGTTGATTATATATAAAGCAATCGGTGTTATCCATGAATATATTACTAGTTTCTCGCTAAGTCAGCCTTTTTTTTCTTTTGTTGACACATTTTGCTGTTATGTCTAACTTTTGTTTTTCAATTTGTTTTTCTTTTTGCAGATTATGAGGATACATATCCACGTATATTAAGCTTGCAGGATATTAATTTCTCTACATCTCTAGAGATACAAAGTTCAGCTGTGAAACGAACAAGTATGATCTCGTCTTTACAGTTTATTGAGAACGAAAAGAACTCTTTTCCTTTTACTTACCTTTTGGATTTGGAGAATTTGAATTTTTTTTGCAAATTTATTGTCTTTGTAGCATGTAATATATTTATTTTCCCTACAGAGAGATGGAAGTATGCAAAGTGATGACATGAAATTGATATGCTGGAATCTTGTATATGTTTAAAGCTGGAACCGTTGCATGAACTGTGAGTTTAAATAAGGTTTGAGATTAGTGCATGCTAGAGGAGGTGTTTAAACTTCATGAATTCATGATTTTTCTGTGGTGCTTGTTCTTCCACTTACCCTGTATTATAAAAAATTGAGGCTCTTTTCAGGCTGCTTCATCTGAGAAATTGTCACTTTTATGAGCTGGTGTGGTGGCTAAATATCTGAAGATACAAAGGAGAGAATGTGCTATAGTGCACTCGACTGCTAATTACGGGAAAAGTCTCTTCTGGGGGAGAGGGAACAGGTGGAAGATTGCAGATACTACAGCCTGGGTTAGCCTCTTCTGCGAGAGAGGGAACGGGATTGCGGATGCAGAAGATTGCAGATGTGTCGCAGTCTGGGCAGCAGAGAAGCATTACTAAAACTAGTAGAAGAATGTGTGCGTGGGCAGAAGCGAATGCCTGCACTTTACGCATTTGGTGTGGAGGCCACAGAGGGTCGGGTGTGCTTGGCAATATCACTGTCTAGAGGCCTTGCTGAGTTTCTGCTCTTCTTTTCAATCATATTTTGTTGTATTTGGAGATGATAGATTCCTACTTCCTTTCTTTCTTTTTACTTTTTTCCCCCTTGGTCCATTGTGTTTTTATGTTCTTTGTGAATGTCTGAAGAAGGGATTTGAACAAATTTCGATATTATGGTTGGAGTCATCTTGAGCATTAAATAAATTGATTAGTGTACGGGTTATTTTGAATTTTTGGACCCAGCACAAAGCAGAGAGTGAATTGATACAACTATATAGCCCTTCACATGGTTTTGTAAACTTGGTCAGATGATAGTTGTACTATTAACAAACAATATGAGGGAACTCAAAAGAGCAGAATAATGTATTTTAATAATTTTTTATCCATTCCTAACAGTTATAACTGTTAGGAAAAAAATTTCCTAACGGTAAAAAATAGTTACGAAGTTTTTATTCCTAACGGTATAAAACTGTTAGCAAAAATATTTTTCCAACGGCTTTTTACTGTTAGGAAAATTATTTTACTAGGTTTTTTACCGTTAGGAAAATTTTCAACGCCATATTACTAACGGTAAAAAACCGTTAGTAATAATTTTCCTAATGCTTATAGTCGTTAGGAAATGACTATTTTGGTGTAATTACTTATATTCGTTAATCTTAGATTTCGATAATTATTATGTTTATTATTTATGCAAGCGTATGTACTGATTATGATAATCTGATCAGTTGGATTAGTAAAATGGATTTGCAAAGTTACTTGTCTTTCTGGTCTAATTTTTTTTGTCTACTAAATATCTTTTTTTGTGACATTTTGGCTTTGCAGACTCGTGGCCAAGGAAGCAAGAGAATGAGAAGAATATTATTTTCACAACACTAGGACAATTTTTTAGCATAGTAGTTTAGTAAAATTGTATTAAACATACAATATTTATTTAAGATATTTTGACTTTATTAGTCTATGTACCTTTACCTTTATCTATTCTGCATGTACTTGTGTATTAGATGTTCATTTACTTTCATTTGTGTTACAATCGGCTTTAATTTTGTAAAATGTCAAGTGCATTAAAAAATATTTACCTATATATAATATATTAATTCAAATTATAGGTTTGGAATTTTAAATAATATGGGCAATTATTATGAAAGCCTTCCAACCGTTTCAACATTGAAACATATTATATCCGTTAAGTAATCGTGTAAAAATTAATTTGAAATGCTGTAGTAAGCGCACAAAAATTAATCTGAAACGTTTTATTAGAAATACTTTGTTGGTGTTTCAAAATTGGCATACATACAAAGTGTTCCAATAATGTGGCTTACATACAAAGCGTTCCAATAAATGTGGCATACTTACAAAGCGTTCCAATAAATGTCCCTTGGAACTCTTTATTAGGAACACTTTTTTGGTGTTCCAACACTGGAGCGCATATAAAGTGTTCCAATAAACGTTAGTTGGAACACTTCTATTCCGTTCCAAGAATTTTGGCAGCCCAATAATAGGCACGGAATAAATGCGTTCCTAAAAAATTTTGGAACATAATTTCTCTGTTCCAAAATGGCCATTTTGGTGTAGTGTTAACGACTGAGAGTATTACCAAATGGATGAATATAATTTTTTTTAGATTTAATTTATGAACATCTAAGAATACGCTTATAGTAATGACCGAGTGTATTATCAAATAAATGAATATATCATACTTAGACGAAATGTGTTGTGCTTAATTTAGTAAAATCAATAATATTTAAAATTGATCTATATTAATTGCAACTAATAAAGTAGTAGTTTAGAGAGTAATCAAATAAAAAGATTATCAATTATATTATAGTTTACCTAATGAATTGAATTTAAAATTTGAAAATATTTTTTTTTCAATATACAATTATTTAAATAAAAATTATTATATTAATAATAAAATATTATTTTTGAACTTTTATATCTACTAAGATTTGACAGGTATGCTCATACAATTACTGTAATAAAATTAAAAACAAATGTGTTGCACAGGCAAAAAGTTGACCATCACACTAGCCAGCATCTAGCAAAGTAATTTATATTAAAATGGTATATTTTAGTTTTCCTGTCAAGTCCTGTTGATGAAGATGCTGCTCGAAGATGCTAACAAATAACATTTCATTATAGCAATTTTTTTCAAGTTAGTTATTTTCTATAGTGAAAGTAAATAGTTTTATTCATTAAGTTTGGCGGAATGTTTCCGTTGTTAAATAAAATGATATCAACATTTAGGCTTAATTGCTAATTGCTACCCTCAACTATCACACTTTTTCAAGTTGCTACCCTAAACTTTTTTTCGTGACAGATTGATACCTCAACTATTCAATATATTCAAGTTGATACCCTCCGTTGCCCCGGGGTTAGTTTTTCCGTCTGTGCTCGAAAAAGTTGATTTTTTTGGACGAGAATAGCCCTTAGCAATTGTTTTAAAAGCTCATTCTCTTTCAAGAAAGAGAAATTTTGTCAAAGTTACCAAAACTTTTCCCCATCTGCCCGGTGATGCCCTAGCCTCAGCTCTATTCCATTTCCTTTCAAATTTTTCTCCTAATTTATGTAGTCTACTTTCTTCGTACATAATGTCTAATCTTCTCTCAATTTCTATATGCCCTAGTCCATTCTCTTTCAGTTTTTTTCTACTAATTTTTTTTAGTATATTTTCTTTCTACATATTCTCTCATCTAATCTCAATTCGTATATGCAGTTTATAGTTTTGCGATGTCAGTGATCTCAACCAGCAGCACCTACTCTTCCAAGAAGGTCGAAGAGGAATGGAGGAGTTGTTTTTGCCAAATCGAGACTCATCTCACAACTTGTGTGAAGACACAAAATGCTGGACGTCGATTTTGGGGATGTGGTAACTACAAATCTTCGAGAAGATGTAATTTTTTTGAGTGGAAAGATGAGGAGTTTCCCGTTCAAGCTCGAAAATTCATCCTAAGATTACAAAGAGAGAACATGGAGATGAAGGAGAAAATATTAGATCTGGAGGCACAAATTCGTATGAAAGAAATGCACAGTTCCCGGCCTTTCATTCTCGGGACTTTTGTTGTTGTTATACTTGTATTTGTCGTTATACTTGCAGTGACGGTTGTTTAGTTGATTAGGACGGTTCTTTTTGAAAAGTTCATGAGAACTGTTGTAGTTATTCTGATGTGGATTGGATTTTATGTATGAATCCCTAACTAAGACATGATTCTAATGAAAACGATGTGTTGCTGATATTTGTTCTGATGTGGATTGTGCTAATAAAAATGAAGCTTTACTAAGTGAGGAACTGATATCATTAGACCATTCAAATCAGTAGCATTTCATTCAATGAACTGCCATTCATATAAGAAACATACAGACGTTTGATACAGAACTGATATCCAAAGTGATATCCAACATTTGATACAGAACTGATATCCAAAGTGATATCCAACATTTGATACAAATAAGAAGCATACTGTAGTTTGATATCCAAAGTGATATCCAACATTCAATGAACTGACATTCTGTAGTCTACTTTGGTACAAATAAACTGACATCAAAGTGATATCGAACATTTGATACAAATAAGACCATACCTTTCAGTAAACTGATATCCAAAGAAACATACAAATAAGACCTTAATAGCACAAACTGATATCCAAAGTTTGATACAAATAAGAAGCATACAGAAGAAACATACAATTCATAGCACAAAATGATATCGAAAGTTTGATTCAAATAAGAAACATACATACGTTTTATACAAATAAACTGATATCATATCCAAAGTTTGATACAAATAAACATACAAAATGCTGTTAGCAAAGTCCTGCCACCATCAAAAAACTGTCATCATCCAACTGTTATCAAAGTCCTGCCACCATCAAAGTTTGATACAAATGAACATACAAAATGCTGTTAGCAAAGTCCTGCCACCATCAAAAAACTGTCATCATCCAACTGTTATTAAAGTCCTGCCACCATCAAAGTTTGATAGAAATGAACACACAAAATGTTGTTAGCAAAGTCCTGCCACCATCAAAAAACTGTTATCTTCCAACTTGTTAGCAAAGTCCTGCCACCATCAAAAGTCATGGCATCCACCTGACTTTCCTGGGAAAAAGAGAAGAAAATAGGTTAGTGCAATGTAATTTACAAACTCCTATTTCCTGTAAAATAAGTTTGGAGATTTAACAAAATAGGTTAGTGCACTTATATTTACATAACAGTAGAGGGATTCTTTGATGCAGTGGGTAGAACTCCAGATTGCTGCCCTGCTTGTGATTGGGTGAACATTGTGGGTTGAACTCCATGTGTTTCCTATGTATTGATACCCATACATTAGTTGAGGATAACATGACAGTCACATATTATAGTAGGTATATGTTGATACCCATACCTGACTTGAAGCAGCTATTACATTAATCCCTCTTTTTGGCACGAATTTTGGTAACATTCTCTTTCCAGGTGGTGACCTATTAACCAACCTCTTTATTCTCCCCCTTCCTCTAGTTGTTGATGATGATTCTCTACTTGTTTGTTGCTCAACTTCATGTTCATTTCTACCCTCCCTAACTTCATTTTCACCCTCCCTAACTTCATTTTCACCCTCCCTAACTGTTTGCTGACACTTCCCCTTCTTCTGGCCTGTTTGCTGCCATTTAGAAGACTGAACTGTAAATATAGGACTGAACATATAGGACTCCAGAAGACTGAACTGTAAATCATCTAAAGACTGAACTGTAAATCATGTAAAGAAGACTGAACTGTAAATCATCTAATGTACATATAGGACTCCAGAAGACTGAACTGTAAATCATCTAAAGACTGAACTGTAATGTACATATAGGACTGAACATAAATGTATCTAAATGTACCTAAAGTCTGAACATAAATGTACCTTCTTTACAGGATCAACAGGTGCATTCTGACACTTCCTCTTGTTGTGGCCTGTTTGCTGGCATTTAGAACATTTCATTACAACTCCAGTTCTCGTCATTGCATATCTATTTTTGGGGGGAGGTTCATCATTCTTCTTGGCATTCTTGGGCTACTACTGCCATGGCTATAGGAAACATTTGGTTGTTGGGATCTCTAGCAACAGCAGTTAGTAGAATCCCTCCTGCAGGCCCCTTCAAATGAGTTCCATCAACCCCAATAACCTTTCTACAACCACTCTTGAAACCTTTTATTTGTGCATTGTAGGCAATGAAAATCCCATCGAAGATGTTGGGTTCTTCCAATGATGTCCTTTGTGTCCTTATCTTCACAACACTACCTGGATTCTTTTGGAATATGACTGCCGCATAGTCTCTCAACAATCCATATTGTTGCTTGTAACATCCCTCTATGATATTCATTGCTTTTCTCTTTGCTCTGTAGGCTTTAGCTCTAGAGATTTCAACTGAGAACTTCCTATTTACATCACTTCTGAACTCTTCAACATTCCATGTAGGACTACTTCTGAAGACCTCCAAATATTTCTTCGCCAACCAAAATGCAGTCATCTGGGTATTCACCAACACCCTTGAGCAATTGTGGCTTGCTTGCAAACTTTTCAACTGCCACCTGGTACCATCAGAATTCATTGAGCCATAGAGTCTAAAGCTACACTTTTTTTTGCACTCTACACATATTCTTCTTCCTTCATTCTTCTTCCATGAGATGTCATACCCTCTCTTAATTGCATCTTCCCTCACTAATCTTCTAAAGTCACTTGAACTTTGAAACTCCATTCCCACAATAAATGATGGCTCTTTCAAGTCCCTTACTTCGTTGAACTCTGGAAACTTGGGCCTAGACTGTCCAACTTCATCATCTTCATAAATGCTTCTGATATCATCGGAGTCCTCATACTCACTTTCAACAAATTCTGCTACCTCGCAATTCTCTATATTTTCTCTAATGTGTGCATCATCTTCATCTTCCGCATCGGATCTTTTATCACTTTCTTCACTCTCTTCAGTTTCTTCACTTCCTTCTTCATTCATATAGTCACCATCACCCACATCTTCATCTTCACCACCATCTTCTTCATTCACATAGTCATCATCCCCATCTTCATTCTCTTCATTATTCCCTAAGATAGAAAATAGTTAAATCAATAAATGTAAAAGGCTCCAATGTAAAACAACACACAAATAAATAATAGCAATATATATGCATACCACTTTCACCAACAGCTTCAGTTTCTGTGCACATGACTCTTGACCCTTGTGTGGCAATGTATCCGTCAAGCTGCTCAATATGACTTGGGTCCGTCGTTTCAGGGAGCTCGTTGTTTTGACCATCAAGATGTTCAACATATATATCCACAATCTCTTCAGTTTTGTTGTCAGTGTTCCTACTGTTGAACAACTCCAACACTTTCTCATCTGTGTCCAAAAGCATAAGATATTTCTTGGACTTGCTTATATGGAATATTCTACAAGGACAATTGTACCCTAATTCTCTCAACCAACCGAATATTTCTTGAAGAGACATTCTATCTGTTTGCCATTAAAATTGTTTTGATTGAAATCTTAATACAAACAGAACAGTGATACAATATAGGACTTAGATGTAGTCCTAGGAGTACACTTTTGTTTAAGCTGGGTCCTTAGTGCCAATGGAGCGAGTGGTAATGCGTTGACTCCGTTGACCGGCTGACGGCGGTTATCGGTTCTCTGAAGGTGTTGATTGCTCTGGGTGCTGGAGCTTGCTGAGAGGAGGAAGACGTTGAGTGTCTAGAACTGCCTCTCCGGTGATTCTCTGTTGTGGATTCTCTGTGAGTCTTGTGTTCTGAGTCTCTTGTCTGTGTGAAGGGGATGATCCTTCTATTTATAGTTTTGCAGGCTGGCTGCTCATGCGCGCATGTAGGATGCGCTGGTGTGGGGACGCCACGTGGAGGTTGCTGATGGAGGCGCATGGATGCTGCGCCCTGATCGAGGGGGAGAACTCTTCATATTGCTGTTGTGAGCCGGCACGTAGCAGAAGAGAAGATCTTTCCGTTGCTGAAATCTTGGACGAGTTGAGTCAAAAGACACGTGTCGTCGACTCATGGTTCGAAGATCTCGGATTTGGTGGAGAGGAGTGATCTGGTGGGCTGCGCCTTGGATTGGGCGCAGGAGGAGGCTGCGGCTCATAACCTTTAGGAGTTACAAACCATTTGGGGCGCATGGCTTTTGAGGCGCATGCAGGCGACTTTTCTTCTGTCTTTTGGGATCAGGGATCAGTCTAGGGCGCATGGCTTTTGAGGCGCATGCAAAACTTCAACCGGAGACTCTTCTTCTGTCTTTAGGGATCAGTGAAGGGTCCGAGGCGCATGGCTTTTGAGGCGCATGCTGGTTTGGACGCATGGCCGTAGAGGCGCATGCGGGTGTGGACGCATGGTCGTAGAGGCACATGCGGGTGTGGACGCATGGTCGTAGAGGCGCATGCGAGTAGCCACGTGGCAGTAGCCGTCGGAAGTCATGATGATGCTGACGTTGCCGACGCTTCGTTTTCTGAATAAAGCTGTCAACTGTTCAGACTTTGGGAGGCGTGCTGCCAACTCTGTCAGTTCAGCATTTAATGTTGGTGACGTTCGATGGACAGCTGAGTGGGCGCGTCGGTTGGCGTTCCACTCGGTATGGAGATGTGTGGGGGCGCACCCTCTATAATATGCCGAGTACTGTAGGGCGCGTCTGTGTGATGCGCCTGATGCCGAAGGGCGCGTCCGTGTGATGCGCTGTCTGGCTGGCGCATCGGACATGTCTTTTAATGATGCGGCTGTCTCGCTCTTCGAGTGCCATAAATAGCCGTTTGGCTGAATTCGAGGCGTCCGGTTCATCCATTTAATGTAAATTCATTGTACGGAATTCGGAGGGCCATCCACTTGGCGCGTGGGTTTGATCTGCCCGGCCTATAAATAGTGTCATGGAGAGAAGATTTGCTTCTCATTCCCTCACGTACTTCCAACATGAACTTGAACATGCGGGTGCATTCTGTTGACGAAGTGCTCCCGAGGGTGAAGATGAGACGCTGTGTTGTCTTCGATGCACTTGAAGGTGACTGTTACATCCAAAAGACGGAGTCGAGGGCTTCTGAGGCAGGCGGAAGGTGCCTGTTGCATCCAAAGATAGGGATGCTCGAGCCTCGTCTCCGTTATTCCGGAAGAGCCGTAGATCGGAATGGCGGTGCAAGGCTCTCTCTTCCTGCAAAGTGGGGTTTCCCCCACTTTGATCGTGTCGAAAGCTGCTCCTTTAGCCGTGGTTTCGATCGCGGTCTTCCTTCGGCTTTGGAGGCTCTTTCGAAGCCTCCCCTGGCCACAGCATTTGCGGTGCTCTTCTCTTCCTTGGTTCCAGCCAGAGGGTTAAATGCTTTGTGTATCGAAGCATTTATCGGGCGAGCCTGGTTGGAAGAACGGCACATAACTGGGCTCTGCTCGGCCAGGTGAGCCTGGCTGGAAGAATTTGGCTGAAGGGATGCACATGACTGAGCTGCTGAAGATATGGTGGGATGCGCCTGGTTGGAGGCGCATGATGTCTGCTGCGCCTGATGACAGCGCATGGTGACTGGCGACGCATGATGACTGCTGCGCCTAACTGGAGGCGCATGGTGGCCGCTGCGCTTATCTGAAGGCGCATGGTGGCCGCTGGCTGTAGACTTAGGCTCTTTCCTTTGTAGAAATTCTCCTTTGTACAACCTTTTCTAGACATGTAATAGACTTTTATATAAAAAGTCCTTCTTCAAATGTCTATACTTATTGACTTTGCTGTGAAGTTCTTCGTCTGTGTTCTGGCGCATGTAGTGTCTGGCGCATGGGTTTTCTGTTTGTGAAATTCCATGCTTCTACAAGACCCCCTTCAAAGTTTTCAAAACTTTTGAATAAGTTTTGGAATACTTTGAATAAGAAGCATGGAGGTCAGGGCGCATGATTTCTGGGCGCATGCCTGTTCGGGCGCATGCTCTTCTCAGTTATGATGATGATGCCTCGGTAACCGAAAAGATTAATGATGATCTTTTGGTTTTATTTGCTGCTATCAGAACCCGAGGCGACGGCTGAGATCATACGTCATCTGTTCACGCGTGCGACCAAGCCCTATAAATAGGTAAGAGTTGGGGAGAGAAAGGGTTCTTCTTCTCTCTGCTTCTTTAGAGTTTCTTCTTCAAAAACCCTAACTTCTCCTTCTTCGAGAGAATGGCTCCCAAGACTCCTCGCGGCACTGCCAGCAAGGGGAAGGAGAAAGCGAAGGAGTCCGTGGATGTTGCGGCGGCTGTCGTTCCTCGTCGGCCTGTCGAAGTTCGGCCGGAGGTGGTTGGTAAGTCTCATTGTCCGTACGCCAACGCACATAGGCCTTGAGTCTTTAATGATGTGCCGCGGTCTTTGCCTGCCGACGCGTATGGGTTTAAACCCTGGTGATGCGCCGAGGCTATACTGCTGACGCGCATGGGTTCAAACCCTGAAGATGCGCCGAGGCTATACTGCTGACGCGCATGGGTTCAAACCCTGGAGATGCGCCAAGGCTATACTGCTGACGCGCATGGGTTCAAACCCTGATGATGCGCCGCAGTTTTCTCCTTTAGACACATTTGTGTGTCCTCTTCTGACTTTTTTCTGATTTTTTACTAGTGTCGATAGCAATCCCGCCTTTGAGTGAAGTTTTCTCGGAGGCTGCCTTCAACCAAATGGGAGCAGAGCATAACGAGGAAGTGATAAACCCTGCTCAAGATGCTCTTATGCTGGATCAGCCTCCTGAGAGAATGACCCTAATCCGTGAACAGCAGTATTGGTTCCTCAAACGGATGATGGAGCGTGGAGTCATTAAACCCTCCACATCTGATAAAGTGACCTTCCTGAAGCCTGAGTTCCTGTTTGGAGACCGTCTCACTTCTACTGATTCGTCAGTACTGAAGGTCAAGGAGGACTGGTTCTTTACTGCGAATGGAGTGCATATGACTGTTAAGCAACTTGAACGTCAGTGGCCTTTGACGTCCTTCTGTCGCCTTGTTTCCCAGAGGAGAATGTCTTGGGAGCTTACCCCTTCTCAGGGGGGAGCGATGACTGGTGTCATCCAAATTGATTCTACTTCTGACCAAAGGGATGCTTTGACCGTTGTACGGTCTGGGTCTTCTTACACTTGGCGGACTTTACGTCCTGGGAGCCTCTTCAGTGATGTACCCATTGATATGTTTGCTTATAGTGCTTCGACTTTTACACATCGTATGTTTTTGATGGAACGTTCCTACCCGACAGGAGAGTTTCGGGTGGAGGGTTGGTGCCATTACATCTCCAAATGGGATAAACTGACGCTCTGGATCTTGTCGCGGTTTCGGACTGAGCTCCGAGAGATCGGGTTGACTGCCGCGATCCGTGCTACCCAGGCAGGTGTTGACCTTAATAGGCACATGTTCCTCGCACTCCTGGAGATGTTTGATATCCATACCGGGACCTTCTTTACTCCGGTGGGGGAATTAGGGTTCGCACTTCATGAGATGTACGAGGTGTCAAAACTCCCTTGGGGGTCGGAACCCTATGAAGAGTACTTTCCCACCAACGAGGAACTTCAAGTCCTGGGGGACAGGGCTGAGGAGATGACGGCCGTCTTCAAGGAAGTGGCGAGTCATCATTACTACATACAGAGACGGGATAGGAACGGGACGCAGCCTCATGTGACCGCTTGGAGAGATCATGTCTTTAGACAAGACAAGGAGGATCCCTCACAATTTTCCACCCCACCGGCGCTCTCTCGTAGCGAAGTGTTGTCCGAAATGAGCAGGTTATGGGAGAAAAATCCCCGAGAAAATGAGGACCAGCAGTCAGATGCACGCTCCTACAGCTGCTTCTGGCATCTTGCTTATCGGATGTCACCCAAGACGGTGTTGGCATCCTACCTGATGATATGGCTCCGGGATTGCGTGTTCGCGGGCGGATCCGGTGCCGTAGAGAGGATGACCCGAAACTTAATCCTGCCAGCCGTGAAGCTGGTTTTCGGCCGGCGTTTGGCTCTTCTCCCCGCAATGGTATGTAACCTGCAGCGAGGTTTGAGAGAGTTTGCTGGAAATGTGATTCATGACAGAGGCAGAAACAATAACTTCCCGTGCGCTGAACTGCCGTTTCACTATTTGATGGGATGGCTGATTTTGCATCATCCCAGTGTGATGAGCCCATGCTCGGAAGGAGATTATAAGGCTGGAGATGCATTCCTTCGTCGTTTCCATCGGAGGAGCTGGTCGTATACCGGTGTCCCGGTTTGTAGAAAGGCTTTATCCCGTCTTCAGGGTTGGGAGATCACCAAAGTTGGTCCCATCTATTTGGGTTTTGAGGCCAACGAGGATTTAAGGGACCTGGGCGAAGGTACCACCACTCTACCTCAATGGGGATTCCGCTGGTTGCAAAGTATCCGGCCGTCCTATCTGGTGTACCGGAACAGGAATCAGTGCTACCTGGAACCATACTTGCCGAGCCGTTTTGCGCGGCAATTTGGTTATGCTCAGATGATGTTGGATAACCCCAGTAATACCCTGGGGTATGTTGGAAGTTTGTTGGATGGTGTACGAGCTTGGCATTACTATAATGCCGGATGTACCGGAGCTCGTTTTACGTTGCCCGTCCCCGATCCGCGGCCGCCCATTCTTTACTCGACCGCCAAATTTTACTGTGTTATGGCTGCCCCGCCCTCCGGATATGACAGGGAGACCAGCCTTATCGCAGGCACCCATTTAGCAGCGACTGGGGATACGCCAGTGAAGGCCCGGCCGCATCGTCCGTCAGGGGTGGGTCAACGGAGTGCCCCCTCCGCATCACAAGCAGAACCTTCTGGCGATCGATCGAAACGATGTGCAGATACAGGGGCTGAATCTCTTGTGTCGAAGAAGCAGAAGAAGGCATCGTTACCGACGGTGTCATCGGATTCGGCGTCCGAAGAGGTAAGGACATCCTACTAAATCTGATTTTGGTTCCGCCACTGACGAGGCCTGATCTTCTTTTGTAGGAGCCGCTAAAAAGAAAACCTCGTACCCCAAAGTCGGGTGGGAGTAGGCGAGAAGAGATGGCGAGCTCGCCTGGAGTGCGTATCCCGCCGATAATGATGTCTCTCATGGAGGAAGATCCGGAGGATACTGTCATCGTGGAGGTTCCAGTATCCCCGGGTTATGTCAGGAAGGACCCTGAGGGGGCAGCAGCTTCCGAGGTGACGAAGACCACAGCGGAGGCTTCACATATTGAAGGTTTAGCAAGTGCGCAGCTTCCAGGTGATGAAGAGGAATGGAGTTCATCATCTTCCGATGACATCGCTCCGGAGCTGCAGGAGTCTGTTGCGGGGGCAGCAGAAGCGGTGAGGATAGAGGAGAGGGTTGATTCCCCTCCTTGTCATGATGAAAGGAGGTCGGCCGAATCATTGCCGAATCCTTCCTTGGCTTCCACCATGGACATAGAGATGGCTACCGATCAGGCGGTAGCGACAGATTCTGTCCCTGTAGAGGGACTTGAGAAGAATGAGACCCTTCTGCCGGTCTTGTCTCCTGGGGCTGGCCAGGAGATAAATGTTGATCTCCCCGTTTTGTCGGGGGAGGTAGCTGATGCTGATAGAACGCCGGGGGTAGAAGAGGTGGCCGTTGACGTCGGTGATGTCTCCGGGCTTGAGAAGGGTAAGGGTGTGGAACCCTCTGCTGCTCCTTCTACTTGGGGTACTATCACGACGCATGTGCCGGCTCCTTCTGTTCCTTCGGCACCTCGGGCTAGCAGTCTGGCCCCTGTTGATGAAGAGCCTATTGCTGCCGAGGTTCAAACCTCTCAGATCGAGGTTGGCGGATCTTCCTCCGGTCCGCAAACTGTAGTAGCTCCCCCAACTCCTGCTATGACGCCGCAGGTGCTGGCGGATGCCGACGAGTATGTGAAGTTCCTCGTCGAGGGAGTGTACAAAATACTGGAGAAAGGAGTATCTGCAGTGATGGATGGCAAGGGGAGCTTTGCGACAGCAAAAGCTTTGGCAATGCCTTGTATCGAGCTGATCCGCACTCACCAGGGCCATGACCATATGGCTGAAATTCTGGAGATTTCGGTGATTGAGCTGGACGAGCGGCTCGCGGAACTGCAGCGCATCCAACGAAATGACCTCTCTGTCTTGATAGATGCAGAGATAGGGAAGTTGATTGCTGAAATCGAGGCTTCCCATCGGGCCGATGTGAGCAGTTGGGAGCGTGAAGTGGCTGGGACTGAGGCTGCGGCGGAGCAGTTGTCTCAATCTATGGAGAAGACGACGGAGAAGCGGGCTGCTGTGGACGCTAACATCGCAGAGGTTGATGCTCAGATGCGCCGTCTTGAAGACCAGCGGGCCCAACTTCAACTAGAAGCTGATCGTGTCCTGGCTGAACACGTGGCATTCAAGCAGGAGGAGGCGACTCTTACTCAGCGGACCCTTGCTTTGGCTCAGCAGCGACGACAGCTTGATGAGAAGTATGAGAGTAAAACTTCTGCTGAGGCTGTCGGATTAATGCGTCAAGAAGCCGAGCTGCGAGTCCAGGCGACTGTGGAAACTCGCATTGCTGACCTGAGACGTCGAGTCAGAGAGCTTTCATCCCACCCTGGAGAGGATCGGGGACTGTAGCTTCTCTTCTTTTTATGTGTTTTTGCAACTCTTGCTGGAGAAATAGCGTATTTCTGTACTCCCTTCTTTGAAAAATAAAGAAATACACTATCTTTTTTTTTGTGATGTGTTCATTTTTGATCTTATGAACTTGATGATTTATGTGGACCTATTATCTTTTGCGCACCTTGGTTTTTTAGGTACAGATAATAAGTTTGAAGGAACCAACATGTTTGCTCAGAGGTAATGTGGACATGGCAATCATTAGGTTCAAATGATAGAATCCTCCTACTCAGAGGTATTTATGGACATGGTAGGAATGATCCTGGGGGATACGCTGAACAACTCAGAGGTAATGTGGACATGGAAGTTCTGCGATCAATGTACGACAACACAGGAGTTGTTTGTACGGGATGTTTACTCAGAGGTAATGTGGACGTGGTAAACATGAAGGATAGCGTAAGCTCACGAAATGTAAGGTTCCGCTTTGTAGGATGTAGAGAGACAACTCAGAGGTAATGTGGACGTGGTTATCTTTCTACGGAAGGATGCCACGGAACAGCTGGGTTCCGGAAGCGTTTGATCTTTGTGAAAAGAGGTTGTTTGGGGAAATACATGTCTTGGAGGATGTCAAGAATAGTACTTCTTTAGGAACTTGCCGTTGATGGGCATCATAACAAGTCCCCATTGGGTTTGGCGAGCCGGTAAGCACCGTTTGAGTATACCGTCTCAATGATGAAGGGTCCTTCCCATTTGGGCTCGAACTTCCCTGGTGTCTTGTGAGTTAACACCATTGGCCTTCTGACTGCTAAAACCAGGTCGCCAACTTGGAAAGTTCTTTGCTTGACCTTTTGTTGAAAGCCTGTGATATACGGGCTTGGTAAAGTTCGATGCGTTGTTGAGCTAGGAGACGCTTTTCGTCAAGTGCCTCCAGTTCCCGCAGACGACGACGTTGATTGTCTTCTTCTGTGAGATCGTTTGTGATTGCCACGCGGAGCGAAGGTATCTGTATCTCGAGAGACAGTACTGCTTCGCTCCCGTAGACCAGGGAGAATAGAGTGTTGCCTGTTGGGGTCCGTACCGTTGTGCGGTAGGCCCAAAGGCATTCGCCAAGCTTTTCGTCCCAGTCGCGTTTGTTGGATGACACGACCTTTTTGAGTAGCCTGACGATAGTTTTGTTGAACGCCTCGGCCAATCCGTTTGCTGCCGGATTGTAGGCGGTTGAGGCCACATTCTGAATGCGATTCTTGTCACAGAACCTGCTAAAAATGTGGCTGATAAACTGAGGACCATTGTCATGGATGATCCGCCGGGGTACTCCGAAACGGTAAATGACATGGTGTTTGATAAAGCTGACCACCCTGGAGCTTTTTACTTCCGCTAGTGGGACTGCTTCCGCCCATTTGGAGAAGTAATCGGTGATGGCCAGGATGAAGCGGTGTCCTCTCGATGAAGGAGGGGTGATTGGCCCTACAATGTCCATGCCCCAGGCTTCGAATGGCCAGGAGGCGACTGTAGGATGTAGAGGTTCAGATGGTGTATGTATGAAGTCTGCATGAAGTTGGCATGCATGGCACTTCTTAGCATATTCCACTGCGTCGGCAACCATGGTTGGCCAGTAGTAGCCCATACGTCGCAGTCGATCTTGCAACTTAGGCCCTGGTTGGTGAGCTCCGCAAGTTCCGTCATGAGCTTCTCGAAGAGCTTCGGCTGCTTCTTCGTTAGACAGGCATCGAAGGAGAAGCCCGTCGAAGGAGCGTCGGTACAGCGTTTTAGTGGCTGTATCGTAGTAGAATCGAAGAGAGCGTCTCCTGACTGAGACGGCTTCCTTCGGGTCCTCTGGAAGGATTCCGTAGACAGCGAAGTCGATGAACGGGAACCTCCAGTCTCGGACATTAACATCGGTGTTCGTCGGCATGGCGTGAGCCATTTGCAAACATAGGTTGTTTCTGGGACAAATCAGGTCTCGGCCAGTCACCGTAACATAATGTTGAGTCCCAAGGGGCGCGGCCAATGAGGCTGCGAGGCCAGCCAGAGCATCAGCCTCCAAGTTTTGTAGGTGGGGTACATGTTCGATGAAGAACCCAGTGAAGGTTGAAATAATGTTCAATGCAACTTCATGGTAAGGGATCAAATCTTCATGGCGAACCTCGTATTGCCCCCGAATCTGGTTTACGACGAGTTTCGAGTCGCCGTAGGCTTCCAGATGATCCACCCCCCAGCTGTTGTGCTAGCTGGAGTCCCATGACGAGTGCATTGTACTCAGCAACATTGTTGGAGCATGGCTTCGAAAGAGAGTATGTGCGCTGGATGACCAGCTGATCGGGGGAGACCAAGACTACCCCCACTCCCGCGATGATTTGGTCGTTGGGGCCCGTTCTTGAAGCGCCATCGAAGAACATCCGCCAGACGGGGTTTCCTTCAGTGACGTTTGATTCTTGGACTTCATCCGGGATGTCTTCATAGAGTTTTGAAGATTCTGGGATGGGGTGTGCAGCTAAAAAGTCAGCCAGAGCCTGACCCTTGACCGCCTTCTGCGGGACAAACACCATGTTGTATGGCGTTAGTAGGATCGCCCATGTAGCCAGCCGGGAGTTTAATGACCCTGGCTTCGTCATGAGAACTCTGAGCGGATTGACTCGGGAGATGACGTGAATTGTCTGGCCCGAGACGTAATGACGAGTCTTCTGAATGGCAAACACCAAAGCCAAGCACTCCTTTTCAACGGGGTTGTACCGGTGTTCGGCCCCGATGAGTGTTCGACTGAGGTAGTAGATTGCTTGCTCGTAGCCTGCATCGCTGTTTTGAGCCAGCAAAGCACCGAGGGAATGATCCATGGCACGGACGTAGAGGAGGAACGGTTTGCCGGCGACAGGTGCCACTAGGACTGGCGGGCTTGTTAAGTAAGCCTTGATGCCGTCGAAAGCCTTTTGGCACTCCTCTGTCCAGACATAAGAGACTCCTTCTTCATGAGCTGAGTAAAGGGTTGACATTTACCGGAGAGGTTTGCTATGAACCTCCGGATGTATGCCAAACGTCCCTGTAAGCCCCGAAGTTCTCGAAGGTTCTTCGGAGGGTCCATGTTAAGGATGGCTTTAGTCTTCTCGGGATCGACATGAATGCCTTTTGCCGTGATGACAAAGCCCAAGAATTTGCCGCTAGAAACCCCCAGGAAGGATTTAGCGGGGTTCATTTTGAGTTGATGTGCCCGCATGAGATCGAAGATCGTCTTCAGGTCTTGTAGGTGATCTCTTTTGAGTCGGCTCTTGACTGCGATGTCGTCAACATAGCACTCGACTGTCTTGCGAAGATGTTGACGGAAGATGGTGCTCATAGCTCGCTGGTACGTTGCACCGGCGTTCTTCAAGCCGAAGGGCATTACTGTGTAGCAGAAAACACCTTTCGGAGTCCTGAATGACGTGTATTTTGCGTCATCGGGGAACATCTTGATTTGATTGTAGCCTGAATACCCGTCCATGAAGGACATGCGTTCAAAGCCACATGTGTTGTCGATCATTACATCGGTGATTGGGAGCGGGAATTCATCCTTTGGGCAAGCAGAGTTGAGATCCCTGAAGTCGATACAGACTCGTATCTTCCCGTTCTTCTTGGTGACAGGGACGACGTTGGCTACCCAGTCCGGGTGTTGTTCCTCACGGATGAAGCCACTGGTCAAGAGCTTGTCCACCTCCTGATCGATGGCGTTCATGATGTCCGGGCGGAAGCGTCGCTGTTGTTGTTTGATAGGTTTGACATCTGGTAAGATGTTCAACCTATGCATCGCGATCTGTGGATCGAGACCCGGCATGTCTTCGTAGCTCCAGGCGAAGACGTCAATATACTCTTTAGCCAGTTGGACTAAAGATTCTCGGTCTTCTCCTTCCAAGCTTTTGCTAATAAAGATGGGTTTAGAAGAAGACCCATCCCCGAGGTCGATCTGCTCGACTTCGTCTTCGGTGGGAGGTTCTCGTAACTCAAAACGAGACTCCCATTGTTCTCCTAGGCGTTGAGCCCAGGGTTCCTCTTCGAAGGGTTCCGACGGTTGGTCTTTGCCTTCATCTTTCTGAGGTTGCGCCGATGTCATGTTAGCTGACAGCACTTTCCTGAAGACTGATCCGATACTGGTATCGGAATCCCACGTCGATGCTTCTGACGAGTGGGAATGTTCTATGTCTTCTGCGTCTGAACTCTCTGGAGTTGATGGCGGCGTGACATAGCCTAACCCCCGTCGAGTCCGATTATAGTAATCCTGTGGCTTTCCATTGGGCATCGAAAGCCGAACAGGGAGATGCCGACCCTTGCCGTAGTTTAGGCCTTTATTGCTTTTCAGGTCGTAGTCCATCTTTTGGATGATGTGCTTAGCCGCATCTGTGTACCGATAGACTTGTACTCTGCCGGTATCAGGTTCGGGCTCGATTGACGGGAGGTCCCGACGACGCTCGATTTTGCCCGAGATGATGGTGCCTTCGTCTCGGCTTCGTGGAGGGACTATGAAGACTCCTTGAGACGGGACTATTTGATTATGGTAGACGGTCGTTACTTGTGTTTGCAACGACCGTAGAGCGTTGTCTAATGTATACATGGCATTCCAGTGTGGAAGACAAGAATAATTGAAAGACACTCTATTATTGATAAAGTACGAGATTTTATCCCGTGGGATTACATTGTCGAAGGAGGGTGCGTCTACATCAGCAGAGATATATTCGCCAAGCTCCTCGTCTGTAAGCACTGGGGGCGGATCAGGAGAGTCCTCCACCGCTCTGACTTTGGGGTCTGAGAGGGTTATGTGAGCCCTCTCCGGCATCTTGGATGACTGCGGCGGCTTGCCTTTAAGACGCACCTTGAGGGGTGCCTCGGTTGCGCCTTCGATGAGTGGCGCCTTCCCTTGTAATTTTACCACCAGGGGAGCCGCTGTTTGTGGTGGCTTCCCCTTGAGGCGTATCTTCAGGGGAGCTTCGCGAGCTGGCGCTTTTCCTGAGAGCTTGATGCTCATTGGAGGCGCCTTCTGGGTTGGTCTCCCTTTCAGACGGATTTTCAAGGGGGCGTCAGGAGTCACTTCGGGCTCCAAGTCCGGCTTTGTTGCCGTCTCTGCTTCATCATCGGCATCATTGGCTTCCTCCTCGTCAAGTGGCTTGTACAAGTCGGAATCGGTGAAGTAGGCCTCAATCCCTTTGAAGGGATCGATATCTGCAAACTCCGTCCGGATGACGCCGTTGGTGGATACATATTTCATGCATTGGTGGAGCGTGGAGGGCACCACCATATACTCATGTAACCATGGTCGTCCGAGTAAGATGTTGTAGTTGACCTCGGCATCCACCACATAACAAGTTACCTCAGTTTTGAGGCTGTCGATGTGACACTTCAGCCGGATCTTGCCCAGTGGCTCGCTCTTGCTGGCGTTGAAGCCGCTGATGGTCGTATTGGAGGGCGCCAGCCGGTACATTGGGATCCCCAGCTTTGATAGCAGCGCCTTTGGAATGATGCTTAGGGAAGACCCCGGATCGATCTGAATCCTGCTCACCTTTACCGAACCGATGTACCCTGTGTAATACAACGGTCGGTTATGTCGGTGATGCTTGAGCAGCATGTCTTGTTGGGTGAAGGTTATGTTTGGGATAACTTCATCCGCACAATGACAGTGTGCACAAGTAGTTGGGAGGTCTTCAGGCTGCTTGACCTGACTGAGAAAGGATTCGGCATCCTTCAGAGCTTCGCAGAGAGCTTCTCGGGAGTCCTTGGAGAGACGCAGGAGCTCGAACAAAGACAGGCGTGCGGGAGTACTGGCCAGTTGTGCCAGAATGTCAAAATTGTGGGGCTTGGCTAGCCCCGAAGCATTTTCTTTCCGCAGAGGTCTGTCGAAACGGGCCTCCACTTGCTTTTGTTTATTGGCTGCTGAGGGCTTGGATGGACCCTCCTCAGGGATGGTGCCAGGAGGCACCACTTCGGCGGCAGCTTCACCGGGCTGGGAGTTCTGTTGTGCACGTGTCTGCACAGGAAGCGCCTCTTCCGTTGAAGAAGAGACCGTGCGGCAAGACTTGATCTTCCTGCCTTTTGCTTTGGAGGTAGGGCGTACCTCCGGTTGAGTTACCTCGGAGACGAGGTCGGGGTGAACCCAGAGGACCTCTCCTCGAGATGTGGTGAGTGGGACAAGTCCACTCACATTGTCACGGGTGGGTGGCAAATTCACCACCTCCATTGTCGCCTTAGGGATGGGGACGATGCCATCTTGTGTGGTAGTCGACGGCAAGGTGCCGAACTGAAGTGACACCACATTCGCTGACACCGTCTTCTCTTCGTAGTCGACGGAGATTACATCCGCATTGATCATGCGCTGGATGTAATTTTTGAGGACGTAGCAGTCCTTAGTCGGGTGTCCGACAAACCGATGGTAGTGACAGTACCTCGGGTTGTCCACCTTCCCGACTTCATCGGGCCTCTTCGGGTCCGGAAGCTTGATCTTGTCACCCTGCTTCAGTATCTGTCACGACCCGCACCCACTGTTAGGGTACGAGAACGTAACAACGCCCAGCCTACGCCGCAGTATCGGCGGTAGAACGCTGTCCTAGGTCAATCATCTAACAATATAAAGTACCTGTACAGTTTATACTCTCCGAATGGAGGTGACAAACAGAAAATAAACTCAATCACATCTAGGTAGAGAATGAAGAACAGATAGATAGTAACTCAAAGAGAACCATAGCATAGATGAAATAAGACTAAGTGTCTAAGATACATAACATCCAGAATGACAACTCATAATACAAAGTCTAAGAGTCTATACATCTCCACATCTCAAAATACAACACAGAATGTGAGACAAAAAGATATAGAAAAGACTGCCTAGACTAAACTGGTCTAGACTACTGGAACAACCTCCTCAGCTGCAGGTCCACAACATAAGTGTCATCTAGTCCTGCTCCATAATAGGTAGTCACCAGGACCTCATCCTCTGTAATATTTTCAACAGGTCCAGTCAGGACAGGAACGAGCACAATACATCTCACGCAGTGCATAGTATGATAGGAAATATAAAGCATGCAATAGAGTAAAATACAGGAAACGCTGAAAGAAGATACATGTAGCAAAAGAGAGAACTGTAATGAAATATCTACTATAATAGAGAACTAGCAGTGTCTAGTGAGTCAGAGTAAGATATAGACATGTGAATGGCATAGGAGATTCATGGCTACAGCTAAAAGTAATTCATGACTACACTACTTTGGATATTATTCACATGACCATTCATACTCCCCCGTACCCCAATCAATACACAAGGATCCAGTCAAGTTACGTTAAGATTCATGACTACACTACTACCCGTATAAGGTGATTCATGAATAGATTCGTGATGGCTCGGTGATCATGTGAGTACATGAGTCACTAGCTGATAACGAAGATTCATGATAACAGAAGCATGAGATACATGGTGATTCGTGAAAAGCACAAACATGCTGTATCTGATGCTCCCGAGGGGGATAACATCTCATGAAAAGATCCATATAGTACCAATCCGTGATAACAATCGTGTCAGCATCAAGTAAAGTAATCTAGAGCAAGAATATAAATCCTGGCAAATATGAAACGGTCAGAGAATGTACTCGCCTGATAACTGAATGTCTGAAGAGGATATGCTGTCTGAGGAGAGGTGTATGGCTCCTAATCAGAGCAATACAAGTCACAATATATCCACAATGGTAAAAATAAAGTATACAATGCATACTACATGATTCTAGGTCAAACTGGTCAAAAGTCAACTCTAATAGTCAAACTGGGTCACAGAAAGTCATACTAAGTTAAATAAGGTCAAACAAGATCAAACAAGGTCAAACAAGTTTAATCTAGGTTAAAGTCAACTCCTGGTCAACACTCTAATCAAACTAGTCAAGTACTAGTCAACATGATCAATCTGGATCAAGTCTAGATCAAACTCAGACCAACTAAGACATTGGTCAAACAAAGACTAGTCAGTTAGGGTAATTAGGTCAAATATGGTCTGACTAGTTGAACTAGTCATTTATTAGGTCAATTAGGTCATGGTTTGACCAATAGTTGACTTTAGTCAACCATAGTCAATAATGGTCAACTCTAAGTCAAAGCTAGGTCAACACTAGTCCAACTAGTTAGGGTTTTAGTCAAACTAGTCAAACTAGTTGTTTTAGGTCATTCCTAGATAATTCTAGGTCAAACTAGGTCAACTTTGACCTAAGGTTGACTTTGGTCAACCTTTAGTCAACAAGGGTTTCTAGTAGGGTTTTGGGCCTTTAGGGTTAACCCCAAAGCCATAGGCTAATAATCCTGGCCATAGGCCATGGGTAGTCATAGGGTTTCCATAGGCTATTTTTATAGGTTTCTATATAAACCTAGACTTAGCAAGTTATACATATGTATATATCTATATATATATAGATATACACATCTATCTACTATCTATATACCTATATGGGAATACACTATATATGTAATACCCAAGCCCCACATATATATATATATATATCTATATATGTGACCTAATACAATATATATATATATATATATATATATATATATATCATATATATATATAACAAACCTATATATATAAAACATAAATATATATAGAGAGGAGTGTGAGAGAGAGAGAATGAGTGAGAGAAAGAGAGACTGGGAGAGAGTGGGACAGTGAGGGAGAGAGAGAGAGGTGAACAGAAGACAGGGGGGAGGAGAATTGGTTCCCAGGTTTCTGGAACCAATTCCAGAAACAATACACACACAGTACATACATACATACCTATGTACATATGTACATAACTACACACACACACCACCATTTCTCCCCAAAATCGACCCACACTCACACATACCTATATACTACACATATACATATTAAAACACACTAGCCCAATGGATTAACTCAAACAAAATCGAATTGAAATTCGATTTCCAAAAACTGGAAATTAAACCCAACAGTGAACTGTTGCACTGTGCACTCGATTTGAGATAAATCGAAATACACGCAACCCAACGAGCTAAGGCTCGCAACCAAGAGTTGGTAACTGACACCCCATAGATACTCTAGTGTCCTAGGACACTGACACGACACCACGACACGGAATAATGTGTCCAAACACTCAAAAACATCACACGGGTAAATTCCTGATACACCCACGCGTGCACAGCGTCGTGCACGCGTGCAGTTCACTCTAGGACACGACACACGTGTCCATGTGTCTCGTGCTCGTGGGGGAAAGTTCGCCTAGGGGTCTACTAGGTGTCCACTAACCTGATTCGTGTCCAAGTGTCGCACAGTGTCGACACGAGGGCCGTATCAGTCGTGAAAATACGACTGATACGCGTGTTTTGCACTGCGTCGTGCAGAGATGCACACGCCTCGTGGACACGACACGGGCCACGTGGGGCCCCGCGGTCATGTCCACGTGTAGCCCACGTGTTGGGCTACACAATCGTGTCACCACGAGGTGTCATCGTGTCGTGTCCGTGCGATACGAGACACTCGAAGTTGGTGTCTGTGCGTGTGTGCGCTGATAGTGCACGACCAGTGCACGTGTCCGTGCTCTCTCGATAGGACACGAGGTGTCTTGAAATTCTGGGGGCATGTGCGCAGACACTGCCCCCTTGTGTCCACCAATTTTGGTGTGTCCACGTGGCGTGTCCAGTGAGAACTGACACAGTGGTAGCAGGGCACATTTATAGTGTAAAAGCATTGTCTAAACAGTGTTGTGTCCGAGAGCTTTGTGTCCAGTTTTGGACACGACACAAGCTCAAAACGTGCTCAGTGTTTTAGGGTTAGGTTTAGGGTTAGCTAGGCTAGGTTTTGGTTCAAAAAGAATTGGAAAACAGTGTGTATATATACTATGACAGTGATCAAAACAGTGAGCAAAAATTAGAGTTTTACAAGTAGGATACGTGTCCGATACGACACCAAACAACCCTAAAATTGTACCAAACCCTACCCACAACTATATTATAACTATATGCATGCAATAATGAAGAAAAACCAGTATAATAACTAGGTTTAGATATATTTACCTCAATGTGGTTTTCTTGAAAAAAACACCAAAATGAGGAGTGTGTTTCCCCTAGCTTGATGAGTCCTTGCTTGATGAAACTTGGATAGCTATTCTCCCTAGGCTTCCTCAGAATACTAGTGTCCTAATGCAAGAAACTAGAGGTCCAAAGCTTGAGAAATGACAAGGTTATGGCTATGTGAAGTGGAAGGGTTTTTCTTGGTTTTTCAAGAGTTCTTTTCTCATGAAACTTGAACTCTTGAACTAAGTGTTAACTATATAGGAGAGGGGGTAGCAAGGGGTGGTTTCTTGGCTGCCATGGGGTAGGGGGGGTTGTCCTTGGGTTGCTTCCAAGCTAAGGGAAGGACTTTAGGTAAAGGTTTAAGATATTTTGCATGGTTTAAGCAAAATATCAAATAAAGGTAACTAGATATTTATTTCACTTTATCCCATGACAAATATCATTCCTCTTAGTCATTCTAGGTTAGTGGCTAACCTCTAGATTAGGGCTAAACTAGGTTAGGGGCTCTCATGACACTTAACAATAATTAAATAATATTAAAATCACATAATTACAAATAATTCCAAATAAATCCTAAAAAATTACCAAAATACCCTTTAGGCTAAAAATCACTAATTTGAGGTTCTAAGCCTATGGCTAAGCTCACATGGTCATAGCAACTTCTAGGTTAAGGAAAACTAGGGTTTACACTAAGTTATACAAATCAAATCACAAAGTCATAAGTCATGACTTAGCATGACTTAGAAAATGATTTTAATTAACTAAAAATCACCAAAAATCATATCATGCCTAAAATACCAGTAATAAATAATAAAAATAATAAATTTTTCAAAAATCCCCAATTTCAGAAAACAGGGTGTTACAGTATCTCAAAGAGTTGCAGGATGTCGTCATCATTGAATGAATAAACCTCCTTGGGTCTCGGTGCCAGTGGAGGCTTTTGAGTAGGCACAGATGCTCCCTTCGAGGCATTAACAGTCAATGCTTGTTTCCCCTTTGTTTCTCGTCCGGAGTTGTTGGTTGCGGACTTTTTCCCCTTATCGTCAAAGGCGGGGAAGCTAACACCTAGAAGACGTGCATTGGCCGCCTTCTTCTCTGCAGCTTCAGCTTCAATGATTAGGGAGCTCCAGTCGGGAGGGGGAGTAGAGTTAAGCCAGAGCTTTACTGCAGGCAGCATGTTCATACTGCAAGCGGAGAGAAGCGCATGTTCTGGCATGCCTGGAGGTAGCCTGAAGCAGGCCTGACGGAAGCGTTCGATGAATGCCCGAACCATTTTCTTGTCCTTCTGGCGTATCTCAATGAGAGACGCCATCGTCATGTCCTTCCCACCGTCGTAGAAGCGGTCGAGGAAGAGGCGTGTCAGGTCGTCGAAGGACGATATGGAATTATCGGGGAGGCTGCAGTACCAGTCATACGCCACCCCTTTCAGGGCCCCAACAAAGATGCTGGTGAGGAGCGCGTCCTTCTTTGGAAGATGCCCTGTCTGCGACTGGAAGTACGTCAGGTACCGTCGTGGAGAGTCCTTTCCGTCATACGGCGTGAGTGTTTGTGGTTTATACTTTGGAGGATAAACCACCTTGTTCCACTCAAGGGGATAAGGCTGGGGAATGCCCATCTTCTGGCGCTCCTCCTGCCTGTTCTTGGACTCGAAGCGCTCCCGCAGATCTTTGATCATTTCGACCACGTCCTCCGTGGAGCTAGGAGTCGGGGAAGGAGGTACTATCTGGAGTGGAGCGTTTGAGGGCTCCGATGTCCGGGGTACTTCTGTGTCTGAGGGTGTCCGCTGGAGGGGCACACTCGACTCTCCATTGGCTCCTGGGTCGGGACCATTTGAAGGTGTCCTGATCAAGGCCGACCGCATCTCAAACACTGCTTGAGTCAGTGCTTGCATTGAGGCATAGAGGGTTTTGAGTCCTCCCTCTAGCGAGTCTATGCGCTGGACAATGTCTTGTGGTGGCGCATCAGTCTCAAGATCACCCCCGGTCATGTATACTGTCATGACACGGCCGGAAGTGGATGGATTAGTTGAGGCTTCGCTCTCAGCCTCGCTCTCATGTGGGGGAGTGACTTCTCCTGGTGTTTGGCCACCCCCAGCCACATTCTGGAGTTCGTCTTCGACATGTGCATCTGCAAGGGCCTGACTGCCCTCAGCTCTGTCTTGAAGGGCCTCTTCGTTTTCAGCACTACCCCCGGCGGTGTCCTGGAGGACATCGTCCTTTTGAGGGGCTTCAGGGAGGCCATCTTCGCCTTGATGAAGATCCGCCGCAGCTGTGCTTTGGACATCTTCGTCTTCGGAAGGAGGCTCGACAAGGGTCTGGCTACCCCCAGCTTCCTCCAAGGACTTCTTCCTCGACCGAGTGCCTTCGAACACTCCAGAGGTCGTGACAGCTGCCTTGGTTTTCCTTGGCTGGCTTTTGGATGAAGACGAGGAATTGGCAGTCGTCTTCCGGACGGATGAGGAATTGGAGATCACGTTGCATGACGCAATCTTTAGTTCCTCTTCTGCTGACACCTTCGTCCCAAGGCGATGTCAGAGGGGTGTCGATGATTGTAGCCGTTGGAAGACCGACTGCTTTGGCGGTACTGCCGTCTTGCAACAGCAGTTGATGGTGACCACTGCACAAGTGTGCCCCGTGAGAGGCGCATCGTGCTTGTTGGTCAACTCTCCTGACCGGCGCTTGTGAGTGATCACGTTGCGCAAGTCGTTGGAGGAGAGTGCTACCCTCACATCCCTCTCAGGCGCATGGCAGGGCCAAGCGCCGGGGTGGTCGGGTGAGTGCTGCGCCCCCTGATCTAATACCAAGCAGGCATCACGATCAGTAGTGGAGGAACCACAGCATTTGAAGTGACTTGAACGGACCTCGAACGCACAACCAGAGGAGGCGCGGGAGTTCAAGACCACAGAGTTTGCCTCTCTCGGCTTGGTTGTGCACGCAGTGAATGCGCCCAAGCGAGATGAGGACTTTGAAGGTCGACTCGTTGTCGGTGCAGAAGCACTTGAGTCAACCTTGTACAGCTTGCCATCGGCAGCGCGCGTGATTGTAAGCGCGTGCCTCTGGCCGACTGCTGGCATAGCACGTTTGTGGCGCATGGCCCGTGCCGCCTTGGATTTCTTCGTACCAGCCCGCTGGGGCGCATAGTACTCAGCATCCAAATTCTCCTCGCCATTACAGCGAGTGAGTCTGTCAAAGACAGAGGCTCTTTGTGGCGCATCAGAAGTGATGCGCGGGGTATTGGCTGTGCCCCTGCTCCGTCGACGTATCTTCCTCGCCTGAGAGGAAGATGGCTGGGGAACGTGGTCAGCCACACGCTTCCCCGAGAGATGCGCTGCATCAGCGGGCGCACCTTGACTGCTGAGGACGTCAGCAGGAAGGAAAGGCTGGACGGGCGCATCCCCTTCAACGGTGGTGCCCGAGGCGTCGACTTTGCGCACCCAGACTGCGCGGGTCTTCTTCGGCTTCGACAGCCGCTTCGAAGGACTCGCACTTCCTTCAGAAATGAACTCCTCGTACGCCTGTTAATTGAGGCGCACTACCAGCGTCTTGTGGGAGGAGCCCACCTTCACGTCGTCGGCCTGTGACACAACCTTCTCGGTAGAGGAGAAAGAAGTCCCCAGCAGAGTCGCCAGCTTGTTTGCCATTAAAATTGTTTTGATTGAAATCTTAATACAAACAGAACAGTGATACAATATAGGACTTAGATGTAGTCCTAGGAGTACACTTTTGTTTAAGCTGGGTCCTTAGTGCCAATGGAGCGAGTGGTAATGCGTTGACTCCGTTGACCGGCTGACGGCGGTTATCGGTTTTCTGAAGGTGTTGATTGCTCTGGGTGCTGGAGCTTGCTGAGAGGAGGAAGACGTTGAGTGTCTAGAACTGCCTCTCCGGTGATTCTCTGTTGTGGATTCTCTGTGAGTCTTGTGTTCTGAGTCTCTTGTCTGTGTGAAGGGGATGATCCTTCTATTTATAGTTTTGCAGGCTGGCTGCTCATGCGCGCATGTAGGATGCGCTGGTGTGGGGACGCCACGTGGAGGTTGCTGATGGAGGCGCATGGATGCTGCGCCCTGATCGAGGGGGAGAACTCTTCATACTGCTGTTGTGAGCCGGCACGTAGCAGAAGAGAAGATCTTTCCGTTGCTGAAATCTTGGACGAGTTGAGTCAAAAGACACGTGTCGTCGACTCATGGTTCGAAGATCTCGGATTTGGTGGAGAGGAGTGATCTGGGGGGCTGCGCCTTGGATTGGGCGCAGGAGGAGGCTGCGGCTCATAACCTTTAGGAGTTACAAACCATTTGGGGCGCATGACTTTTGAGGCGCATGCAGGCGACTTTCCTTCTGTCTTTTGGGATCAGGGATCAGTCTGGGGCGCATGGCTTTTGAGGCGCATGCAAAACTTCAACCGGAGACTCTTCTTCTGTCTTTAGGGATCAGTGAAGGGTCCGAGGCGCATGGCTTTTGAGGCGCATGCTGGTTTGGACGCATGGCCGTAGAGACGCATGCGGGTGTGGACGCATGGTCGTAGAGGCGCATGCGGGTGTGGACGCATGGTCGTAGAGGCGCATGCGGGTAGCCACGTGGCAGTAGCCGTCGGAAGTCATGATGATGCTGACGTTGCCGACGCTTCGTTTTCTGAATAAAGCTGTCAACTGTTCAGACTTTGGGAGGCGTGCTGCCAACTCTGTCAGTTCAGCATTTAATGTTGGTGACGTTCGATGGACAGCTGAGTGGGCGCGTCGGTTGGCGTTCCACTCGGTATGGAGATGTGTGGGGGCGCACCCTCTATAATGCGCCGAGTACTGTAGGGCGCGTCTGTGTGATGCGCCTGATGCCGAAGGGCGCGTCCGTGTGATGCGCTGTCTGGCTGGCACATCGGACATGTCTTTTAATGATGCGGCTGTCTCGCTCTTCGAGTGCCATAAATAGCCGTTTGGCTGAATTCGAGGCGTCCGGTTCATCCATTTAATGTAAATTCATTGCACGGAATTCGGAGGGCCATCCACTTGGCGCGTGGGTTTGATCTGCCCGGCCTATAAATAGTGTCATGGAGAGAAGATTTGCTTCTCATTCCCTCACGTACTTCCAACATGAACTTGAACATGCGGGTGCATTCTGTTGACGAAGTGCTCCCGAGGGTGAAGATGAGACGCTGTGTTGTCTTCGATGCACTTGAAGGTGACTGTTACATCCAAAAGACGGAGTCGAGGGCTTCTGAGGCAGGCGGAAGGTGCCTGTTGCATCCAAAGATAGGGATGCTCGAGCCTCGTCTCCGTTATTCCGGAAGAGCCGTAGATCGGAATGGCGGTGCAAGGCTCTCTCTTCCTGCAAAGTGGGGTTTCCCCCACTTTGATCGTGTCGAAAGCTGCTCCTTTAGCCGTGGTTTCGATCGCGGTCTTCCTTCGGCTTTGGAGGCTCTTTCGAAGCCTCCCCTGGCCACAGCATTTGCGGTGCTCTTCTCTTCCTTGGTTCCAGCCAGAGGGTTAAATGCTTTGTGTATCGAAGCATTTATCGGGCGAGCCTGGTTGGAAGAGCGGCACATAACTGGGCTCTGCTCGGCCAGGTGAGCCTGGCTGGAAGAATTTGGCTGAAGGGATGCACATGACTGAGCTGCTGAAGATATGGTGGGATGCGCCTGGTTGGAGGCGCATGATGTCTGCTGCGCCTGATGACAGCGCATGGTGACTGGCGGCGCATGATGACTGCTGCGCCTAACTGGAGGCGCATGGTGGCCGCTGCGCTTATCTGAAGGCGCATGGTGGCCGCTGGCTGTAGACTTAGGCTCTTTCCTTTGTAGAAATTCTCCTTTGTACAACCTTTTCTAGACATGTAATAGACTTTTATATAAAAAGTCCTTCTTCAAATGTCTATACTTATTGACTTTGCTGTGAAGTTCTTCGTCTGTGTTCTGGCGCATGTAGTGTCTGGCGCATGGGTTTTCTGTTTGTGAAATTCCATGCTTCTACACTATCCAAGTCAATGTTACAAGTGTTCTCCGTACCACCAACATATCTCCAACCTGTACTTGTAGAAAAATGACCACCATGGTGTAGTCTTATAGACCATATCATCTGCACAGTAAAGAGAGGTAAGAATCATACTTGATGTATTGCTTACTATGTGTATTGTTTACACAAAGAAAAGAGCACCATGGTCCCCCACACAATGGTCCCCCACACAATGAAGAAATACTGTATCATGTGCCCACCACATACAGTGAGCACATGTGGTCCCGACAACCTTTCTATACATTACAACAAACAACACACGTGCATTATGGGTTACTCAGAAAAATCGTAAGAAAATCCAAAGTCAGAGAATCAATACACATAGTAAGCCCTAAATTGACTTCATACTTTGCAGACACACACGTGCATTATGGATTACTCAATATAAACCCTAAATTGACTTCATATGTCGAAAAAACCCTAAGTCAGAGAAACAAAAATCAAAACCCTAAAAATCGAAAGTCATGCATGCATCAAAATATTAACACGAAAATTGTGGATTACAAACGTACATAGCTCGAAAAAACCTAATTTAGAAAAACGTCAAAAATCCTAAATCACAAAATTAATTAAAACCCTAAGATCAAAAGCTTAGAGATGGAGAAGGCATGAGGAATGTGTAGAGATTTCACCTTCTTTGGGACCGGGTGAAGATCAAATGAGAGAGAGATCAAATGAGAGAGAGAGAAGCCTTCTTTCTTTAGAAATATCTAATTAAACCGATCCTATTCTATTCGTACAGGATCTTTAACAAGGGCTTTTTCGTCTTTTTATCTACGTTGTTAACGTCGTTAGGGTACTAAGTCGTCTAATAATAGTTGAGGTATCAATCTGTCACGAAAAAAAGTTTAGGGTAGCAACTTGAAAAAGTGTGATAGTTGAGGGTAGCAATTAGCAATTAAGCCCAACATTTATAACTATTCAACTATCCTATCAGACAAAACTAATTTTTAAAAATAAATTTGGTTTTATGTTATGTTTTTTGTGAACAATTGTAAGACGCGTTGCACACGCATTGCGTGTGCAATGACACTAGTATATAATAACTAAATATACCTAGATATATTTAGCACGCGTGCGCGCACACACAAACACATATATATAAACTACGGTTTTGGACCGAAACCAAAACCGACTAAGAAAATTTAGTATTTTCAAAACCGAAATCGAACCGAATCTCTTATTCGATTCGGTTCGATTCGATTTTCGGTCCAAAATCGAATAATACTCGCCCATAATTTCTCATGACAACAAATCTACAGACGTTTGAAGTCCTCGATATTATAGAATAAACGGTGTAATGTCCAACAAGCGCGTGCCATCAATATGTTCATTGACTTCGTAACATATGGTCTAAGCCTCCATGTTTGAACTTTGAAGACAAATATGCTTACTACTTTTATGTGACAAATATGGTCAAGGCTTCCGAGCAAGCTAAGTATTATTTAAGTAAAAATGTCTGGATCTGCTTCATCCCATCCTCTCTCTCTCTCTAAAATGAGATCATTTCCAGAAAGAGAAGTTTCATACCACCAAGTGAGGTGCAAATCCAAACTTATTCAATGTTGACATATATGAACTCATCTAAATAGTACAAGCTGTTACCTGATAAAATCTAGTAACAGCATATTTGGCCTGCTCCTTAGGGGTGACCATGCTGGCCTGCAGCGACGTAACAGCCAGCCACTACGCTTTAGCTTGGGTCCACCTCGGATCAGAGAGCAAATGGATGGACGTCACGTGGCCGTAGACTAGCGTTATCATGCCCTTGGGGCGGACAACGTAGCAGCGCTAATCTAGCACTTAAAATATATTCCAGGCTGCTTATAGAGGAAGATGACACTCCCCAAATTGCATATGAAATTAAAGATCAGCTTTCCTATTTACTACATATGTATACCGCAACATTGTACAAAGAATTGTAAATTACAAAGGATGATTAATAATACCAAGATGTTAGTCCCTTGGCGAACAATCGATGGAAAAAACACGAATTCAGAAACTATTGTAAAGACAATGTTTCCAGCAACGACACCTTAAAGAAGGTGATGTTGTATTACGAGAATCTAAAAAGATTATGTCGTAATATTTCTCGAAGGCAACAGAACCGTTTAACTTCTAAAGAGAAGCGACGGTATTATCGAAGGCAACAAAGGAAGAAGAAAGCCTGCTGGGGTGAAAGATCACCGGCGCTCAAAGCTATATCCGCCTTACGGACAAGCCTCCAGGAACCAGCAAGTTCGAAGAGAACTTTAGAACGCTCGCTGGCCAAAATTGTCGACTCCTCGGAATAGCAGCAGCACTTCTCTCTCTCTCTGGAAATTTTTCTAAGTATTTTCTGTAACCTTGGAGAGAGGAGATGCTTCTGTTATTATAGGCACGAGATGGGCTTTTCAAATTCTGAACGCACGCCCTGTTAAGTGCAAAGTGCCATCAAAAAGCCACAATAAGCCTCAAAAGCCCATTAGCCCAAGCCCGAGTCCGAGTCCGAGTCCGAGCCCGAGTCCGAGTCCGAGTCCGAGTCCGAGTCCGAGCCCGAGCCCGAGTCCGAGTCCGAGTCCGAGTCCGAGTCCGAGTCCGAGTCGCTAAGCCCCTTCGGGGCTTAGCTCCAATAGATTTAAATCTATTTTCATTTGGCCAAAAGTTGGTTTCTTATTCTCACCTCTATGTAAAATCCTCCCACATGGCACCCTCCATTGGGCCTCAACCCATGTGCATCTCTCTATTCCTTCATAAGTAATATATAGAGATACAACTTGGTGTGTTTTTCCGATGTGGGACTATCTTTTAACAATAGAATGTTGTGAACACACAACATGTAGAATAAAACACCAACAATCCCCCACATATCTCTATATATATGAGTTAAGCGTTCCACATAATAACTGTCCATTATGCATTAGGATAGATGTCGCTGACGACTTGAATCTTTCCGCATGGGTTGAACAACAGTATGATACAAGAATGGACTACGCCTTGAATTCTGTACCACAGCTGTAATTTTTCCCACTCACATAATGTAGTTATCTGTGTTTCTGGCTGCACATTAAAGGCCTTGTGCCAGCCTGGATTTCAATGTATGTATTTTGGGCGTCTACAAATTTACCCTCAAGAGACGGCCTATTTCTCTGTCCATACATTATAGGTGAGTTCTTTATAAAGAGTCATGGCATGAAGCATTGCGCTCCTTTGCGGTGCTACGCCGCTATGACATGGCTCAACGCCGAGGCTTTACCCCACCTGGGTACCTCATCGTAGTGTCATACTACTGTAGCATGAGGTCACAATCCTCTTTGTAGTGCCAAACTACTCAGCATGAAGCCTTACGCTTCCGTGCGGTGTTACGCCGCTATGACATGGCTTGCAAAGCCGAGGATTTACCCTTCCTGGTACCTCTTCGTGGTGTCATGCCACTGTAACATGAGGATACCGTCCTCTTTGTAGTGCTGTCTACACCTCTTTATGATTATGCAACATTAGGCTACCTGCCTATATGCGGTGCTACGCCGCCTGTGACTTGGCTAACAAAGCCGAGGCATTACCCCTACCTGGGAACCTCATGGTGGTGTCACCCCACTGTAGCATGGAGTTGTAACACTCCTTTGTGGTTGTTGCGCCACCATGCTTCCTGTAAAGCATAACAGACCTTCACTCAGTCTGAGAACTCATTAAGGCATTATGCCATCCTTCCCACAGGATCAATTTTCCGTAGAAAAATCATAGTAGACAACAGTGGTTCTGGGTCCGAAACCCTTACATGTTCCGCAGAACAAGTACCCACTGTTAACTAATATTTTTCCAGTCAATAGTCCTCCCTTGAATCAAAAAATTAGATATCTGGTAGATTTCTCTTTGAACCAATAACATAAAATTTATTGATAGGATTATAATGACACAATATTAGAATGCCTTCAAACCCATCTTCCTTGCTGTGTCCTCGACCAGCTGTCGTTTGAGGCCTTTCGTGAACGGATCCGCCAGGTTCTCCTGACTCCGAACATCGATCACTGCAATGACGCCTCGTTTGATGAGATCGTTCACTGCTCTGTGCTTTAACCGCACAGTCCTCTTCTTTCCGTTAAAGAGTTCATTTGATGCTACTGCTGCTGCCGCCTGGTTGTCACAGTATATCGGGATTGCCGGTATCTGAGCTCCAACCACCGGAAGATCATACATGAGCTCCCGAAGCCACTCTGCTTCATCTGCAGCAGCATCCAATGCAAAGAATTCAGATTCCATGGAGGAGCGAGATAACATTGTCTGCTTCTTCGATTTCCACGATATAGCAGCTCCGCCCAAAGCGAATATGAATCCACCTGTCGAATACTCGCTCTCCACCTCTGAACACCAGCTAGCATCACTGAAGCCTTCCACTACTGACGGATCTCCGCTGTAGTATAGTGCAAATGTCTGAGTCCTTTTTAGATATCTCATAACACGCTTCACAGCGTTCCAGTGTTCAACGCCTGGGTTGCTAGTGAACCGACTCAGCATTCCCACCGCAAAAGCTATGTCAGGCCTTGTGGCAGTAGTAGCGTACATCAAGCTTCCGATGACGCTAGCGTACTCCAACTGCCTGACGCTTTCCCTCGAATTTGGCTCCAGCTTCTGATCACTCCGGTACGGTGTATCAATTATAGGAAGATCTTGATACCCGTAGCGAGTGAGCATCTTCTCAATATAATGAGATTGTGACAGCGCTATTCCAGTACCTGTCCGGATGATCTTGAGCCCCAAGATTACGTCGGCATCCCCCAAGTCCTTCATACTGAACTTGGTCGAGAGGAATTTCTTTGTCTCTGTGACACAGCTTAAATCCGTACCTAGGATTAGCATGTCGTCAACGTAAAGACAAACGATTACTCCTCTTCCGTCAGCAAACTTCGTATAGACACACTTGTCTGTTTCACTGACCCTGTAGCCATTTGACCTTATCACCTTGTCAAACTTCTCATGCCACATTTTGGGAGCTTGTTTCAAACCATACAGAGACTTCATCAACTTGCAGACTTTGTCTTCCAGACCTCTGACGACAAAACCTTCTGGTTGTTGCATGTAGATCTCTTCGGTCAGCTCGCCATTAAGGAATGCCGTTTTCACATCCATCTGATGTATTACCAGCTTGTGTATTGCTGCTAGAGCAATTAACAATCTGATGGTTGTCATCCGAGCTACTGGAGCATAAGTGTCAAAGTAGTCGATCCCCTGCTTCTGAGAAAACCCCTTGGCCACTAGCCTGGCCTTGAACTTGTCAATGGTTCCATCTGCTTTCATCTTCTTCTTGAAGATCCATTTGCATCCGATGGATCTTGCTCCTTCTGGCAGGTCAACTAACACCCATGTGTTGTTGGAGGTGATTGAGTCAATCTCGTTGTCTATCGCCTCCTTCCAGAATACAGCATCTCTGGTCTTCATCGCCTCATCATAGGTAAGCGGATCTGCTTCCACATGATAGGTGACGAAGTCATCTCCGAAGTCTTTCGGCCTCCTTACTCGCTTAGTTGACGGCTCAGCGAGTTCTGGTTCAACTGGTGTCTCTTTGACAATAGCTTCTTCTTGGACTACTGGTTCGATAAGGACTTCTGTCTGCTTTGCACTCTCATCATTCTCCGGAAGATCCGCGAGAACAATATTTTTGTGCCTTGCAAACTTGTCTTCAAAATATTCAGCATCGCGAGATTCAATGATATGATTTGATTCTATATCAAGGAATCTCCGAGCGTCACTCTTCTCGGCATAACCCAAGAAGATAGCCTTAGTAGTCCTAGTCCCCAGCTTCTGAATCTTCAGATCTGGGAGCTTCACATAAGCCAGACACCCCCACACTCGAATGACATTCAAGTTAGGTCTGACTTTGAACCAGAGTTCATGAGGGGTTATATCCGAAGTTGCATACGGTACTCTATTGAGAATGAAAGTAGCCGTTAATGCAGCTTCTCCCCAGAAGCTCTTTGGAAGACCCGCAGTCAACAACATAGAGTTCATCATCTCTGTCAACGTTCTGTTCTTCCTTTCTGCTACTCCGTTGGATTGAGGAGAGTACGGAGCCGTCGTCTCATTTATGATTCCATGTTCTTTACAGAATGATGAAAAATCATGAGACCGATACTCCCCGCCTCGATCACTCCTTAGCCTTTTGAGTTGTTGTCCAGTTTGCCGTTCAGCCTCGGCCCTGAACTCCTTGAACTTCTCGAATGCTTCGTCTTTAGACTTGAGCAAGTAGACAAAAGCATACTTTGAGAAGTCGTCGATGAAAGTAATAAAATACTTCATCCCGGCTTTTGTAGAGAATTGCTTGAAATCACAGATATCTGAGTGAACCAACTCCAGAAGATCTGTGCTTCGATGGACCCTGTGAAAGGGTTTCCTTGTGATCTTCGTCTGAGCACACACTTCACATTTCTCTACCTTACCCCCACACTTGGAGATAAGTCCTAGGCTAGACATTTTGTTAATTCTTTTACAATGAACATGTCCTAGCCTATTATGCCACAACTCAAAAGAATAGTTCAAAGTAGAAATAGCATTAATATCATTTTTCTGGGTTACAACAAGCTGAATTTTGTACATTCCTTCAGTCTGAAAAGCTTTTCCGAAGAATGTACCCTTCTTGGACATCACCATCTGGCCAGCATTGATGTCCATCCTCAAGCCTGCGTTACAAAGCAGGCTCCCAGAGATCAGGTTCTTAGCAATTGCAGGAACATGCTTCACTCCTTGAAGCGTCAGAGTGTTCCCCGATGTGAGTTTCAGCTCCACCGTCCCGATCCCCAGTACTTCAGCTTGTGGTTTGCCATTATGACTTTCTCGGAAGTTGGCTCATATGACTCGAACCATTCCTTGTCTGAGCAGACATGACATGTCGCACCAGTGTCTATCCACCAGTCCGAGTCAACTCCCGTATTTGCAACCTGTGCTATCATTGCAACCAGATTAGTAACCAAAGAAACCTTACTAGGCTCACCTTTTTCTGGTTCCTTGCAGTCACTTTTGTAGTGGCCCTTCTTGCCACATTTGAAACAAGTCACATGGGACTTGGATTTCTGATTCTTGAATGAAGGACTCTTCACTTTCAGATTAGTGAAGTCCTTCTTCTTCTTATGAGGAGAAGCCGCCTGCTTCCCCTTGTACTCTCTGGTTTGGACCAGATTTGCTTTCGCCAGTTGTTTGGACAGAGAATCCATCTTCTGTTGAGAGCGCATCTCGTCCTCAACATGGATCTCTTGCAGGAGATCTTCCATACATATGTCCAGCTTCTTGCGGTGCATCCTTGCATAGAAGTTGCTCCACCCCGCAGGAAGTTTAGAGACGATTCCTCCAACGACAAACTTGTCGACAAGAGGCATCTTCTCGTCATCTAATTTTTGGCGCAGCTTCAGAAACTCCTTTACTTGGGGCAGCATAGCCTTCTCATCTTCGAAGGTCCACTTGTGGTATCTTTCAACCAAGAAGATCTTGGACCGATTCTCGTCATCTTCGTACAATTTCCCCAAGGAGTCCCAAATCTCTTTGGCAGAATTCTTCTTGGAATAAGACTCTGCCAGAGAGTCTTCCATGCTATTGAGAATCAACAGTTTACAGATACTGTTTTCTCTAATCCATTTTGCCTGCTTGGACTTAGCAGCGGCAATAACTTCTGCGGTTCCGGTTGTTGGAACGACCGGTTCTTCCTCATTCAGCACGTGATCAACTTCCACGAGTTGAATGTTTAATGTTACTTTCCGTTTCCAGATTTGGAAATGTTCGCCGTCAAATTTCTCCAACTTGTTAAAGTCGGTATTGACGAGCGATGCACGTGAGTTATCCATCTTTTCGATATAGCTTTGAGATTGTTAGTCCCTTGGCGAACAATCGATGGAAAAAATACGAATTCAGAAACTATTGTAAAGACAATGTTTCCAGCAACGACACCTTAAAGAAGGTGATGTTGTATTACGAGAATCTAAAAAGATTATGTCGTAATATTTCTCGAAGGCAACAGAACCGTTTAACTTCTAAAGAGAAGCGACGGTATTATCGAAGGCAACAAAGGAAGAAGAAAGCCTGCTGGGGTGAAAGATCACCGGCGCTCAAAGCTATATCCGCCTTACGGACAAGCCTCCAGGAACCAGCAAGTTCGAAGAGAACTTTAGAACGCTCGCTGGCCAAAATTGTCGACTCCTCGGAATAGCAGCAGCACTTCTCTCTCTCTCTGAAAATTTTTCTAAGTATTTTCTGTAACCTTGGAGAGAGGAGATGCTTCTGTTATTATAGGCACGAGATGGGCTTTTCAAATTCTGAACGCACGTCCTGTTTAATGCCAGATCCGGATTTTCTGGATCTGAGCCTTTTCCGGATCTGAGCCCACAAGACCCGCGGACGTTACATAATTTGAACGGCCCGCTCGACCCGCACGACCCGTACGCTCAGAAGTGCAAAGTGCCATCAAAAAGCCACAATAAGCCTCAAAAGCCCATTAGCCCATTAGGCCTCAACCCATGTGCACCTCTCTATTCCTTCATAAGTAATATATAGAGATACAACTTGGTGTGTTTTTCCGATGTGGGACTATCTTTTAACAATAGAATGTTGTGAACACACAACATGTATGAATAAAACACCAACACAAGATGTCTTCTAGTATGTGTGTAAACAAGAGTACTTGTAAGCTCATCAGTATTCCTCTTCAATGATAGATGATTCACTGATGGACGAGTCCGACCAAGATTGGTCTAGGAAATCCGGCTCTGGCGACGAATTAAAGAAGGGCTTCGGCGGCATCGGCAACGCCTGCACATCGGCTTCCAGCATTTCCAAGACGCTGCTCATTGCCGGTCGATCGGAAGGCTTCATCTGTATGCACCATAGACCGACTTTACAAAGCTTCCTCTCGACGTCGTTGATCGGCTGTCTCCTCTCGACGAACGGCCTGTCGCCAGTTCCGACCAGCCCCTCCCTCTGATTCAGGCGATCGTATATCCACGAAGGATAGTACGCCTCGCTCGAGTTCTGCGCCGCCGGGTTCGCATTCCTCCTTCCCCCTGCCATCTCCAGCAGCAGCATTCCGTAGCTGTAGACGTCAGACTTGTGAGAGATGACACCAAAGCTTCTCGACACGAGCTCGGGGGCTATATAGCCTATGGTTCCCCGGGCGACACTGAGGGACACGATGCCATAGTCCTTCGGGTACAGCTTGGCGAGCCCGAAGTCCGAAACCTTCGGGTTAAAATCATCGTCGAGGAGGATGTTGGAAGGCTTGATATCGAAATGTAGGATCCTCATGTCGCATCCTTGGTGCAAGTAGTCGATCCCTCGCGCCACGCCCAGAGCTATATCGTTGAGTTTTTCCCAGGTAAAATGTCTAGGAGTTTCGGTTGCGGTACTGGACGAGGCCGGAAAGATGTACTTGTCAAGAGACCCCTTAGGCAAGTACTCGTAGACCAGAGCCCTCTTCGACCCCTCCGAGCAGAAACCAAGAAGGCGCACGACATTAACATGGCGGATCCTGCCGATGGTGGCGACCTCGCTGATGAACTCTTCGCCGTCGGTACATCCTGAACTCTTCAGCATCTTGACGGCAACCGGTTCGCCATGGGCTAGTTTCCCTCTGAACACCAATCCAAAGCCTCCCTGTCCAATTCTTTCCTTGAAGTGATTTGTGAAGCTTGCAATGTCACTGTACGCGTACCTTCTCGGCGCGAGCGGCGGCTGGTTTCGAAGGAATTTCTCGATAGCATCGAGAGATAGATACGTCTTGTAGAATTCGTGTCCGAGGAATGCCAACACGCACAATGGAGCCAGTACCAGTCTTCCTATTAGCGCAATCACTGCATAAGTAAAATATATGTCACGATATTATGAAACAACCAAACCATAGATAGTTACAATGACAAAGAAGGCTTACATATGAAGTTCAAGGCCATCACGAAGGCTACAGCAATAGGAAGATTGCTCACATCCTTGCTCTCATATACACATTTGAAAAAACCAAACTCGAGCAAGACGATATTTCCCATCATTTGGTATAACCCAAACCCACCATTTGCGACATACTTAGCTGAACTGCAGTAATACCTTTTGCTTTAGTACTAGTGTATCAGAAAGTTGTATTCATCAATTACTTGCTGAAACAAGACTCTACTATAATCAGGGCCGGTCGCAACCTCCAGGCTCCCAGTAGAGGTCGGGGTTGCGGGTGACCCTCCAGGATCGGCCTGCGATAAAGGTCAAGGGCAACCAAAACTAGCTTTGGATAGGACAACCCAACCTCGTGGGCCGGCCCTGACTATAATAAAGAGAAATCTAAGTATAAATTTTTTGCTACAATCTGTTGATAACAAAACAGGGCAATTGCTCACCTCAAGTACGCTCTGAAACAGTAGCCGAACGTCTTAGGAGTTCTGATCCATGAAATAGTGAACCCCATCTTCAGCAACTCAAACACATGATCAGTGCTCGAACTCTTATTGATAGCACCAATTGTGGGAGTCGTCGCTAAAAATCCGCAGGATGGCATAAGATCCTTCACTTGGTACCCCGAAGTAACGTATATGGAGGACTGGTTCAGACAAGGAACCTGATGGTACGTATCTTGCCTGATGGTACCAGTAGTACAGTTCACAAAGGAAGCCCAGGCGGTCGACGACAGCTCGTACCTCCCATCTTCTCTGACGATGCGAGGAGAGACGGAAGCGAGGGGAAGACGACACGTACCGCTAGCCAAGTCGATATCGACAATCTGGAGCTCGTTGGGATCGTACGATAGACGAGTTACGTAGTACTTGTGTGACGACATGCTTAGAACGGTGGCGTTGGTGCCGTTGTCGCAGACGAGCTCGTACTTTGGGTTGCCGCAGTAGTGCGGATCGCCTTTCAAACGGAAGGGCCATCGGATACGTTGTATCCGTCCGCAAGACGAAGAACAAATCTCTCGATACAGGGCAAGGCCGGGACTTGAGAAGAGGAGGAATGAGAGTATGAAGCAAAGGACAAATTTCCCCATTTCCTTCATTGGCTACCTGCAGGTCTAGCTTCCTCTTAATCTCCACATAGTAGACTAAGAAAACTACGAACAATATGCATTGTTTCAAACTTTTGACTTTGATCCTTCCTTGGGTCCTTTTCTTGACACAAGGAGTTTTCTGAAAGTCATATGTCATTATGTGTCATTATCGGACGCTGATGCAGCATGATAACGGAACAGACTTACCTTCGTACTTGACGATGGTCAAGTCGATCGGTGATGACGATTACTGGACCACCGTTACTTAGTGATAGCGAAACGGTGCCGTAAAAACTCCGACAGATCAAGCGAGAGATTTTCGAATCCACGGAACATCTAGTCCAAGAAAAGAAGAGAATAAATCTCAGAATTTAAAGAAGAATTTTATTAATTAAAAAGTTGTTCCTCAAATATATACATAAGGTGCCTATTTATAGGACTTTTATGACAACTTAATCAAATAAAGATAAAACATATCCTAATAAAAAATAGAGTAAAAATAAGAGTCCTAAAATGAATATGATTCAACTCTATAAAAAAAGATAAAGCAAAACAAAAAATTCCTAAAAAAATTTGGAGTTAGAATCCACGCTATATCAGACACAAACACGGACACGTGGACACGTTTCAGTTTCAAATACAGCACAGATACTCCATAATGGACCGGAACGGGTTCGAACATTACTGCGGTGTCCGTATCCTGACGATTGTTGCATGTCGTGTCCTATTCATTTTCGTGCAACATGATCTCGAAACCAACTTAAATCATCTCACTGATTCATATTTGAATTTCTCATTAAGAAATCAAATATACCTTAACTTGTTACAGAAAGTTGTGTTAACTTCTTAAACTGATCAGCGTTAAATTACTCTCAACTCCTTTGGTTGTGGGCATATCCACAGTACTATTGAACCTGGTATGTTTCTGTAAATATTTAAACTCAGTTTCATTGCAAGGTTGACATCCATAAATCAATCTATTAGTATAACTTGCTGCTACCTGATAAAATCTAGCGGTTAAATTCTGGGCTCCTCGAGAAGTACATATATAAGAACATTCTTTTTTGGGGAAAGGATGGGATCAAGCAGATACCATTCAATTTTCATTAATAATTAAACATAAGATACGAGTAGTATATAAGCAAATTTGTAACTAAATATCATGAATTTTTATATTTGTGCAACTTGCAACCATGAACTTTGGAATTATATAACTTGCAACCATGAATTCCATACAATACACTGATCTCGAACGTAGGGCAGAGTAAAGTGAGGCATATTGAACGAGTAAATAAAAACACATCCAATTTTTCCTAAACTAGTTTTATGGATTATTTTTCTCGGATATCTATTTCATCAATCAATTTAACAAATAAAATATTCTAAGAAATTAACAAATAAACAAGATAATGAAGGAAAATGTCCAAAAATAGGTCTATGATCTTTTTTGACCATATATATGATAATCCTATATAAGATTGGATTTGATCATATATATTATTATCCTACATAGTATTGGATTTCTAATATATGTAAGTCTACATAGGATTGAATTTTCAATATATAATCCTACATAAAATTGGATTTTAAGCCTACATAGGATGGAATTTCTATGATATATAAAGGGGTCTAAAGGTTCTCCACAAGACACCTCTAAGAGTGCTCAATGTAAGTTGTTGAATAGGTTCAACACAAGTATCTCATTAATTGTGCTCAAGTTATTGAATAAGTTCAGCACAAGAGAGCTAAAGTTGTTGAATAAGTTCAACACAAAAGTTTGAAAGATTTTTTTTTAAAATTTTGTGATAGAGGGTTCTTGAGTGCAAGAAGTGTTGAAAGCTATTTTTAATTCATTTTCTTCTTCATAGTGGAACAAAATCACCCTCCTCTGTGGAAGTAGGCATCTTGACCGAACCACGTAAATGATTATTTTTGTGGTTGTGAATTTTTTCTGAGATATTCTCTGATTTTTTGGTTTATTTCTACTGTGCCCAACAGGTAATAAGAAAGGTTACTAGTTGAGTAACATGATGTTTTTCCTATAACAAACAAATAAGACAAATAAAAACAAAATCACTTGAAGACAAGAGTACAAAAATAACTTTTAAAATAATAGAAGATATTCGAGGTAATAATGAATGACCTAGTAACACATATAATGCTATATAATCGAAATAAATCTATGGAAGAGTTGGTGTAAACATATTTGGATCCTCTTCTTATCGAGTCTTAAACTTCATTCTCAGCACATAATTACAGCTGCTCAACTGTTTCCTTCACCTAACTTTCAGCATAAACTGTGTCAACTTCAATCTTCTTCGCAATTTATTTCAATAATTTGGTTTTCTCCATCGATCACATGTAGTGTAGTTTGTTGACCTAGATATTAAAAGTCACGATAAAATCTCCAATCTTACTTGAATATTTAAGGGAGCCCTTGTTTTTTTATTATAATCCACACACACATACATTTTCTTACGTTTAGAAGACTCGAATCCTGCCGGTTTCTCCTTCCATACTGCTTTCCACATAAGCTACCAGCACTGGATATAGCCTTGTTATCATCAAACAAACATTTCCCACATAAGAATAGTCTCGTTATATATGTATTACATATCATCAAACTATTTCTTAACATATTCATTAATGGTTTCACATTGTAGATAAGTATAAAAAATGAGATCTTTTTCCATGAGTATTGTATAGCAAAAAAAAACTGTTTCTTAACATAGTCATCCCAGAAATTCTTAGGTTTCTTCGTGAAAATATACTAAAAGACTGATGAGCTTATAACTATTCTAGTTGTTTACACACATATTAGAAGGCATATTGGTATATTAATTATCCTCTGTTTACATTTATTTCTACAATGTTGCGGTACATGCAGTAAATAGGAGAGCTGATCTTTAATTTCATATGTAACTTGGGATATATTTAAGTGCTGATCTATAATTTCACATGTAACTTAGGATTTCGGATCAGATAACAACAAGACACTAAGCTAGATTCGAATTTTTAGCTAATCCGGTCGAATCGGATGTTATATGATATCCGTTAAACTAGACGGATACGGATTTAATGTGTCAAAAGATATATCCGTTCGAATATCCGATCGAATTCAGATATTAAAAAATATATGATACGGATAGGATATTGTCCTAACTGTACCGATAAGCATCCTTTGACGCCCCTACTTGTACTATTTAGATGATTTCATGGATGTCAACATTGAATAAAGTTTGGATTTTCATCTTACATACATGGTGGTGCATCTTCTCTTTATAGAAATGATCATTTTAGACCTCGTTTGGTTCGCGGGAAGTGAAGAAAGAAAATGAAATGATAGTCTTTGTTCTTTGAGAAATTAAAATTTTTAGCCTTTTTTTTTTGGTATTTGGTAAGTCCGGAAAATTTGGAAGGGAATGTGCATCCTTAGATCTCATTTGGATTGCGAAATTAGGGCCTTGGAAAGAACAATCATTTCCGCACTCTCAATTATTTACTTTTTCTTCCAATTTTTTTACTTTTCCAAACAAAGAATTTTTTTTAATAAAAATTATAATTTTTCAAAAAAAAAGGAAAGAATAAAAAATTGATTTCATTTCCTTTCCGCCCGCGAACCAAATGAGGCTAGAGTAGTAAAGTGGATCATTGGAGTAGAAAGGTGAATCCTTGGATGGATGGAAAACCATTTCTTTTCTATTTGTTTTTCTTTAGAAATCATTTTTGTTTTATGCTCATTTGTTTTGACATCCAAACACAGAAAAGAAATAAGTTTTTTTTTTTTTCCAAAATCTTGATTGCGTGAACCAAACGAGATCTTGACCATATTTGTCACATAAAAGTAGTAAGCATATTTGTCGTCTCCCCAAACGCGGAGGCTTATGGTCTGCTTGGTAACGATATTTTCACCGATTCTGGAATGTTTTTGAATCAAACGTTTATGAAAACCTCTTTTTTTTTTTTTTTTTTTTTTTTTGAGACACTAATTTTGGTCAGCTAAAACACACCAAAAGCGGTGTAGTGTAATTTTGGGTGGTTTTATAAACAACCCAAATCGGTAGATTTTAAAGAATTTTATTATTTTATTCTATTTATATCCTCACCAAAAATATATAATTCTAACTACTATTACACTTCCCTATTTAATTTTACTTGTGTAAAAAACTATTAGAACCGCTCGTTAATGAATTACTAAGTATGGATTTGACTGGTTTAAATACCGCTACTTAAAAACTACCAAAAATCGGACCCTCATAACTGGTACTATAAAAACACATCATAACTGCTCCCCCTACAATTGTCAGGCAAACCCTGTCAGACAAGACTTCGGACATGGACGACCCTCCTCTGTTTGGACAATTTTCAGGCTCAGCGTGATTCCAATAGAGGTCGGAGTTGCGGATGACCCTCTAGGATCGATCTACAATAAGAATCAAGAGGCAACCAAAACTAGCTCTGGATAGGACAAGGCAATCCAATGGGCTCGCCTTGTATATTACTAGTCCCAAGTCAATGAACATATTGATGGCACGCGCTTGTTGGACATTAAACAGTATATTCTATAATATGGAGGACTATAATTTGTTGATTTGTTGTCACGAGAAATCCCCATCTGTTTATAGCATACATTACCATGAAATAGAATTCTGTGTAACATTATTGGAAATTTCTTACAGCCGTAGTAATTCAATGATTGCTATTAGATGACGAGAAGCATTAATTAAAAGTGATATGGTATTCGGGTAGACATAAACAAACTTGGATTGAAAACGGAGGAGAGAAAAAAATGAGCATTTTGTGCAAAAATTTGTTCTCTCTTGATCTTGTTTCTCTAGTAAGATTTAGGGATATTTAGTATTAGGATATCATATAATAGTGGATATTAAGGTTTGAGTCTCAAAATTACTGTTTTACCTAGACTAATGAATAGTGATTTCGAGACCCAAATTTTAATATTGGACAATTTCGAAATCCAAATCCTAATAATGGACAACTTCGATACCCAAATTCCAATATCCACTGTTATGTGAGATTCTAATACTAAATAACCCTAAAATTTTCCGTCTTAGCTCTTGGAGTACACCAAAGATCAAATCACGTAAATCTGTGTGTTTTTGTTAGTATCTTTATTATTACGGAGCTGTACTTGGACCGCTGCGGGATTGGCCCGCGCCCACGCGGCGCGTCAGCATTGGCCCCCCGGCCCCGGGGTGGCCTGCGTTAGCGGAGGGTGCAGTAACTGGCCGTCACCATGCGGGCGCAAGCCAGTCCCGTGGTCGGTCAAAATAGACTTTCTGTTATTATTATTCTTCGTAGCAAGTATATATATATATATATATATATATATATATATATATATATGTGTGTGTGTGTGTGTGTGTGTGTGTGTGTGTGTGTGTGTGTGTCATTTTCCATGGATGAATAACATAAGAAGGATGTCCCTTCCACTGCGTAAGGTCAACTCTCGTACACAACTAGACCGAGCTACCCTTGCGTGTTGTGAATTTAGCACATAATTTAGATATGATTAGATAATCCCCAATGTTTCAAAAAAAAAAAAAAAAAAAAAAACTTTCAACACAAATGTTGTTGGATATATAAATCAGCAAGAAAAATGCTGTTTGTTCTTCGTAAGTCAGCAAGAAGAAATAATACAAGCAGCGTGCGTATAAAATAGCCGTGAAGAGTAGTGCTGCAAGCAGTTAAAGAGAGAGAAGAAGAAGATGCAGCTGCACTCTCGCTTCATCCAATGGCTCTGCTTGATATTACTGATCATTCATGGGTTATGGACCTCCTTCCAGTTTCAGCTGGTGGTGGCAGCAGGATCAGGTAAGATTAAGAGCTTGCACACTTGTGTCTCTGGCAAAGATCTTAATGTTCAAAGTCCTTGTTAGCAATCACCCGAATAAAATTCGTATTATACGCAAATTTTTTCGTATCTTTCATAAACGTATAATACTTGCATACTTTTGACAGATCCAAATCAGTATGTAAATTTTAAACAAACGAAATTTTAAATGTGTTCTGTTTAAATTATTGAAATATTTGACCAAAAAAACGTGTTAGAAAACTGTTTAGTCTATCAAATTTGACAAAATATTTAAAAATGTAAAATTACTAGCCTCAATATTTTTATTTTTTAAATATTTGACCGAATTTTTGAACGTACTTTATTTGCACTGAGCCGATTTATACTCGTACTTTTGCCGTCTCGAATTTTTTCCGTTTGCCGAATTGCTAACAAATATATATATATATATATATATATATATAGATATATATATATACCTTCCAGGAAAGTTTGGAGCAGAAGGAAAGTTGAGGAAGTTAGGAGGGCGAGAGGGAGCTGGTCCTCCGGCACCTGCAGGAAATCATGTCAGCAAGACAGCAACTTTATCCCCCCGGAGAAGCCTCCTTCGCCTACCAGTTGATCGCGTCAGAAGTAGCCAACGGTTCAAGTAGAGCAAAGATAGACGGTGTCGTGTCGTGTCGTGTCGTGTCGTGTCGCTGCCTAAATCTTTTTGCTGTATCTACTCTCTACTACTCAGTAAATAACTAAAACATACTGTCTTTCTATGGATGGCGATTGAATTGCTCGTCACATTTTTTTGGACAGGAATCTTCTTCGTCGTACGACCCGATGTAAAAATTGCAGCCGGGTTGTCGCATAAAATCCGGGCCCGTGTAAATTGAAGAAATTATACTCTCCTCTCCTACAAATACTTGGCCCATCTACCAGCATACTGATGTGGGCCCATAAATGCATCCTTGCAACATCTTTTAAGGGGGCTGAAAAAAAAAATTTAAAAATAAAATAAAATAGAGACGACACAGTCTGGGTGACAGTTCTATTATATTATGTATTTCTATTATTTTGATCATATATGTACTTCTACTTTCTGAATGAGACATGGACTGCGTGACAGTTTTCGCACTCAGAACCGTTTTGTTTATATATGGACATTCAAGTAATTTTATTCGCGTAAAAAACTTTCAAAACCGCTCGTTAATGAATTACCAGGTATTTGTTGAACTGGTTTAAAATTGCTACTTAAATCATCTAAAATCGGATCACTCATAATTGCTCATAGAAATCACCTCATAACTGCTATCCTTACAATCGGACTACTTTGTTGATGTTTATCCTTTCACCTAAAGGTCGTCACGTAAAACCACTTCTTTTTACCACTAGTTTGATAAGTGAGATCATTAAGTTGTGTGAGTGTGTTGTTTTGGTGGATGAAGAAAAGTAGACTCCATAAGAAATTTCCAACTGTATCTTCCAGAGAATGTTACACAGTATTCCATTTTAATATATGCTAATAAACAGAAGTGATTTCTCATGACAACAAATCTAAGGGTTAAAGACCTCAATATTATATTATAGAATAAACGGTGTAATGTCCAACAAGCGCGTGCCATCAGTATGTTCATTGACTTTGTAACATATGGTCTAGTCCTCCATGTTTGAAGAAAAATATGCTTACTACTTTTATGTGACAAATATGGTCAAGGCTTCCAAACTTTATGTGACAAATATGGTCAAGGCTCCGAAGCAAGTAGAGTATTATTCAAGTAAAACATGTCTGGATCGGCTCCATCCCATCCTTTCTCTAAAATGATCATTTCCAGAAAGAGAAGTTTCATACCACCGTATAAGATGCAAATCCAAACTTATTCAATGTTGACATCCATGAACTCGTAAAAGCATATTAGGCCCGCCCCTTGTAGATGACCGCGCTAGGCTACAACGAGGCAGCCAGCCACTACCTCTTGTTTGGGTCCATTCCGGATCAGAGAGTTAATGGTTGGACGTCACGTGGCCACAGACTAGTGTGATCAGGGCCTTTGGGGGCGGAGCGTGATCAGAGCCGTTGGGGCGGACAACGTAGCAGCGCTAATCTAGCACTTAAAATATATTCCAGAATCCAGGCTCCTTGTAGAGCAAGATGACACTCCCCAAGTTGCATATGAAATTAAAGATCAGCTTTCCTATTTACTACATATATATACCGCAACATTGTACACAGAATTGTAAATTATAAGATGCCTTCTAATATGTGTGTAAACAAGTAAGAGTACTTATAAGCTCATCAGTATTCTTCTTCAATGATAGATGATTCACTGTTGGATGAGTCCGACCAAGATTGGTCTAGGAAATCCGGCTCTGGCGACGAATTAAAGAAGGGCTTCGGCGGCATCGGCAACGCGCGTCGGCTTCCAGCATTTCCAAGACGCTGCTCATTGCCGGTCGGTCGGAAGGCTTCATCTGTATGCACCATAGACCGACTTTACAAAGCTTCCTCTCGACGTCGTTGATCGGCTGTCTGCTTTCGACGAACGGCCTGTCGCCAGTTCCGACCAGCCCCTCCCTCTGATTCAGGCGATCGTATATCCACGAAGGATAGTACGCCTCGCTCGAGTTCTGCGCCGCCGGGTTCGCATTCCTCCTCCCCCCTGCCATCTCCAGCAGCAGCATTCCGTAGCTGTAGACATCAGACTTGTGAGAATTGACACCAAAGCTTCTCGACACGAGCTCGGGGGCTATATAGCCTATCGTTCCTCGGGCGACACTGAGGGACACGATGCTGTAGTCCTTCGGGTACAGCTTGGCGAGCCCGAAGTCCGAAACCTTCGGGTTAAAATCATCGTCGAGGAGGATGTTGGAAGGCTTGATATCGAAATGTAGGATCCTCATGTCGCATCCTTGGTGTAAGTAGTCGATCCCTCGCGCCACGCCCAGAGCTATATCTTTGAGTTTTTCCCAGGTAAAATGTCTAGGAGTTTCGGTTGCGGTACTGGACGAGGCCGGAAAGGTGTACTTGTCAAGAGACCCCTTAGGCAAGTACTCGTAGACCAGAGCCCTCTTCGACCCCTCCGAGCAGAAACCAAGAAGGCGCACGACATTAACGTGGCGGATCCTGCCGATGGTGGCGACCTCGCTGATGAACTCTTCGCCGTCGGTACATCTTGAACTCTTCAGCATCTTGACAGCAACCGGCTGCCCATGGGCTAGTTTCCCTCTGAACACCAATCCAAAGCCTCCCCGTCCTATTCTTTCCTTGAACTGATTTGCGAAGCTTGCAATGTCGTTGTACGCGTACCTTCTCGGTGCGAGCGGCGGCTGGTTTCGAAGGAATTTCTCGATAGCATCGAGAGATAGATACGTCTTGTAGAATTCGTGTCCGAGGAATGCCAACACGCACAATGGAGCCAGTACCAGTCTTCCTATTAGTGCAATCACTGCATAAGTAACATATATGTCACGATATTATGAAACAACCAAACCATAGATAGTTACAATGACAAAGAAGGCTTACATATGAAGTTCAATGCCATCACGAAGGCTACAGCAATAGGAAGATTGCTCACATCCTTGCTCTCATATACACATTTGAAAAAACCAAACTCGAGCAAGACGATATTTCCCATCATTTGGTATAACCCACCATTTGCGACATACTTAGCTGAACTGCAGTAATACCTTTTGCTTTAGTACTAGTGTATCAGAAAGTTGTATTCATCAATTACTTGCTGAAACAAGACTCTACTATAATCAGGGCCGGTCGCAACCTCCAGGCTCAACGTGGTCCCAGTAGAGGTCGGGGTTGCGGGTGACCCTCCAGGATCGGCCTGCAATAAAGGTCAAGGGCAACCAAAACTAGCTCTGGACAGGACAACCCAACCTCGTGGGCCGGCCCTGACTATAATAAAGAGAAATCTAAGTATAAATTTTTTGTTACAATCTGTTGATAACAAAACAGGGCAATTGCTCACCTCAAGTACGCTCTGAAACAGTAGCCGAACGTCTTAGGAGTTCTGATCCATGAAATAGTGAACCCCATCTTCAGCAACTCAAACACATGATCAGTGCTCGAACTCTTATTGACAGCACCAATTGTGGGAGTCGTGGCTAAAAATCCGCAGGATGGCACAAGATCCTTCACTTGGTACCCGGAAGTAACGTATATGGAGGACTGGTTCAGACAAGGAACTTGATGGTACGTATCTTGCCTGATGGTATCAGTAGTACAGTTCACAAAGGAAGCCCAAGCGGTCGACGACAGTTCGTACCTCCCGTCTTCTCTGACGACACGAGGAGAGATGGAAGCGAGGGGAAGACGACACGTACCACTAGCCAAGTCGATATCGACAACCTGGAGCTCGTTGGGATCGTACGATAGACGAGTTACGTAGTACTTGCGTGACGACATGCTTAGGACGGTGGCGTTGCTGCCGCCGTCGCAGACGAGCTCGTACTTTGGGTTGCCACAGTAGTGCGGATCGCCTTTCAAACGGAAGGGCCATCGGATATGTTGTATCCGTCCGCAAGACGAAGAACAAATCTCCCTGAAAGGATACAGGGCAAAGGCAGGAGTACTGAAACTGAAGAAGAGGAGGAATGAGAGTATGAAGCAAAGGACAAGCTTCCCCATTTCCTTCATTGGCTAGCAGGTCTAGCTTCCTCTTATTTCCGCATAGTAGACTAAGAAAACTAAGAATGATATGCATTGTTTCAAATTTTGACTTTGATCCTTCCTTGCGTCCTTTAATTGACACAAGGAGTTTTCTGAAAGTCAGATGTCATTATGTGTCTTTCTTGGACATTACGCAGCGTGATAGCGGAACGTGCTTACCGTCGTATTTGTCGATGGCAAAGTCGATCGGTGATGACCCTTGTTAGCAATCACCCGAATAAAATGCGTATCATACGCGAATTTTTTCGTATCTTACATAAACGTATAATACTTACGTACTTTTGAAAAATTCGAATTTGTACACGAATTTTAAGCCTGTGGCGTTTTAAACGCGTACCGTATAAATTTTTAAAAAATTTGGCCAAAAAAATGTTACCAAGAAACCCAACAGTCTTAACTTTCTTGACTCTTGCTGCTATTAGATATTAAGACCGGCACAATTCTAAAAAATTATCAAAAGAAAAGAAGAAAAAGTTTCACAGTAACCAAAAAAGAAACCCAAGAGTCTTTGCACATGTTACTTGCAACAATTAAAGAAAAATCTTTCGGTTTTCCATCATCCAACCTCTTCTTATTCTCACACTGAACACTTGTTTATGAAGGAGTAGAGGTGGGTGGGCCCTATATATATGCCGAATTTTTAGTGCCGAATTGGTTCATATGAAACGTACTAAACACGAATTAAATCTGATCTGAATGTTTTTCGTTAGACGAATTTTTGACCGAATTTTTGACCGTATTTTACTTATATTGTGTCGAATTATACTCGTACTTTTGTCGTTCCAAATTTTTTCCGTTTGCCGAATTGCTAACAAGGTTGATGACGATAACTGGACCACCGTTGTTTGGTGAGAGCGAAGCGGTGCCGCAAAAACTCCAACGGATGACTTGTGGAAGGGTCCGCACGAAGGTTGCTTGAAAACCTCAAGCGAGGGATTTTCGAATCCACGGAACATCCACGACCAAGAAAAGAAGAGAATAAATCTCAGAACTTAATAAGAATTTTATTGCTTAAAAGGTTGTTCCTCAAATGCATACACAAGCTGCCTATTTATATGTAACGCCCCAGAACCAGAATACTGGAGAGCGGGGCATACATAGCCAGCTACGTATAATAAAATGGAATCCACCTCACTATACGGTCACGGCTGTTTAGATATATGAGGGTTTAACTACAATCCATCAGTCTCCTATGGTCAATAACAAGCCTATTGTCTCAATCACAAGCAAGTAAGTAAATGTTACAAGATGTAAGACCACCAAATATACAATAGTAAGGCGTCCCCAACATTACATATTGGATGATCATGAAGCTAGTCGTACAAAATGTCAAGACTAGCAAGAGTTCAGTCATACATGATCAACCCTAGGATCTGTCAATCATGTTACAGCCCGTAGGCAGACAGTAAGTAAAGGTGCAATCGAGCTAACACATGCTCGTCGGCTAAACGCCTCAAAAGAATAATTTTACAATAAAGTGGGAGGACAAAAAGAAACACACTCATTGCCAGGGTTACGCATGGTGGTCACCATCTGGCTGGAAGTTAGGTAGATCCTCTGGGACTGCTCCGATATCTGGCCATACAAAACCAGCTGGGTCAGACCCCAGAAAGAGCAAGTACCACAAAGGAGGCTTCACTTAGGAACTAAAACCAGCACATCAATAATAGAATAATAAAGATAATAAATAAAGAATTGCTAATAATAGGGATAACCACAGTAAACTGAGTACGAGAAAACCATTCAAGTAGCCAGGTCACAACCCTTAAACCAAACAAGGACCGGAGTTGTAACCCTTCACCTGAATAGGAACCCGTCTCAAATACTATTGGTACAGTGAGGACAATAAACGAATAGGGACACAGAACTGCTCTGGGAGCCAGGTTACAATCCTTAAACAAACAAGGACCGGGGTTGTAACCCTTCGCCTGAACAGAACTGGACCCCCGATCGTTATTGTTAAGGCAAACATCAATAATCATGTCGTGTCACAATCTTGTACAGGATCGGGACAAGATTAAGCTGGGATAAACTCCATCCAATCAATCACGGCCAATCAAGAGTACGGCTTGATACTTTTAACTAACTAGGGTTATCACAGGCCTAGTTACTAGCAAGATGTAATGAGATTATCCCAACAGCCACAAGCCCTGCAGACCATCCGGTTATCCAGGTCGAATTTCCGTTTATGGAGAATACAACACGCAACGGTGTGCTGGAAATGTGCCCTACTCGTCGGTAGGCTACAAGTCCACTAATGTGCCCAGATAACGGGATTGCCTGTAGCTGGGAATCTCTTCATGTCTACTGAATTATTCTAGTTTATTAGCCTTAGTCAATTACTGTAGGTATCCCTGACCGTGGTACTCAGGGATCCCTGTCCTAGACATGATGCAAACATTACCGGTTTATTTTGTACAAACACAATCACCCACGGTGTCCAGGCCATTCAATTCTGTCATGACATGCTAGCCGTCGCAACAACATTCGAGATATACATATCATGACAAATTACTGTCAAGAGTGCGCCACGACGGGTCACTATCATGTCATGTCATTATTTAAAATTAACATTAATCTGGTATAAGCGTGTATGCAATAACTAAATATAAACAGGGTGCAAGAGTTGTGGAGGAATCATGCGGCTCAGGGAGACGGGGCATAACTTCCACATACGAACTCAATTTAAGGTGCTCCAGAGATATTCGGAAAGGTAAGACAAAGATCTAAAACTTTCATGTTTTAAGTTTTTCGAAATTATGGCTAGAAAATAGCTTAATTTGGCAAAAACAGTCATTGTGTGCACTTTTTATGCCAAAAATTCCATTCTGCGTAAAATATGTAAAAAGGGGAGGGTTCCAGCGTAAAATTTTACATTCTGGGTACCATTCAGCATAAAATACGCAATTTCAGGGTTCCCTGCGTAAAATATTACATTCTGGATGATATCCAGCGTAAAATACGCAATTCCAGGGTTCCCAGCGTAAAATTTCACATTCTGGATACAATCCAGCGTAAATTACGCAATTTCAGGGTTCCCTGCGTAAAATTTCACATTCTGGATACAATCCAGCGTAAAATACGCAATTTCATTTTATGCAAGCCTTCCTGCGTAAAATTCGATTTTACGCTAGCTTTCCTGCGTAAAATCTTATTTTACGCCAGCCCACATTCTTCAGCCGACATGAAAATTCAGAAAAATTTGTTTTGGCCATAAAAACTTCATTTTAACTCGAAATGAGGTGAATCAAAAACCAAATTCACACGAAATTTCGTGCTCTTGCTCATGGAACTATTAGTTTTCAAAAATAACAAGTTTAAGTAGATCAAAACCAAGAAAACCCCATGAACTCAAAGTTAAAATGTAGATCTAGAAGAATCTATCCATCAAAATTAAAAACTCCAAGTTCTAAAGAGGTTTATAATCAAATAAATAAAAGAATGAAACCATAAAAATCAAGATCCCTCAAGAAGCAAGTTGCACTTGCCTAAACCTCTTGGTAGGTGGAGAGTAACGGTGAGGAAGAAGAAGAGTGAATGATGAGAGAGAAAGAGGGTGGGGTTAATAAATGAGGATGGTGGTGGTAGGTAGGGGTTCACCTTGGTTCATGATGGACCAAGTAAACCAAGCCAAGCCGAACCAACCCAATCCTTCTCCCATCCGAATAAAACCAAGCTCCACTTAATCAAAATAAATCCATGAACGATAAATGACAATTAAACCACAATGCTAAATATGAAAATAAACCACAACTAACTAATCAAAGAAATGAGAAATATGGGTCAGAAATACGAATACGTATAAAATACGTATCACGAATTTTGGGGAACTACATCCTACCCACCTTAAAAGAATTCCGTCCTCGGAATTTAATCAAGAGGCTAGAGATGTCGAGACAGCTATACTATTGCAAGCAATCTACGCTACCAATCATTCATACAATCATACATGCAAGCAAGGAATCGAAGTGCAAGGCATAAAGAAGATATTACACCTCACGAGCCAAACCGATTGGGATGACGTGATCGGATATCATCCTCACACTCCCACGTTTGACTCTCCCAAAGAGCGATGAACTCAAGCAACACGAACTAAACTGATAGTCTTGCGCTTAAGGTCTCTCTCTTTGGTCAAACAGGGACACGGGCCTCTCCTCATACGAAAAGGTTGGTACCAATAACCGTTTTCGAATGATCTAGGACATGGCTCAGACCGGGATATACCATTGTAATTAGGATACATGAAACATGACATGTGTCCCGTATAACGACGGCGGAAAATAAGACAATAGGACACATATACCTCTCTGCCGATTCTGGATCTGAGCTTGGACCTGGACATACTGCTGGGGTCTCTTTAGCTGGAAGGCTAGGACCTGAGGCGGCAATGGCCTCGGAGGCTGGTACTGCTGCTGCTGCTGGACTGGGGCTGGTCCCCTTACTGAAGGATTATTCTGGGCCGATGATGAACTGGCCCTATTCGGACAGGACCCTATCTTGTGGTCCGGTGCCCCACAAGCCAAACATAATCCCTGCGCTCTGCGACACTCCGAAACAACGTGTCCTGGCTTCCCACAATGAGTGCAGCCCATTATGGAAGATTGCTTCGGCTTCTGTTGCGGAGGGGACGTGACCGACGTCACTGAGGCCGCCTGCCTCGGAGTTCCAATTGTCAAAGCCCTGACTGCCGGGGCTGGTGCTGTCGACTGGGTCATCTGGCCGTGAGATCGCTTCCGACCTCCGGTCCTGTCCACGATCCTGTGGGAGGTATACTCGTACCTCCTAGCTGCCCTCAACACTGCATCAAAAGTCTGATGCTCAAACTGTTCCACTGCCAACAAAATCTCGAGATGGAGCCCTTGCTGGAACCGCTGGGCTCTGTCAAACTCGGTCGCCACCAAAGTGGGAGCAAACCGACTAAGCCTGGAAAACTCGGCCGCATACCCGTCGACCGTTCTGCCTCCTTGCTTCAGATTGGTGAACTTGGTCTGTAGATCGTACCGAGCCACCGTATCGAAGTACTTCGTCTGGAATCTCTCATGGAATACTGCCCAAGCAATAGGCGCCACCAATCCAACGGCCTGAGCTGCCCACCAGCTGCGGGCAAGATCCAGTAACTGCAGACGCACCACGGCCACCTTCTCGTCCTCCGGGGTTCTGGCTGCCTCTAGAATGACTTCAGTATCCTGGAGCCATGCATCAGCAGCGATAGCATCTTCGCTGCCATCGAAGAATGGGGGGTTCAGGCGCTTGAAACTGTTCGCACTGTTCCTTGGATGACCGCCTCTGTTCAGAGCATCTTCCACTGCCTGGTGCAATGCATCACCTCGACGATCTTGGGAAGCTAATAAGGTCCTAATGAGACCTACCAAAGTGCCATCATCAGGCTCTACAGGCTGAACTGGCTGAACTGGTGGCTCTGGATCCCCGGTAGGCATGACTCGGGATGCTGCCCCTGAGTGCTGGGCCTGATCTTCTAGTTGCTGCTGGTCCACGGGAGGTGATCCGCCTTGCTGATCGGCAGGTCCAGGTTCAATGCCACTGAAGAAGACGACATGGGAATAACAAGGAAGGACCAGGACATATCAACGATTACAAACATGTGATCAGGACAAGAATTTCAGGAATCAAGGGGATACGAGCAGAGATCAAGGGCGAGTACTGATTGAGACATCTATTCGGTAAACTCTCACATATCTTGATTTACAAGACCTGTATGGGCCACCATAAAACCATGTACCGCCCCAGAACAAGAATACTGAAGAGCGGGGGCATACATAGCCAGCTACGTATAATAAAATAGAATCCACCTTACTATACGGTCACGGCTGTCTAGATATATGAGGGTTTAACTACAATCCATCAGTCTCATATGGTCAAGAACAAGCCTATTGTCTCAATCACAAGCAAGTAAGTAAATGTTACAAGATGTTAGACCACCAAATATACAATAGTAAGGCATCCCCAACATTACATATTAGATGATCATGAAGCTAGTCGTACAAAATGTCAAGACTAGCAAGAGTTCAGTCATACATGATCAACCCTAGGATCTGTCAATCATGTTACAGCCCGTAGGCAGACAGTAAGTAAAGGTGCAATCGAGCTAACACATGCTCGTCGGCTAAACGCCTCAAAAGAATAATTTTACAATAAAGTGGAAGGACAAAAAGAAATCCACTCATTGCCAGGGTTACGCCTGGTGGTCACCATCTGGCTGGAAGTTAGGTAGATCCTCTGGAACTGCTCCGATATCTGGCCATACAAAACTAGCTGGGTCAGACCCCAGAAAGAGCAAGTGCCACAAATGAGGCTTCACTTAGGAACTAAAACCAGCACATCAATAATAGAATAATAAAGATAATAAATAAAGAATTGCTAATAATAGGGATAACCACAGTAAACTGAGTACGAGGAAACCATTCAAGTAGCCAGGTCACAACCCTTAAACCAAATAAGGACCGGAGTTGTAACCCTTCACCTGAATAGGAACCCGTCTCAAATACTATTGGTACAGTGAGGACAATAAACGAATAGGGACACAGAACTGCTCCGGGAGCCAGGTTACAATCCTTAAACCAAACAAGGACCGGGGTTGTAACCCTTCACCTGAACAGAACTGGACCCCCGATCGTTATTGTTAAGGCAAGCATCAATAATCATGTCGTGTCACAATCTTGTACAGGATCGGGACAAGATTAAGCTGGAATAAACTCCATCCAATCAATCACGGCCAATCAAGAGTACGGCTTGATACTTTTAACTAACTAGGGTTATCACAGGCCTAGTTACTAGCAAGATGTAATGAGATTATCCCAACAGCCACAAGCCTTGCAGACCATCCGGTTATCCAGGTCGAATTTTCGTTTATGGAGAATGCAACACGCAACGGTGTGCTGGAAATGTGCCCTACTCGTCGGTAGGCTACAAGTCCACTAATGCGTCCAGATAACGGGATTGCCTGTAGCTGAGAATCTCTTCATGTCTACTGAATTATTCTAGTTTATTAGCCTTAGTCAATTACTGTAGGTATCCCTGACCGTGGTACTCAGGGATCCCTGTCCTAGACATGATACAAATATTACCGGTTTATTTTGTACAAACACAATCACCCACGGTGTCCAGACCATTCAATTCTGTCATGACATGCTAGCCGTCGCAACAACATTCGAGATATACATATCATGACAAATTACTGTCAAGAGTGCACCACGACGGGTCACTATCATATCATGTCATTATTTAAAATTAACATTAATCTGGTATAAGCGTGTATGCAATAACTAAATATAAACAGGGTGCAAGAGTTGTGGAGGAATCATACGGCTCAGGGAGACGGGACATAACTTCCACATACGAACTCAATTTAAGGTGCTCCAGAGATATTCGGAAAGGTAAGACAAAGATCTAAAACTTTCATGTTTTAAGTTTTTCGAAATTATGGCTAGAAAATAGCTTAATTTGGCAAAAACAGTCATTCTGTGCACTTTTTATGCCAAAAATTCCATTCTGTGTAAAATATGTAAAAAGGGGAGGGTTCCAGCGTAAAATTTTACATTCTGGGTACCATTCAGCGTAAAATACGTAATTTCAGGGTTCCCTGCGTAAAATATTACATTCTGGATGATATCCAGCGTAAAATACGCAATTCCAGGATTTTCAGCGTAAAATTTCACATTCTGGATATAATCCAGCGTAAATTACGCAATTTCAGGGTTCCCTGCGTAAAATTTCACATTCTGGATACAATCCAGCATAAAATACGCAATTTCAGGGTTTCCTGCGTGAAATTTTACGCAAGCCTTCCTGCGTAAAATTCGATTTTATGCTAGCTTTCCTGCGTAAAATCTTATTTTACGCCAGCCCACATTCTTCAGCCGACATGAAAATTCAGAAAAACTTGTTTTGGCCATAAAAACTTCATTTTAACTCGAAATGAGGTGAATCAAAAACCAAATTCACACGAAATTTCGTGCTCTTGCTCATGGAACTATTAGTTTTAAAAAATAACAAGTTTTAGTAGATCAAAACCAAGAAAACTCCATGAACTCAAAGTTAAAATGTAGATCTAGAAGAATCTATCCATCAAAATTAAAAACTCCAAGTTCTAAAGAGGTTTATAATCATGTAAATAAAAGAATGGAACCATAAAAATCAAGATCCCTCAAGAAGCAAGTTGCACTTGCCTAAATCTCTTGGTAGGTGGAGAGTAACGGTGAGGAAGAAGAAGAGTGAATGATGAGAGAGAAAGAGGGTGGGGTTAATAAATGAGGATGGTGGTGGTAGGTAGGGGTTCACCTTGGTTCATGATGGACCAAGTAAACCAAGCCAAGCCGAACCAACCCAATCCTTCTCCCATCCGAATAAAACCAAGCTCCACTTAATCAAAATAAATCCATGAACGATAAATGACAATTAAACCACAATGCTAAATATGAAAATAAACCACAACTAACTAATCAAAGAAATGAGAAATACGGGTCAGAAATACGAACACGTATAAAATACGTATCACGAATTTCGGGGCACTACATTATAGGACTTTTATGACAATCTAATCATAATCAAATAAAGATAAAATACCCTAATAAAAAATAGAGTCAAAATAAGAGTTCTAAAATAAATAGAATTCTTATCAACTCTATAAAAAAAGATAAAGCAAAAGAAAAAAAAATCCTAAAAGAATTCGGATTTGAATGCATGCTATATTAGACACGGACACGTTTTAGTTTCAGATACAACACAGATACTCCATAATGGACTAGAACGAGTCGAACATTACTGCAGTGTCCATATCACGACGTTTGTTGCATGTCGTGTCGTATTCATTTCCGTGCAACATGATCTCAAAAGCGACTCAAATCATCTCATTTATTCATATTTGAATTTCTCATAAGAAACCAAATATGTAACATTGTTCTTACAGAAATTTGTATCAACTTCTAAACTGATCAGCATTAATTACTCTTACTCATTTGGTTGTGGACATAGCCGCACTGTCGAACCGAATAAGTTTAATTCTGTAAAAATTTAAACTCGGTTTCAGCGACAAGATTGACATCCATAAAATCAATCTATTAGTATAACTTGCTGCTGCCTGATAAAATCTAGCGACACATAATGCTATACAATCGGGAAAAAAACAAGTAGCATGAGGTAATAATGAATGACCTAGTGACACATGCTACGCTACATTTTAAGAAATCTATATATGGAGGAGTTTTTTTTTTTTTTTTTAATCAAGCACGTGCGGATTCAGTTAAATCGTGTCTTTTTTACACAATTTTTAGTCGATCGTTATGTCGTTTCAGACTCTTCGTGTGTCTCTCCGCACACAATGAAAGAGTTGGTGTAGACATATTTGGATCTTCTTCTGAATTGAATAATCCTAGTCAAAAATGAGAGGGCTAGCTTGAGGGATTTTCTTATATATATTATATCGTATCTTAAACTTCATTCTCAACACATAATTAAGCTGCTCAGCTGTTTCTTTCACCTAACATAAACCATGTCAACTTCAATCTTCTTCGCAATTATTTCAATAATTTGGTTGTCTCGATCACATCACGATAATTTTCTAATCTTACTTGAATTCAGGGAGCCCTTGTTTTTTTTTTAAATTATGCTATTTGGCTCGCAAATTTTTTGGTGATGCCATCTCCCATTATGTTAATGTGACATCTGATATGGCAACTGACATGACGGCTGGCATGTCATGTTTTAACCAAAAAATTAATTACCCAATTTTTTTTATTGTTAATGTTAATGCTAATTTTAATTTAATGTTAATGTTAATTTTAATGTTAATGTTAAAACTAATGTTAATGTTAATTAATGTCAATGTTAATATTAATATTCATGTTAGTTTGACATTAATATTAATATTAATATTAATGTTAATGTTAATGTTAATGCTAATTTTAATTTAATGTTAATATTAATTTTAATGTTAATATTAATGTTAATGTTAATTTTAATATTAATATTAATGTTCAAGTTAATTTAATATTAATTTTAACGTTTAATGTTATTTTGTCATGTCAACTGTCATGTCATCAGTCGTGTCATATGCCACATAATAGGAGATAGTATCACCCAATTTTTTGGGAGCCAAATAGCATTTTTGTTTTTGTTTTTTATTACAACCAACACACGTCCTTAGTGTTCCCTCCTGGTGTCGGTGTTTCTTTCCACATAAGCTAGAAGCACGACGTAGCTTTCCACATAAGCTACAAGCGCGACGGAGCCCTTGTCATCATAATATTTCCCACATAAGAATAATCCCGTTAAATATACATTACATATCATCAAAGTGTTTCCTAATTAACATATTCATTAATAGTTTGACATCGTAGACCCGTAATAAAATGAGATATTTTTCTACGAGCTTAAAGCAAAATGGAATGCCCTAATTTTTCTACGAGGCTAAGTGAAGCAAAATGGAATGCCCTAATTTTTCCTAATTAACATATTCATTTATTATTTATTTATTATTCATTTATTCATTACTCGTTATTTATTCATTATTCATTATTTATTATTTATTATTCATTATTTATTTTTGATTATTTATTATTGATTATTGATTATTCGTTATTCATTACTCATTATTCATTATTTATTATTTATTATTCATTATTTATTATTTATTATTCATTATTCATTAATTATTATTCATTATTTATTATTTGTTATTCATTCCTTATTCCTTATTCATTATTCAATTATTTTATTATTTATTATTTATTATTTTATTATTTAGTATTAAAGATTAAGATTAATGCCATTGAAATAATTTTTTGTATTATTATCATTCCTTAAATTTAACCATTGTCATTGAAATAAGTAAGTTGTAAGAGTATTAAATATTAATGCCATAAGGAAGTGGAAAAGAACCTTCCATCCACATTCGCAGCAGAAGAATGAAGCAGAAGAATGAAGTTTGTCAAGGAACCAGAATAATGAAATAATGAAAATAAAGCTTATAATGTAGTTTTGTACCTTAAACAAAATTCGAACATAAGTTTTGTACCCAACAAGGAAACATGTTATCTATATTTTCTACCATGTTTCTATACCAAAGAAAAAACATATTACCATGATGAAGCATAGATTCTATATCTAATATAAAATATAAATCAGTTTCCTATTCCTATCTTCATATTTTAATCTATAACTTTTAGTGTTAATTTTTTTTATTTTTTATTTTTTATTTTTTATTTTTTATTTTTATTTTTATTTTTTATTTTTATTTTTTATTTTTATTTTTATTTTTATTTTTATTTTTTATTTTTATTTTTTATTTTTTATTTTTTATTTTTTATTTTTTATTTTTTATTTTTTATTTTTTATTTTTATTTTTTATTTTTTATTTTTTATTTTTTATTTTTACTTTTTATTTTTTTTTATTTTTTATTTTTTATTTTTATTTTTTTTATTTTTTATTTTTTTTATTTTTATTATTTATTATTTATTATTTATATTTATTATTTATTATTATTATTTATTTATTATTTATTATTTATTATTTATTATTTATTATTTATTATTTATTATTTATTATTTATTATTTATTATTTATTATTTATTATTTATTATTTATTATTTATTATTTATTATTTATTATTTATTATTTATTATTATTATTTATTATTTATTATTTATTATTTATTATTTATTATTTATTATTTATTATTTATTATTTATTATTTATTTTTATTTATTATTTTTATTTATTATTTTTTTATTTATTAGTTATTTATATTTATTATTTATTATTTATTATTTATTATATATTATATATTATTTATTATTTATTATTTTTTATTTTTATTTTTTATTTTTTATTTTTATTTTTTATTTTTTATTTTTTTATTTTTATTTTTTATTTTTATTTTTTATTTTTATTTTTTATTTTTTATTTTTTATTTTTTATTTTTATTTTTTATTTTTTATTTTTTTATTTTTTATTTTTTATTTTTTATTTTTTATTTTTTATTTTTTATTTTTTATTTTTTATTTTTATTTTTTATTTTTTATTTTTTATTTTTTATTTTTTATTTTTTATTTTTTATTTTTTATTTTTTATTTTTTATTTTTTATTTTTTATTTTTTATTTTTTATTTTTATTTTTTATTTTTTATTTTTTATTTTTATTTATTGTTTTATATATTTTATTTTATATTTTATATTTTATTTTCTATCATTTAATTTTATACAAAACATATTTATATTTTTATATATTCATATATTCATATATTATATTTAATTTTTATTTATATTTATCTTATATATTTATATTTTATATTTATATTTTATTTTCTATATTTGAAATTTTTATTTATTTTATATTATTGATTATTTATTATTGATTATTGATTATTGATTATTTACTATTTATTTTTTATTATTTACTATTTACTATTTATTATATATTACATATTATATATTATTTTTTATTTTTATTTTTTATTTTTTTATTTTTTAATATTTGTATTATATTTATATTTAATTTTTATATTTTATATTATTTTTTATATTTATATTTTACATTTTATATTATTTATTTTATATTTTATTTTATATTTTGTAGGAAAGTTAAAGTAGAAATACACTCTTCAGGTCCTTAAACTTAACCATAGTCTTTGAAATGACTAAGCTGAAAGATCTTCTATCCACATTCGCAGCAGAAGAATGAAATTTGTCAAGGAACCGAATAATGAAAAAGAAGCTTATAATGTAGTTTACCTTAAACAAAATTCGTAGTAACGTAGTTTTTTACCGAACAAGGAAACATGTTATCTATATTTTCTAAATATGTAAATTCTTCAAACATACACATAAAGATGAAACAGTAAACGTAGACAATTGAATTAATATTTCAACTATTACAACTTAAACAAAAACATTGACCTATGTATTCATAATACTTCTCGAGCATCATACATGCATTTCTAAGCTCCTCTAATACTCTCTATATCAACTACGGTACTGTTTCTGATGCTGAACGCCGAATTTCATACCGCAGCTAGAAGACCCGAAGTTTGTCGGAGCCATTTCCTCAGTCTTGCATGGCATCGTCGAGCGTCCACACCAGACTTCGTGCAATGTGGCTTCGGCAAAACCACCATCATGGTTTGGAAAGAGCTCAAAGCAAAAATCGCATATATAAGAAGCTGTAACCATTCTTTCTTTTCCTAGTAAAAAGTCAATTACAATGTTAAGACAAAGCAAGTTGCTAAAAACAATATTTGTTCCTATATTTATAATTAGGGATGAGCATTCTGCTAATTCGGTTTTGAACCAAAATTCGAACCGAACCGATTCGGTTTAAAAAAAATTCGGTTCGATTTGGTTTTAAAAATGCTAAAATTTTTTTTCGGTTTTGGTTTCAGTTTTGAGTTTTGGTCCAAAATCGAATAAAAAAATTTAGTTACTATATACTATAGTATATACATATATTTAGTAACTATATATATATATATATATATATATATATATATATATATATATATATATATATATATATATATATTTATTTTTATTTTTATTTTTATTTTATTTTTATTTTATTTTTATTTTATTTTTATTTTTATTTTATTTATTTTATTTATATATATATATATATATATATATATATATATATATATATATATATATATATATATATATATATATAATATATATATATATATATATATATAAAACAACTTTGATATCTTTGATAAGACAAAAAAAATGAATTTCGGTATGAAAAAAAATTTGTTCCTGTAATCTTACAAAGAGAAGATGTTAGATCTTATTTCTCCCCCGTTGTCACTTAGCAAAATAATTATAAAAGAGAAAGCTCCCCCGCAATATATGCATTGTAGAAGCATGAAATTTCAGAACCAGAAAGCCCATGCGCCAGACTACATGCGCCAGAGCTTGGACAAAGTACTTCACAAACAACAAAAATAGCATTGAAAGAAGACTTTTTATTACATATAAAAGTCTATTACATGTCTAAGAGATTGTACAAAGGAGAATTTCTACAAAGAAAAGATTCTAAGTCTACAGCCAGCAGCCATCATGCGCCCTCAAATAGGCGCAGCAATCACCATGCGCCCTCAGCAGGGCGCATCCTTTTCAGCAGCTCAGTTATGCGCATCCTTTTCAGCAGCTCAGTTATGTGCATCTCAGTTATGTGCATCCCTTCAGCAGCCCAGTTATGTGCCGCTCTTCCAGCCAAGCTCACCGCCGTCTAAATGCTTCGACTAATGAAGCATTTATTGAGCAGAACGAGGGTGGCAATTAACCCTCTAGCTGGAGGAAGAGCTCCCCAAACCGAGGAAGAAAAAAGTACCACAAGCCAACCTGTGGCCAGGAGAGGCTTCAAAAGAGCCTCCAAAGGCGAAGGAAGACCGTAATCGAAATCGCGGCTAAAGGAGCAGCTTTCAACACAACCAGAATGGGCTACACCCATTTTGAAGGAAGAAAGAGCCCCAAAAGCCGCAGCACCGCCATTCCGATCTGCGGCTCTTCCTGCACAACGAAGACGAGGCTCGAGTATTCCTATCTTTGGATGCAACAGGAACCTTCCGCCTGCTTCGGAAGCCCTCGACTCTGACTTTTGGATGTAACAGTCACCTTCAAGTGCATCAATGAAGACATGGCGTCGCATCTTCACCCTCGGAAGTATCTCGTCAACAGAATGCGTCCGAGTAAACAAGTTCATGTTGGAAGAACGTGAGAGAACGAGAAGCAAACTCTCTCCATGCCACTATTTATAGGCCGGGCAAATCAAACCCATGCGCCAAGTGGATGGCTCTCCGAATTTCGTGTAATAAATTTGCATTAAATGGATGAACCGGACGATTCGAATTCAGCTAAGTCAAAACAGCTATTTAAAGCACTCGAAGATCGTAACAGTCGCACCATTAAAGACGTGTCACGAAGCAGATGCACCGGCCAGACCGCACATCACACAGACGTGCCCTTCAACATCAAGCGCATCACACAGACGCGCCCTTCAGTACCAAGCACATCACAGGGATGCGCCCCCCATGCGTCCCCATACGCCTAGTGGAACACCAAGCGATGCGCCCACTTAGCTGTCCATTAAATGTCACAAACATTAAATGCTAAACTGACAGAGTTGGCAGCACGCCTCCCGAAGTCTGAACAGTTCAGAAGACGAAGAGTCGCCAACGTCAGCATCATCATTACTTTCCTCCGACGGCTACTGCCACGTGGCCACCCAACCACTTGCATGCGTCTCTACAGCCATGCGCCCAAATCTGCATCCGCCTCAAAAGCCATGCGCCTCAGACTTTTCACTGATCCCTAAAAACAGAAGGAAAGTCACCATTAAAGCTCTGCATGCGCCTCAGAAGCCATGCGCCTTAGACTTCTCTCTGATCCCGAAAGACAGGAGTAAAGTCATTACTGAAGCTTCGCATGTGCCTCAAAAGCCATGCGTCCCGAATGGTTCGTGACTCCTAAAGGTTACGTGCCAAAGCCTCCTCATGCGCCCAATCCTAGGCGCATCCTACCAGATCATTCTCTACCAAATCAGGGATCTCCGAGCCATGGGTCGATGACACGTGTCCTTTGACTCGACTCACCCAAGATCTCAGCAACAGAAAGATCTTCTTCTCTGCTACGTGCCGGTCCACAACAGCAGCATGAAAAATTCAACCACTCGATCAGGGCGCATCATTCATGCACCTCTATCAGCAATCAACACGTGGCGTCCCCGCGTACAGGCGCATCCTATATGCGCGCATGAGCAGCCAGCCTGTAAAACTATAAATAGAGGGATCATTTCCTTCTTCCACACCTACCTACACACGGACAAAACACACAACCACCAGAGAGGCAGATACAGACACTCAACGTCTTCCTCCTCTCAGCAAGCTCTAGCACCCAGAGCAATCCAAGTCTTCAGAGAACCGATAACCGTCGTTAGATCGTCAACGGAGTCAACGCATTACCACTCACTCCATCGGCACAAGGGACCCAGATAAACAAAAGTGTACTCCTAGGACTACGTCTAAGTCCTATATTGTAACACTGTTATGTTTGTATTAAAATTTGCAATAAAAGAATTTTAATGGCAAACAAGCTGGCGATTCTGCTGGGGACCTCTTTCTCCTCCACCGAGAAAGCTGTGTCGTAATCCGACGACGTGAAGGTGGGCTCCTCCCACAAGACGCTGGTCGTACGCCTCAATCAACAGGCATATGAGGAGTTCATCTCTGAAGGCAGTACGAGTCCTTCGAAGCGGCTGCCGAAGCCGAAAAAGACCCGCCGAGTCTGGGTGCGCAAGGTCGACGCCTCGGGCACCACCACCAAAGGGGATGTACCGATCCAGCCCTCCCGTCCTGCTGACGTCCTCAGCAACCAAGATGCGCCCGCTAGTGCAGCGCATCTTTCGGGGAAACGTGCGGCTAACCACGTTCTCCAGCCATCTCCCTCTCAGGCGAGGAAGATGCGTCGACGGAGCAGGGGTGAAGCCAATGCCCCGCGCATCACCTCTGATGCGCCACAGAAGGTCTCTGTCTTTGATAGACTCACTCGCTGTAATGGCAAGGAGAATTTAGATTCTGAGTACTATGCGCCCCAGCGGACTGGTACGAAGAAATCCAAGGCAGCACGGGCCATGCGCCCCAAACATGCTATGCCAGCAGCAAGCCAGAAGCATACGCTCACAATCATGCGCGCTGCTGATGGTAAGTTGTACAAGGTCGACTCGAGTGCTGCGACGCCAGAAACGAGCCGACCTTCAAAGTCCTTGTCTCGCTTGGGCGCATCTATTGCGTGCACAACCAAGTCGAGTAAGGCAAATCCAGTGGTCTTGAACTCCCGCGCCTCCTCTGGTTGTGCGTTTGAGGTCCGTTCAAGTCACTTCAAATGCTGTGGTTCCCCCACTACTGATCGGGATGCCTGTTTGGTATTAGATCAGGGGGAGCAGCACTCACTTGACCACCCCGGTGCTTGGCCTTGCCATACGCCTGAAGGGGGTGTGAAGGTGGCACTCTCCTCCAACGATCTGCGTAATGTGATCACTCACAAGCGCCGATCAGGAGAGTCAACTGACAAGCACGATGCACCTCTCATGGGGCATACTTGTGCTGTGGTCACCATCAACTGCTGTTGCAAAGCGACAGTCCCACCAAGGCAGTCGGTGTTCCAGCGGCTGCAATCATAGACACCCCTCCGACGTTGCCTCGGGAAGAAGGTGTCAACAGAAGAAGAGCCAAGGGTTGCTTCATGCAACGTGATCTCCAACTCCTCGTCAGTCTGAAAGGCGACTAGCAGTTCCTCTTCTTCGTCCAAAAGCCAGTCGAGGAAAACCAAGACAGCTGTCGCATCCTCCGGAGTGTTCGAAGGCACTCGAGGGAGGAAGAAGATCTTGGAAGAAGCTGGGGGTAGTCAGACCCTCGTCGAGTCCGAAGACGAGGGTGTCCAAAGCACATCTGGGGCGAATCCTGTCAGCCTCCTAGGAGATGAGGATATCCCCCAGAACATAGCTGGGGGTAGTCTAGCATCTGCAGACCCGAGTTCCGGAGACGCAGAGGCCCTTCAAGACGGAGCTGAGGGTAATCAGGCCCTTGCAGATGCGCCCATGGTGAATGTTCTCCCGAACATAGCCGGGGGTAACCAAGACGAGGCTCCAGGAGAGGCAACTCCCCCACAAGAGAGTGAGGCCGAGAGTGAAGCCTCAACCCATCCATCCACTCCCGGCCGCATCATGACAGTAAACGTGACTGGGGCTGATATCGAGTCTGATGCACCGCCAACAGACCTCGTCCAGCACATGGATATCCTGGAGGGAGGACTCAAAATCCTCTCTGCCTCCATGCAAACACTGACTCAAGCAGTGTTTGATCAGATACGGTCAGCATTGGCCAGGACACCTTCTGCTGGTCCCGACCCAGGGGCCAATGGAGAATCGAGTGTACCCCTTCAACGGGTATCCTCGGACATAGATCGCCGTGAAGCACCTCGGACATCGGAGCCCTCAAGTGCTCAACTCCCGGTGGTACCACCTTCCCCGACTCCCAGCTCCACAGAAGACGTGGTCGGGATGATCAGGGACTTGCACGAGCGCTTTGAGTCCAAGACAAGACAAGAGGAGCGCCAAAAGATGGGCATCCCCCAACCTTATCCCCTCGAATGGAATAAGGTGGTTTATCCTCCTAAGTATAAACCACAAATACTGACGCCATATGACGGGAAGGACTCTCCGCGTCGCTATCTGACGTATTTCCAGTCTCAGACGGAACATCTTCCGAAGGAGGACGCGCTACTTACCAGCATATTTGTTGGGGCACTGAAAGGAGTGGCGTACGATTGGTACTGCAGCCTCCCCGATAATTTAATATCTTCCTTCGACGACCTGACGCGTCTTTTTCTCGACCGTTTCTACGACGGCGGAAAAGACATGACAACAGCGTCCCTTATAGAGATACGCCAGAAGGAGAAGGAAACAGTTCGAGTGTTCATCGAACGCTTCCGACAGGCCTGCTTCAGACTGCCCCCAGGCATGCCAAAACATGCACTTCTCTCCTCCTGCAGCATGAACATGCTGCCTGCAGTCAAACTCTGGCTTAACTCTACTCCTTCTCCCGACTGGAGCTCCTTGATCATTGAAGCAGAAGACGCAGAGAAGAAGGCGGCCAATGCTCGTCTTCTGCGAGTCAGTTTCCCTGCCTTTGAGGACAAGGGGAAACGACCTGCAGCCAACAAACCCGGACGAGAGACAAAGGGGAAACATGTATTGACTGTCAATGCCTCAAAAGGTGCGTCAGCACCGGCTCAGAAACCTCCACTTGCACCAAGGCCGAAGGAGGTTTATTCGTTCAACGACGAAGATACCCTGCAACTCTTTGAGATACTGAAGCAGGGTGACAAGATCAAGCTTTCGGACCCGAAGCGTCCCGATAAGGTTGGGAAAGTGGACAACCCGAGGTACTGTCACTACCATCGATTTGTCGGATACCCGACCAATGACTGCTATGTCCTCAAGAATTACATCCAGCACATGATCAATGCGGATGTAATCTCCGTCGACTACGAAAAGAAGACGGTGTCAGCCAACGTGGTGTCACTCCAGTTTGGCACCCTGCCGCCGACTACAATACAAGATGGCGTCGTCCCCATCCCTAAGGCGACAATGGAGGTGGTTAACTTACCACCTACTCGTGACAACGTGAGTGGCCTCATCCCACTCACCATATCTCGGGGAGAGATCCTCTGGGTTCACCCTGATCTTGTCTCCGAGGTGACTCAACCGGAGGTACGCCCTACCTCCAAATCCAAAGGCAGGAAGATCAAGTCTTGCCGCATGGTCTCTTCTTCAGCAGAAGAGGCACTTCCTGTACAGACGCGTTCACAACTGAACGCCCAACCCGACGAAGCTGCCGTCGAGGTGGTGCCTCCCTGCACCGTCCCTGCTGTCCAGGAGGAGGGCCCGTCTAAGCCCACAGCAGCCAATAAGCAGAAGCAGATAGAAGCCCGCTTCGATAGGCCTCTGCGAAAGGAGAATGCTTCGGGGCTAGCCAAGCCGCACAACTTCGACATACTGGCACAACTGGCCAGTACTCCTGCCCGCCTTTCTCTGTTCGAGCTTCTTCGTCTTTCCAAAGACTCCCGAGAAGCTCTCTGTGAAGCTCTGAAGGATGCTGAATCCTTTCTCAGTCAGGTCAAGCAGCCTGAAGATCTCCCGACTGTATGCACGCACTGTCATTGTGCGGATGAGGTTATCCCTAATATAACCTTCACCCAACAAGATATGCTGCTCAAACACAACCGACACAACAGGCCGCTGTACTATACCGGGTATATCGATTCAGTCAAGGTGAAGCGGATTCAGATCGATCCGGGGTCTTCCCTCAGTGTCATCCCGAAGACGCTGCTCTCAACACTGGGGATCCCAATGTACCGACTGGCGCCCTCCAACACAATAATCAGTGGCTTCAACGCCACTAAAAGCGAACCATTGGGCAAAATACGACTAAAGTGCCACATCGATAACCTCAGAACCGAGGTCACTTGTTATGTCGTGGACGCTGAAGTCAACTACAACCTTCTGTTGGGTCGCCCATGGCTGCATGAGTACATGGTGGTGCCGTCCATGCTCCACCAATGTATGAAGTACGTGTCCACCAACAACGTCATCTGTACGGAGTTCACGGACATCGACCCTTTCAAAGGGATTGAAGCCTACTTCACCGATGCTGACTTATACAAATCACTTGACGAGGAGGAAGCCAATGATGCTGACGACGAAGCAGAAACGGCAGCAGAGCCGGACATGGAGCCTGAACCAGATGCCGGCAGAATGCAACTCTATCGGTACACGGACAAGGCAAAGTACCTCATCCAAAAGATGGGTTACGACCTAAAAAGTGACAAAGGCCTGAACTACGGCAAGGATCGACGTCTCCCTCTCCGTCTTCCGACACCTAAAGGAAAGCCCCAGGACTACTACAACAAAACTCGATGGGGGGTAGGCTATGTCACGCCACCGTCAACTCCAGAGAGTTCAGACGCGGAAGAGGTAGAACATTCTCACTCGTCCGAAGCATCGACTTGGGACTCCGATACCAGTATCGGCTCAGTCTTCAAGAGGGTGCTTTCAGCCAACATGACGTCTGCACAATCTCAAGAAGAAAAAGGCGAAGACCAAGCGCCAGAATTCTTCGAAGAAGAACCCTGGGCTCAACGCCTAGGACAACAATGGGAGTCTCGCTTTGAATTACGTGAACCTCTCACCGAAGACGAAGTCGAGCAGATCGACCTTGGGGATGGATCTTCTTCCAAACCCATTTTCATCAGCAAAAGCCTAAAAGGATAAGACCGAGAATCTTTAATCCAGCTGGCTAAAGAGTATATCGATGTCTTCGCCTGGAGCTACGAAGATATGCCGGGACTTGATCCCCAGATCGCGATGCATAGGCTGAACATCTTACCTGATGCCAAGCCTATCAAACAACAACAACGGCGCTTCCGTTCGGACATCATGAACGCCATTGACCAGGAGGTAGACAAACTCTTGACCAGCAGCTTCATCCGTGAAGAGCAACACCCAGATTGGGTAGCCAACGTCGTCCCCGTCACCAAGAAGAATGGAAAGATACGAGTCTGTATCGACTTCAGGGACCTCAACTCTGCTTGCCCAAAAGACGAATTCCCACTTCCAATCACCGACGTGATGATCGACAACACATGTGGCTTCGAGCGCATGTCTTTCATGGACGAGTATTCGAGCTACAACCAGATCAAGATGTTCCCTGATGACGCAAAACACACGTCATTCAGGACTCCAAAGGGTATTTTCTGCTACACAGTGATGCCCTTCGGCTTGAAGAACGCTGGTGAGACATACCAACGAGCTATGAGCACCATTTTTCGTCAACACCTTCGCAAGACAGTCGAATGCTATGTTGACGACATCGCAGTCAAGAGCCGTCTCAAAGGAGATCACCTGTAAGACCTCAAGACAGTCTTCGATCTCATGCGGGCGCATCAACTCAAGATGAACCCCGCTAAATCCTTCCTAGGGGTTTCTAGCAAAAATTTCTTGGGCTTCATCATCACGGCAAAAGGCATTCATGTCGATCCTGAGAAGACCAAAGCCATCCTTGATATGGACCCTCCGAATAACCTTCGAGAGCTTCGAGGCCTACAGGGGCGTCTGGCATATATTCGAAGGTTCATAGCAAACCTTTCTGGCAAATGTCAACCCTTCACTCAGCTCATGAAGAAGGGAGTCTCTTACGTCTGGACAGAAGAATGCCAAAAAGCTTTCGATGACATCAAAGCTTACTTGACGAGCCTGCCAGTCCTGGTGGCACCAGTCGCCGGCAAACCATTCCTCCTCTACGTCCGTGCCATGGATCATTCTCTCGGCGCCCTGCTAGCTCAGAATAGCGATACAGGCTATGAGCAAGCAATCTACTACCTCAGCCGAACTCTGATCGGGGCCGAACACCGGTACAACCCCGTTGAAAAGGAGTACTTAGCTTTGGTATTTGCCATCTAAAAGACTCGACATTATGTCTCAGGGCAGACAATTCATGTCGTTTCTCGAGTCAATCCGCTCAGGGTCCTCATGACGAAGCCAGGATCATTGAACTCCCAGCTAGCCACATGGGCGATCTTGCTAACACCATACAACATGGTGTTCGTTCTGCAAAAAGCTGTCAAGGGTCAAGCTCTGGCCGACTTTTTAGCTGCACACCCCATCCCAGAGTCCTCAAGACTCTATGAAGACATCCCGGATGAGGTCCAAGAATCAAACGTCACCGAAGAAGGCCCCGTCTGGAGGATATTTTTCGATGGCGCTGCAAGAACAGGCCCCAAAGGCCAAATCATCGCTGGAGTGGGGGTGGTATTATTCTCCCCCGATCAGCTGGTCATCCAGCGTGCTTACTCCCTTTCAAAGCCGTGCTCCAACAATGTTGCTGAGTACAACGCGCTCATTATGGGACTCCAGCTGGCGCAACAGCTGGGGGTGAATCATTTGGAAGCCTACGGCGACTCAAAACTCGTCGTAAACCAGATCAGAGGGCAATACGAGGTTCGCCATGAAGATCTGATCCCCTACCATGAAGTTGCATTGAACATCATTTCAACCTTTACCAGATTCTTCATCGAACACGTACCTCGTCTACAAAATCTGGAGGCTGATGCCCTGGCCGGCCTCGCAGCCTCATTAGCGGTACCCCTCGGAACTCAACACTACGTCACAGTAGTGGGTCGAGACCTGATCTGCCCTAGAAATAACCTGTGCTCACAAGTGGCCCATGCCATGTCAACGAGTGCTGGTGTTAATGTCCGAGACTGGAGATTCCCATTCATCGACTTCGCTGTCTACGAAATTCTCCCAGAGGACCCGAAAGAAGCCGTCTCAGTCAGGAGACGCTCTCTTCGATTCTACTACGATACGGCTACTAAAATGCTGTACCGACGCTCCTACGATGGACTTCTCCTTCGATGTTTGTCCAACGAAGAAGCAGCCGAAGGCCTTCGAAAAGCTAACGATGGAACCTGCGGGGCCCATCAACCTGGTCCTAAGTTACAGGACCGATTGCGACGCATGGGCTACTACTGGCCAACCATGGCCGCTGACGCTGTCGAATATGCTAAGAAGTGCCATGCGTGCCAGCTTCACGCAGACTTCATTCATACACCGTCAGAACCACTACATCCTACAGTCGCCTCCTGGCCCTTCGAAGCTTGGGGTATAGACATTGTGGGACCGATCACCCCTCCTTCATCGAGAGGACACCGCTTCATCCTAGCAATCACCGACTACTTCTCCAAATAGGCAGAAGCAGTTCCACTGGCAGAAGTGAAAAGCTCCAGGGTGATCAGCTTCATCAAGCACCACGTCATCTACCGTTTCAGAGTACCCCGGAGGATCATCTACGACAATGGTCCTCAGTTCATTAGCCATGTTTTCAGCAGATTCTGTGACAAGAATCGCATTCAAAATGTGGCATCAACCGCCTACAATCCGACAGCAAACGGATTGGCTGAGGCATTCAACAAGACTATCGTCAGGCTACTCAAAAAGGTCGTGTCATCTAACAAACACGACTGGGACGAAAAGCTCGACGAATGCCTTTGGGCCTACCGCACAACGGTACGGACCCCGACAGGCAACACACCATTCTCCTTGGTCTACGGGAGCGAAGCGGTACTGCCTCTCGAGATCCAGATACCCTCACTCCGCGTAGCAATCACAAACCAACTCACAGAAGAAGACAATCAACGTCGTCGTCTGCGGGAACTGGAGGCACTTGACGAAAAGCGTCTCCTAGCTCAATAACGCATCGAACTCTACCAAACCAGTATATCACAGGCTTTCAACAAAAAGGTCAAGCAGAGGACTTTCCAAGTAGGCGACCTGGTTCTGGCAGTCAGGAGGCCGATGGTGTTGACTCACAAGACACCAGAAAAGTTCAAACCCAAGTGGGAAGGACCTTTCATCATAGAGACGGTATACTCAAATGGTGCTTACCGCCTCGCCAAATCCAATGGGGACTTGTTCATGATGCCCATCAACGGCAAGTTCCTAAAGAAGTACTACTCTTGACATCTTTCAGACATGTGCTTCCACCCGGGGACCTGTGGACCCAATCATCAGGACTCACAGACAATTCCCTTTCACAAAATCATACGCTGCCGGAACCCAGCTGTTCCGTAGCATCCTCCAGTAGAAGGACAACCACGTCCACATCACCTCTGAGTTGTCTCCCTACACCCTACAAAGCGGAATCTTACATCCCATAAGACTACGCTACCCACCATGTTTACCACGTCCACATTACCTCTGAGTAAACATCCCGTACAGACAACCCTTGCGTTGTCGTACATTGATCGCAGAACTTCCACGTCCACATTACCTCTGAGTAGTTCCGCGTATCCCCCAGGATCATTCCTACCACGTCCATAACACCTCTGAGTAGGGAGATTCCACCACTTGAATCCCATATTTGCCATGTCCACATCACCTCTGAGCAAACATGAGGGTTCTCTCAAACTTATTATCTGTACCTAAAAACTAAGGTGCGCAAAAGATAATAGGTCCACACAAATTATCAAGTTCATGACAGCAAAAAATGAACACACCATAAAAAACTTTATATTCTTTATTTTTAAATAGAGAGTAAAAGTTTACATCCCCAGCAAGAGTTGCAAAAAAAATAAAAAAAAAGAGACTACAATACCTAAATATCCCCAGGGTTGGCTGAAAGCTCTTCAATCCGATGCCTCAAGTCCGCCGCTCGAGTCTCCACAGTCGCCAGGACTCGACGTTCAGCTTCTTGACGCATCGCTTCAATAGCCTCAGGAGAAGTATCGTTCTCATGCTTCTCATCCAGCTGCTGCCGCTGCTGAGCCAGGGTAAGGGCCTGATGAGTGAAAGATGCTTCCTCCTTCTTGAATGCTACGTGTTCAGCCTGGACACGTTCGGCGTCTAATAGGAGTCGGGCCCGCTGGTCCTCAAGGCGGCGGATCTGGGCGTCAATCTCCGAGATATTAGCGTCCAACGCAGCTCGCGCCTCCACTGTCCCCCGCGTAGACTGAGACAACTGCTCCACTGCAGCTTCAGTCTCAGCCACTTCACGTTCCCAGACACTCACAGTGGCATGGTAAGAAGACTCAATCTCGACGATCAGCTTCTCCTTCTCCGTATCTATCAGGACGGAGAGGTCATTTCGCTGGATACGCTGTAATTCGGAAAGCCGTTGGTCCAACTCAGCCACCGAGGCTTCCAGAATAACGGCCATATGATCGTGGCCCTGGTGAAGACGGATCAGGTTGATATGAGGCAGTGCCAAAGTTCTTGCCGTCGTAAAGCTCCCGTTGGCGTCCATCACTGCCGATACCCCCCTCTGCAGCATTTATACACTGCCTCGATGATGAATTTTACGTATTCATCTGCATCCGCCAGCACCTGCGGCGTCATGGCAGGAGTCGGAGGAGCTGCTCTAGTTAGCGGACCGGAAGAAGACCCTCCGACCTCAACCTGCGAGGCTGGAACCTCGGCATCAACAGGCTCTTCATCAACAGGGGCTTGACTACTAGCCCGAGGAGCCACAGGAACAGAAGAAGCCGAGACAGGCATCGAGATTTTACCCCAAGTGGAAGGAGCAACAGAGGGTTCCATCAAACCCTTACCCTTCCCAAACTCGGAAGAACCCCCGACGTCAGTGGCCATCTCATCAGCCCCCAACGTCCTATCAGCAGCCAGTACCTCCCCTGGCAGAATGGAGAGATCAATACTTGCCTCCTGACTCGTCCCGGAAGTCAGGACCGCTAGACGAGTCTCTCCATCAAATCCCTCTACAGGGACAGGATCTGTCGCTACCTCCTGATCGATAGCCACCTCAGCTTCTGCTGCTGAGTCTGGGGTAGGGCTTGGCAATGTTACAGCCGACCTCCCCTTATCATGACAAGGAGGGGAATCAACCTTCTCCTCTGTTCCAACCATATCTGTTGCCCCCGCAACAGGCTCTTGCAACTCTGGAGCGATGTCATCTGAAGATGATGAATTCCACCCCACTTCATCACCAGGAAGCCTCGTGTCTGCTGGACCCTCGGTATCCAAGGCCCCCGCTGCGGCCTTTATCATCTCGGAAGCTGCTGCATCCTCAGCTTCCCTTCTGACATAATCTGGGGATGCTGGAATCTCTACGACAACAACATCCTCTGGATTCTCCTTCATGGAAGACATCATAATCGGCGGGATGCGCACTTCAGACGAGCCCGCCATCTCCTTTAACCTGCTCCCACCAGATTTTGGAGTACGGGGCCTCCTTTTTAGCGGCTCCTACAAAAAGGAAGCATTGGTTACATGAAATATTGAATCTAAACCAGATTATGTAGGACATCCTTACCTCTGCAGATGCCGAGTCCGACGACACAGTCGGTGACGATGTCTTCTTCTGTCTCTTTGACGCAGAAGAGCCAACCTCTGTACCCGCACGTCGTTTTGGTTGATCAACCGAAGGTTCGGCCTGACCCCCTGGGGATGCGGCAGGGGCACCTTGGTGACCTACCTCTGGTGGACGGTGCGATCGAGCCCTAGTCGATACATGCCCGGTCACCGCTAACGGGGTGCCTACAACAAGACTTGTCTCCCTATCATACCCGGGAGACGCGGCAGCCATAACACAGTAAAACTGGACGGGCAGCGTAAAGCGAGCTCCGGTACATCCAACATTGTAGTAATGCCAAGCTCATGCACCATCCAACAAACTTCCAGCTTACCCCAGGGTGATACTGGGATTATCCAACATCAGCTGTGCATAACCAAATTGCCGTGCAAAGCGGCTCGGTAAATACGGTTCCAGATAGCACTGATTCCTATTCCGGTATACCAGATGGGATGGCCGAATACTTTGCAACCAGCGAAATCTCCATGGAGGCAGAGTGGTGGCGTCTTCGCCCGAATCCATCAAGTCCTCATCGGCCTCAAAACCCGAGAAGACAGGTCCTACTTTAGTGATCTCCCACCCCTGAAGGCAGGATAAAACCTTCCTGCAAACAGGGACGCCAGAATGCAACCAGCTCCTCTGGCGGAAACGACGAAGGAATGCATCTTCGGCCCTATGGTCTTCTTTCAAACCCGGACTCATTACATTTGGATGGTGTAAAATCAACCACCCCATTAGATAGTAAAATGGCAGCTCGGCACGTGGGAAGTTGTCATTCCTACCGCGATCATGAACCATGTTTCACGCAAACTCCCGTAAACCTCGTAGCAGGTTACACACCATCGCGGGAAGAAGAGCCAAACGCCGGCCGAAAACCAACTTCACTGCTGGCAGGATTAAGTTCCGGGTTACCCTCTCTACGGAGCCTGACCCGCCCGAGAAGACGTAATCTCGAAGCCAAACCATCAGATATGCAGCTAATACTGCTTTCGACGACATCCGATGAGTTAGGTGCCAGAAACAGCTGTAGGAGCGTTCATCCGATTGCTGGTCCTCGTTCTCCCGGAGATTCTTCTCACCTAACCTGCTCATTTCGGAAAGCACTTCGCTACGGGAAAGCGCTGGCAGAGTGGTAAATAGAGAGGGATCCTCCTTGTCTTGATTGAAGACGTAATCCCTCCAGGCGGTCATATGAGGCTGCGATCCGCTTCTATCCCTCTTCTGCATATAGTAATGATGACTCGCCACTTCCTTGAAGACGGCCATCATTTCTTTAGCTTTGTCCCCCAGGACTTGAAACTCCTCGTTCGTCGGAAAGTACTCCTCATAGGGTTCTGATCCCCAAGGGAGCTTTGATACCTCGTGCATTTCATGAAGTGCGAGACCTAACTCCCCCACCGGAGTGAAGAACGTCCCGGTATGGGTATCAAACATCTCCAGGAGCGCGAGAAACATATGCCGGTTGATGTCAACACCTGCCTGAGTAGCACGGATCGCGGCAGTCAGCCCCATCTTTTGGAGTTCGGTTTGAAATCGTGACAACATCCAGAGTGTCAGCTTGTCCCATTTGGCAACATAATGACACCAACCCTCTACCCGAAATTCACCTTTCGGGTACGATCGCTCTATCAAAAGCATGCGATTGGTAAAAGTCGAAGCGCCAAAGGCAAATGTATTGGCGGGAACATCACTATAAATGCTCCCAGGGCGTAGAGTCCGCCAGGTGAAAGAAGGCCCAGCCCGCACGGCGGTCAAAGTATCCCTTTGATCCGAGGTAGAGTCGATCTTTAGGATGCCTGCCACCGCTCCCCCCTGAGATGGGGTTAGATCCCAAGACATCCTTCTCTTGGAAGCAAGACGACAGAAGGCCGTCAGAGGCCATTGGCGTTCGAGCTGCTTAACGGTCATGTGCACTCCCCTTGCTGTAAAGAACCAGTCTTCCTTGACCTTCAACACCTTTGCTTCAGTAGAGGTAAGGCGGTCCCCAAACAGGAACTCAGGCTTCAAGAAGGTCACTTCATCAGATATGGCAGACTTCAAAACACCATGCTCCATCATCCGTTTGAGGAGCCTATACGGTTGCTCCCGGATTTGAGTCATTCTCTCGGAAGGCTGATCTAGCATGATAGCAGTTCGAGCAGGATTTATCACCTCCTTATCATAATCTACTCCCATCTGGCAGAGGGCAGCATCCAGAAGCACCTCGTTCAGGAGTGGGACAGTCATCGACACTGGTATTCAAACAAAGAAGGCAAAGATTCAGCACAAAAAAATAATCTAAGCCACGTTTCTCACCAAAGATCGCATCAAGCCCATGCGCGTCAGCAGTGGATCTTCGGCACATCTTCAGGGCTTAAACCCATGCGTGTCAGCAGTAGAGCTTCGGCGCATCTTCAGGGCTTAAACCCATGCGCGTCAGCAGTAGAGCCTCGGTGCATCTTCAGGGTTTAAACCCATGCGCGTCGGCGAACCTCAGCACATCATCAAGACTCAAGGTCCATGCGCGTCGGCGTATGTATGATGTAAGAACGGGATGATGAAACTCACCAACCACCGATGGTCGAACTTCAACAGGTGGACGGGGAACATCAGTCACAACAGCCTCTACAGGCTCTTTTCCTTTGCCTCGTCCAGCACCGCCGCGAGAAGTCTTGGGAGCCATTGCTTGAGAGAAGAAAGCTAGGATTTTTGTGAAGAAGAACTCTAAAAAGCAAAGGCAAGGAGAAGAAGAACTCTCTCTCTCCATCTCACGCCTATTTATAGGCTTGGTCGCACGCGTGAACCGATGAAATGTGACCTCAGCCGTCGCCTCGGGTTCTGTGAAGAGATAACCGCAAATAAAACCAAAAAGATCATCATTAATCTTTTCGGTTGTCGAGGTGTTATCATTTGTATTAACTGAGCGGAGCACGCGCCCCATCACTGGTGCGCGGAGTATCTATGCGCCCCGACAGTCGTGCGCCTCTACCACCATGCTTCTTATTCAAAGTATTCCAAAACTTGTCCAAAAATTTTGAAAACTTTGAAAGGGGTCTTGTAGAAGCATGGAATTTCAGAACCAGAAAGCCCATGCGCCAGACTACATGCGCCAGAGCTTGGACAAAGTACTTCACAAACAACAAAAATAGGTATTGAAAGAAGACTTTTTATTACATATAAAAGTCTATTACATGTCTAAGAGATTGTACAAAGGAGAATTTATACAAAGAAAAGATCCTAAGTCTACATCCAGCAGCCATCATGCGCCCTCAAATAGGCGCATCAATCACCACGCGCCCTCAGCAGGGCGCATCCTTTTCAGCAGCTCAGTTATGCGCATCCTTTTCAGCAGCTCAGTTATGTGCATCTCAGTTATGTGCCTTCCTTCAGCAGCCCAGTTATGTGCCGCTCTTCCAGCCAGGCTCACCGCCGTCTAAATGCTTCGACTAATGAAGCATTTATTGAGCAGAACGAGGGTGGAAATCAACCCTCTAGCTGGAGGAAGAGCTCCCCAAACCGAGGAAGAGAAAAGTACCACAAGCCAACCTGTGGCCAGGGGAGGCTTCAAAAGAGCCTCCAAAGGCGAAGGAAGACCGTAATCGAAACCGCGGCTAAAGGAGCAGCTTTCAACACAACCAGAATGGGCTACACCTACTTTGAAGGAAGAAAGAGCCCCCAAAGCCACAGCACCGCCATTTCGATCTGCGGCTCTTCCTGCACAACGAAGACGAGGCTCGAGCATCCCTATCTTTGGATGCAACAGGCACCTTCCGCCTGCCTCGGAAGCCCTCAACTCCGACTTTTGGATGTAACAGTCACCTTCAAGTGCATCAATGAAGACATGGCGTCGCATCTTCACCATCGGGAGCATCTCGTCAACAGAATACGTCAGAGTAAACAAGTTCATGTTGGAAGAACGTGAGAGAACGAGAAGCAAACTCTCTCCATGCTACTATTTATAGGCCGGGCAAATCAAACCCATGCGCCAAGTGGATGGCTCTCCGAATTCCGTGCAATGAATTTGCATTAAATGGATGAACCGGACGCTTCGAATTCAGCTAAGTCAAAACAGCTATTTAGAGCACTCGAAGATCGTAACAGTCGTACCATTAAAGACGTGTCACGAAGCAGATGCGCCGGCCAGACCGTGCATCACACAGACGCGCCCTTCAACATCAAGCGCATCACACAGACACGCCCTTCAGTACCAAGCACATCACAGGGATGCGCCTCCCATGCGTCCCCATACGCCTAGTGGAACACCAACCGACGCGCCCACTCAGCTATCCATCGAATGTCACAAATATTAAATACTGAACTGACAGAGTTGGCAGTACGCCTCCCAAAGTCTGAACAGTTTAGAAGACGAAGCGTCGCCAACGTCAGCATTATCATTACTTTTCTCCGACGACGACTGCCACGTGGCCACCCAACCACTTGCATGCGCCTATGCAGCCATGCGCCCAAATCTGCATGCACCTCAAAAGCCATGCGCCTCAGACTTTTCACTGATCCCTAAAGACAGAAGGAAAGTCACCATTAAAGCTCTGCATGCGCCTCAGAAGCCATGCGCCTCAGACTTCTCTCTGATCCCGAAAGACAGGAGTAAAGTCATTACTGAAGCCTCGCATGCGCCTCAAAAGCCACGCGTCCCGAATGGTTCGTGACTCCTAAAGGTTACGTGACAAAGCCTCCTCATGCGCCCAATCCTAGGCGCATCCTACCAGATCATTCCCCACAAAATCAGGGATCTCCGAGCCATGGGTCGATGACACGTGTCCTTTGACTCGACTCACCCAAGATCTCAGCAATAGAAAGATATTCTTCTCTGCTACGTGCCGGTCCACAATAATAGCATGAAGAATTCAACCCCTCTATCAGGGCGCATCGTTCATGCACCTCCATCAGCAATCAACACGTGGCGTCCCCGCATACAGGCGCATCCTACATGCGCGCATGAGCAGCCAGCCTGTAAAACTATAAATAGAGGGATCATTTCCTTCTTCTACACCTACCTACACACGGACAGAACACACAACCACCAGAGAGGCAGATACAGACACTCAACGTCTTCCTCCTCTCAGCAAGCTCCAGCACCCAGAGCAATCCAAGTCTTCAGAGAACCGATAACCGTCGTCAGATCGTCAACGGAGTCAACGCATTACCACTCACTCCATCGGTACAAGGGACCCAGATAAACAAAAGTGTACTCCTAGGACTACGTCTAAGTCCTATATTGTAACACTATTCTGTTTGTATTGAAATTTGCAATAAAAGAATTTTAATGGCAAACATGCATAAGCAACAATCAGTAAAAAAATACAACAAAAAGATATATAAAATATTTATCACAGGCAGGTAAAAGTATTCACAGGCATGGTACATAAAAAAAATTTTACAGGCAGTTGGTATCGAAGCATAATAAAGAGTGCTATAACAAGATATGCTAAATAGAACTAAACTGATATAAATCTCTAAAGTAGAGAATAGAAAATGATGTTTTAACAGACAAACATCACAGAAATGTCACCAAAAGTTCTAAAACTAGCACAAATAAAAGTACTGATACTAGCTTAGAATGTCGGAGCATTTTCAAGTAAACAAAGACAATAAAAACAATCTCAATAGTACGACAAACAAGACAAAATGTCTAAATCACATCTCATCCTCATCATCATCATCATCATCAGCAGTCCCAATACGACAACCATGTCCAAAAGGACCATCTCCAGATGTGCCAGCTCCAGAGGTGTGTGGAGTAGCACCCGAACCACGGTACCAATCATAAGCATTCCATGACTGGAACAGAGAGTGTACCGCCTCATCCTCAATGCGGTAACCAGATACAACAGGGTCTCTAGGAAGAGAACTGGCAGAATAACCCGTTTGAGCAAATCGGAGATCGGCAAACGAGTTGACAATAGCCTGGAACCGAGTCACGTCACAGAACTCATGTTCCCTGGAAGTGTCAACAAAAAAAGTTTGCATATCCGAAAGGTGCTGATGGATACCCTCAAAAGTCATAAGGTAGGTCTGAGGAGGAACAGGGGAAGTAGGAGCAGGAGCAGGAGGTGCAAGAGCAGCTGTAGTGCTGCGACGAGAAAGTTGAAGATACTTGAGCTCAGGGTCCAGAGCGCAACTGGATAAATCGATATCAAAATGCTGAAAGATGCGAGAGATAAACATCGCATAGGAGAGATTGCGGTCTCTTCTGCGACGTCTTTCCATCATCTGGATGATAGTCTTAGGGACAGAAAAATGAACCCCCTTAAGAATGTGATAGAGGGCAGATAGCTCAAGTGCAGTGACATCATCTTTCGAAGTAGATTTCAGAAGAATAGTGGAATAGATAATGTGATGTAACTCATAGTTAAACAAGTTCAAGTTATTGGCCTTGAACTTTCCAGGACGAGCACGTGCTGATGCACAAAGCTCATTCTTGAAACTAACAAAAGTCGTGCCCTCGGGAAAGTCGAAGTCGGTGATGTCATCGAGCGGGGCACCTTCGTTTGGAATAGCAAGGATTTCTGCTAGCAACACATCATCGAACTCGATATCGATCCCGCCAACACGAGTTCTTGCGGTAAAAGTGTCTAACACGAAGTTACAGTAAAATAGTCGAAGGGCCTTAGTAAATATAGAGAATTTTTGGGTAACGAGACGGTGTAATCCTAATGCCTTAAACAAAGTACAATCTGGAAACACAGTCCATTTGATCGGAGCGCTGGTGCATATTGTACGCATGGCAAAGTCGGCATACCATAGCAATGCTTGGTCATGAGTTTTGAAGTAAAACTCATCCGACACACCGTCACCCGATTGGACCGGAGAAAAGAGGGAATCCCTATTCGGATCGAAAGATTATGCCTCTTCACTTGCATTAGTCTTCTTTCTCTTGAAATGATTGAATCCCTTAGGCATTCTTTCCCAAAACTAGATAACCCTACGAAATTGAAAGTGGAGGAAAAAAATAAGTTATACCTTCTGAAATTCAAGTATGTTGTAGAGGAACAAATTCTCCGCACGAATCCAAAGTTTGGATTAATTTCTTCACGTGGATTAGAAGAAAGAAGGTAGAGAAGAACTAGGGTTAGGGGGACCTTCGGGCTGCTGCTGCTGCTGTTTTGATGAAGTTTGGAAGAGATGAAGAGGATGGAGCTTCGGGTTCTGACTTAAAAGTATATAAAACCAATAGAACTCTGGCCAAATTCGGACCGAACTAGGGCCGAATTCGCCTTGGGTTCTCCTGGGTTTTTAAATAAAAAACTTGTGGGCCACATCATTTTCATCAACTCATTTCAAATATTTAACTCAAAGTTTAGTAATTTTAAACTTCAAATAATATAATTAATATTATTTTATAAATTAAATTTTGTTACTCGGCGTCTGTTTCAGATTAGTTGTAGGAGTACTGTCCCAGCTAACGGGAGTTCATCGGAGAACAATTAAGTACCGCTTCGCTTCGACCATAGTCGTGGTGACAGACAGACTCCTTGTAGGCTTGTCTCAAAAACAGTTATTGAGTATTAAAAAATTAATTAATAAAACAAAATTAATTAATATTATTGACATCTAAAATTTCTAATTCTTGACGTAAATAATTGAAACGATCTTCCGCTAGAGGTTTTATGAAAATTTTAGCCAATTGATTCTGTGTGTCTACGTATACAAGGTCTATATCTCCATTTTGTTGATGATCTCTAAGAAAATGATGTCAAATCTCGATATGCTTAGTACGAGAATGACATACTGGATTCTTAGTCAAATTAATAGAACTAGTGTTATCACAGAAAATGGGTATGTGTGTGAAGTGTAAGCCAAAGTCTTCTAAAGTTTGCTTCATCCACAAAATTTGTGCATAACAACGTCCTGCGACGATATACTCAGCCTCAGTTGTTGATAATGCGACAGAATTTGCTTCTTGCTAAACCAAGAGACTAGGGCTTTTCCTAGGAAATGACATGTGTCGTTGGTACTTTTTCTATCTACTTTGTATCCAGCAAAATCAGCATCAGAATAACCGGTTAGGTCAAACGACGTACTTTTAGGATACCATAAGCCGACAGAACAAGTGCCTCTAAGGTAACGGAAGATACGCTTAACTGTGCACAGATGTGATTCCTTAGGATTGGCTTGAAAATGTGCACACAAGCAAACACTAAACATAATATCAGGTCGACTAGCAGTTAAGTACAGTAAGCTACCGATCATACCTCGATACTTACGTATGTCGACGGGTTTGCCTTGTTCATCAATATCAAGCTTGGTTGAAGGCGCCATTAGAGTGCTAAGTGGTTTGACTGCTTCCAGGTCGAACTTCTTTAATAAATCTTTTATGTACTTTGCTTAATTTATAAACGTCCTATTGTTGGTTTATTTGATTTGCAGTCCGAGAAAGAATTTTAGCTCTTCCATCATGCTCATCTCAAACTCATTCTGCATATACTTTGAAAATTCTTGACAAAGAGATTCATTAGTGGATCAAAAAATAATATCATCTACATAGATTTGAATCAAAAAAAAGATTGCTATTCAAAGATTTTATAAACAATGTAGTGTCAACCTTTCCCTTTGAAAAATCATTGTCAAGTAGAAAAGAGCTTAGACGATCGTACCAAGCACGAGGGGCTTATTTCAAACTGTATAAGGCTTTCTTCAACTTGAAAATATAATCCAAATTTTTGAAATCAGTAAAACCTGGAGGTTGAGCTACATAAACTTCTTCTTTTATAAAACCATTTAAAAATGCGCTTTTAAGATCCATTTAAAATAATTTAAAATTATGAAAATATATAAATGCACATAACATGCGAATGGATTCTAATCTCGCAACTGGGGCATAAGTCTCATCGTAGTCAATATCTTCTTCTTGATTGTATCCTTGAGCTACGAGTCGAGCCTTATTACGAGTCACTAAACCATTCTCATTCAGTTTGTTTCAAAATACCCAACGGGTGCCAATGACCGGATGATCAATGGACTTGGGAACAAGTTCCCAAAATTGATTCCGTTCGAATTGGTTTAATTTCTCTTGCATAGCATCTAACCAAAAATTATCACTACATGCTTCTTCAATGTTTTTGGGTTCAAGCTGTGAGATAAAAGCAACACAGGAAGCTATATCTTTATTAGAGGAACGAGTACTTACACCCTTGGTATTTTCACAAATTACCAAGTTCTTTGTATGATCTGCCAAGAATCTCATCTCTTTTGGTATATCCTCAGGATTTCTGGTTCCGGCTTCTGGTTCTGTATGTGATTTGTTTGAAGACTCAACTGGGTCTTGGTGTGGAGGTTCACTTGGAGGCTCAGCTGGTGCTTTATGTGAAGGTTCTGCATCTTTGTGTGAAGGTTTTGCAGTAGCTGTACTTGGTGTACTTACGTCTTCATCATCGCCATCGACTGAATGTTGATTTAGTTCATCAAACTTGACATTAATTGATTCTTCGATGATCATGGTTCTCTTATTGAAGACTCTGTACCCTTTGCTCTTTGCCGCATAACCTAAAAAGATGCCTTCATCGACCTTTTTATCAAATTTACTCAGGTTGTCTTTAGTATTAAGAATAAAATATTTACAACCAAATATCTTGAAATATGAAACAGTGGGTGTTCTATCAAACCATAACTCATATGGAGTCTTCTTCGATATAGGTCGAATCAGAACTCTATTGAGAACATAGTACGCTGTAGCTTCAGCCCAAAAGTATCTAGGTAGACTAAACTGGTTCTACATTACTCTAGTCATTTCAGATAGAGTCCTATTCTTACATTCCACAACTCCATTTTGGTAGAGTTCTAGGGAAAGAAAACTTATACAAATAACCGTGTGTGTCACAGAATTGCTTGAACTCTGCATTCTCAAATTCGTCGCCATGATCACTACGAATGCGAGTAATCATAAAACCTTTTTATTCTGTTCTTTCTTGCAAAAGGTGACGTATTCTGACAAAGCATCGTTCTTGCGTGCAAGAAAATATACCCACGTGTATCTAGAGAAATTATCTACAATGACAAATGTATATAACTTACCACCTAGACTAGCAATTCTACTAGGTCTAGATAAATCCATATGCAATAATTGTAGAGGTCTAGTAGTACTTACAGCGTTCTTGAACTTAAAAACGGATCGGGTAGCTTTGTTCTTTTCACATTCGCTACATATCGTATCCTTCTTGAAAGATATGTCCGGTAAGCAACGTACCAATTTCTTTGTGGATAGTCTTGAATTGTGTCCATATTTACATGACCGAATCTCATATGCCATAGTCGACTCTCAATGCTCTTGGCCATCAAGCATCTACCTGCTTTGTTATCATCTTCTAACAGATAGAAAACATATATTTTGTCTTCCCTGATACATTCAAAGATAGTACTACCAGTTGAGCTATCAACTATAATACATTTGTCTTTGACGAAGTTAATGCCATAACCGTGATCAGCTAAATGGCTTATGCTGAGCAGATTATGTTTTAACTCGGTAACTAGACATACATATTTAATCACAGGGTAGGAAGCCTTACCAATGTCACCGATACCGACTATGTACCCTCTCAAATTATTACCGAAGGAGACGTATCTGTCACGCCCCGACCCGACATCATCCGAATCATCGTCCTCGCAGGGAGCGTGATGCCGTACGAGCCTGGAATTGCGCTCGTGCAAGGCAAGATGACAAGTTCTCAAAAGGTTATCTTTGATTTGATATTGTCATACCCTAGAACCAGAACACTGGAGAGCGGGGGCAGACATAGCCAGCTACGTATAATGAAATGGGATCCACTCCATTATACGGTCACGGCTGTCTAGATATGTGAGGGTTTATCGACAATCCATCAGTCTCTTATGGTCAATAACAAGCCTAGTGTCTCAATCATAAGCAAGTAAGTAAATGTTACAAGATGTAAGATTACCAAATATACAATAGTAAGGCGTCCCAAACATTACATATTCAGCTGATCATGAAGCTAGTCGTTACAAAATGTGAGGACTAGCAAGAGTTTAGTCATACATGATCAACCCTAGGTTGCCAATCATTTTACAGCCCGTAGGCAGACAGTAAGTAAAAATGTACACGAGCTAACACTTGTTCGGCGGCTAAACACCTCAAAAGAATAATTTTACAATAGAGTGGGAGAGCCAAAATAAACCCACTCGTTGCCAGGATTCCCTCTAGTGGTCACCATGTGGCTGAAAGGTCGGTAGATCCTCTGGTACTGCTCCGGTATCTGGCCATACAAAACCAGCTGGGTCAGACCCCAGAAAGAGCAAGTGCCACAAAGGAGGCTTCACTTAGGAACTAAAACCAGCATATCATAAATGAATAGCAAGGATAATTAAAAGATACTAATAATAACTGAGATAACAATAATATATTGAGCACGAAGAAACCATTCAAGTAGCCAGACTGCAACCCTTAAACCAAACAAAGACCGGGGTTGTAATCCTTCGCCTGAATAGAAACCCGTCTCAATTACTATTGATAAGGTAAAACGTATCAAGCATGACAGGTGATATATGATGAGATAACCATGGGACTATTCAGATGACCAGGTTATAACCCGTAAACCAAACAAGGACCGGGGTTGTAACCCTTCGTCTGAACAGAGCTTGGCTTCTCCCACCATTTATCGGCAAGATAATATAAGAAGACAGGTCATATAACAATCTTGTACAGGATCAAGACAAGACTAGACTCCATCCAATCATTCACGGCCAAGCAATAAGTACGGCTTGATACTTTAACTAACTAGGGTTATCACAAGCCTTAGTTACTAGCAAGATGCAATGAGAATTCTAAGTCCGGTTACCTGTTTGTTACTACCTGAGTAATCCCAGCAAGAAAAGAAAAAGATAGCATGATATAGCAGACACACTGTAGTAAGATACATGTGTCCTAAGGTACCACACTCGATGGCGGGCTGGAAGTACGCTCATCTCGACGGATAGCAACAAATCCCATGTATATATATATATATATAAGGCCGGGACCAAAGGGACAACAGGTAACTGGGAAATTCTCCATGAACTATTTGATCAATCTAGTCATTAACCTAGCCAGATTCAGTATGAATCCCTGACCGTGGTACTCAGGGATCATGCCCTAGACATGATGCAAAACACAACCGGACTAGTAGTTTATACAAGCACAATCACCCACGGTGTCCAGGCCAATGAATTGATTTATCAAGAGTGCGCTACGACGGGCCACTATCATGCATTGTCAGGGTACTTATCAAGAGTGCACCACTACGGGTCACTGCCGTGTCATGCATAGCAGGTCAAGTTATCATGTCAGGAGTGCACCACGACGGGCCACTATCAAGCATGTCAGTTCTAGGTCACACCATGCCAGGTACAATTGTCATTTCAATCATGTCAATCAAATCGGAATTATCAAGTTTGGGACAAAAGGCGTAAGGATATAAAATAGGCGTAAAATTATACAATAGGGTAAGGTGTATGCTATAGGAACTCAAGTTACACAGGACGTTACAAGTATGAGTTAATAACGATCATTAAATAATAAAAATACAAGCCAGGGAAAGAGCCATGCGGCTCGAGCATAGGCGGCCAAGAATGACCTCATGCGGCCGAGGGGGGAGCAGCCCATACGGCTGGAGGGGACTCGGGTTTGAGGGAATGCATGCGGCTTAGGGGAGTTCAGGGTCATACAGCGGAGTATCATGCGGCCAGAGGGAAGTAAGCTTCATGCGGCTGGCGGGATCAAGTTCTATGCGGCTATCGAGGATCAATGCCTATGCGGCTCTCAAGGGAAGGGGGTACTCATGCGGCTGGACGAGCTAGGTTACATACGGTCGGGTCAAGTGAAGTCCCATGCGGTCGGCGGAAGCGGCCTTTATGCGGTTGGAGTTAGGGGTGCTCATGCGGCTAAGGGAAAGTGAGTCCATACGGCAAGCAGGAAGCAGATCTATGCGGCTAGCGGGACCAGAAGGCATATGCGGCTCAAGAGCAAAGGGCTATGCGGCTGAATCAAGTCAAATCTCATGCGGCCAGGGGATAAGGAATTATGCGGTTGGGGATGAACTACATGCGGCTGGAAGAAATACTTGTCGCATGATGCGGTCAAGTCCAGGCAATAGTACATGCGGTCGGAACTGACTTGCTGCATAAATATTCATGCGGTCAAGTGCTGCCATGCGGCTCGGGACTGTGCTTCTTCTCCAATATTCCGAGAAGAAGAACACCATGAGAGCCAAGTTCTCAAGCTCCATAACTCCATCATCCGGAGCCCGAATCCGAACTTCTATAGGTCAAAATGGGGTAGAACGAAATCCTCTACAACATAGAACCATCAAAACTCGGAAATAACAAGATTAAGTAGATCAAAACCCAGGAAATCCAAAAATAAAATAAACTTAGATCTACAAGAATCTAGCCATGGAAAGTGGAAATGCCAAGTATTAAGGTAAGTTAAAATGCTGTAAGGAAGAGAATGAAGCAATAAAATTTGAGTTCCTCCATGAAGCAAGTTGCACTTGCCTAGACCTCTCTCTCTCTCTGGTAGGTAAAAAATAATGGAGGAAAGAAGAAGAGTAATGAAGAGAGAGAAGGAAGTTGGGTTAAATAAATGGTAGTGGTGGTAGTAGGTAAGGGTTCACCCCTTGGTCCATGATGGACTAATAGCAATCCCCAAACCGAACCAAGCCAACCCAAACCAAGAAATAAACCAAGTCAGGAATAAAAACTAAGCCAGGGATCATGCAATACAAGAATAAATACGTACACGTATTCCAAAATACGTAATACGAACAACAGGTATTACAGATATTAACAATAAAAAAAATAGAGTATACGAAACAATTCTCTTTATTGATATTCGAACTGAGATTACAAAGGCTTTCAATAGCCCAACTAAATTTACCAGGTTGGTTACAACACTCAAGTTCTCTCTTGCCCATAAAGGATTTTACTGTTCCATACATCATGCCTTCTATATCTCGGCCGCATCAATTTTGTTGCATGCCCGAGCGTCAATGCGATCGCACCTCTGCGCGATCAAGCGAAGCTTTGCCGCAAAAAATCTTGTGATAACCACAGTTCATAATTACGTATTTTGGAATACGTGTACGTATCTGACTCGTATTGCATGTCTCATGGCTTGGTTCGGCTTGTTTGGGTTGGCTTGGTTCTGCTTGGGTTGCTTATTGGTTCATCATGAACCAAGGGGAGAACCCTTACCTACCACCACCATCTCCATTTATTAACTTAACACTCTTTTTCTCTCCTCATTCACTCATCTTCTTCCTCACCATTACTCTCCACCTACACCCAAGAGCCCTAGGCAAGTGCAACTTGCTTCATGATGGATCTCAAGTTTTATTGTTCCATTCTCTTCTTTACATGATTATAAACCTCTTTAGAACTTGGAGTTTTTAATTTTTATGGATAGATTCTTCTAGATCTACATTATAACTTTGGAATTTCATAAGTTCATGGTGTTTTTCTTGGTTTTGATCTACTAAAACTTGTTATTTTCGAAAACTAATAGTTCCATGAGCAAGAGCACGAAATTTCGTGTGAATTTGGTTTTTGATTCACCTCATTTCGAGTTAAAATGAAGTTTTTATGGTCAAAACAAGTTTTCAGGATTTTTATGTCGGCTGAGTAAAATTTTATGCTGGGAACCCTAAAATTGCGTATTTTACGCTGGATAGTGTCCAGAATGTAAGATTTTATGCTGGGAACCCTGAAATTGCGTATTTTATGCTGGATAGTGTCCAGAATGTAAAATTTTATGCTGGAAACCCTGAAATTGGGTATTTTATGCTGGATAGCATCCAGAATATAAGATTTTATGCTGGAAACCCTGAAATTGCGTATTTTATGCTGGATAGTGTCCATAATGTAAGATTTTACGTTGGAAACCCTGAAATTGTGTATTTTACGCTAGATAGCATCCAGAGTGTAAGATTTTACGCAGAAAATCATGAAATTGCGTATTTTATGCTGGATGGTACCCAGAATATGAAATTTTAGCTGGAACCCTCCCCTTTTGCGTATTTTACGCAGAATTGAATTTTTTGGCGTAAAAAGTGCACAGAATGACGGTTTTTGCCAAGTTTAGCTATTTTCTAGCCAGAATTTCGAAAAACTTAAAACATGAAAGTTTTAGATCTTTGTCTTGACTTTCCGAATATCTCTGGAGCACCTCATTTTGAGTTCGTATGTGGAAGTTATGCCCCGTCTCCCCTGAGCCGCATGATTCCTCCATAACTCTTGTACCCTGTTTATATTTAGTTATTACATATACGCTTATACCAGGTTAAATGTTAATTTTAAATATGTTCCATGACATAATGGTGACCCATCGTGGCGTACTCTTGACAGTGAATTTAAAATGATATATATCTCGAATGCTGTTACGACGGCTAGCATGTCATGACAGAATTGAATGGCCTGGACACCGTGGGTGATTGTGTTTGTACAAAATAAACCAGTACTGTCTTGCATCATGTCTAGGATAGGGATCCCTGAGTACCACGGTCAGGGATACCTACAATAATTGACTAAGGCTAATAAACTAGAATAATTCAGTAGACATGAAAGATTCCCAGCTACAGGCAATTCCGTTATCTGGGCGCATTAAGTGGACTTGTAGCCTACCGACGGGTAGGGCACATTTCCAGCACACAGTCACGTGTTACATTCTTCATAAACGGACATTCAACCCGGATAACCGGATGGTCTACAGGACTTGTGGTTGTTGGGATAATCTTATTGCATCTTGCTAATAACTAGGCCTGTGATAACCCTAGTTAGTTAAAAGTATCAAGCCGTACTCTTGATTGGCCGTGATTGATTAGATGGAGTTTATTCCAGCTTAGTCTTATCATGATCCTGTGCAAGATTATGATATGACATGATTATTGATGTTTGCCTTAACAATAAAGATCGGGGGTCCAGTTCTGTTCAGGCGAAGGGTTACAACCCCGGTCCTTGTTTGGTTTAAGGGTTGTAACCTGGCTCCCGGAGTAGTTCTGCGTTCTCTCTTCATTTATTGTCTTATTGCAACCCCATGCCATGTTCGTCATATTTTACCTTACCTTAATACCATGATTATTTATACTGGCCTTAGCAATAAAGATCGGGAGTCCAGTTCTGTTCAGGCGAAGGATTACAACTCCGGTCCTTGTTTGGTTTAAGGGCTGTAACCTGGCTTCCAGAGCAGTTCTGTATCCTCTCTTCGTTTATTGTCTTCACTGTACTAATAGTATTTGAGACGTGTTTTTATTCAGGTGAAGGGCTGCAACTCCGGTCCTTATTTGGTTTAAGGGTTGTGACCTGGCTACTTGAATGGTTTCCTCGTACTCAGTTTACTATTGTTATCTCTATTATTATCAGTTCTTTATTTATTATCTTTAATATTTTATTGTGATATGCTGGTTTTAGTTCCTAAGTGAAGCCTCCTTTGTGGTACTTGCTCTTTCTAGGGTCTGATCCAGCTGGTTTTGTGTGGCCAGATATCGGAGCAGCACCAGAGGATCCACCTATCTTCCAGCCAGATGGTGACCACCAGGCGTAACCCTGGCAACGAGTGGATTTCTTTTTGTCCTCCCACTTTATTGTAAAAATTATTCTTTTGAGGCGTTCAGCCGGCGAGCACGTGTTAGCTCGTACTGCATCTTTAATTACTGTCTGCCTACGGGCTGTAACATGATTGACAGATCCTAGGGTTGATCATGTACGACTGGACTCTTGCTAGTCTTGACATTTTGTACGACTAGCTTCATGATCATCCAATATGTAATGTATGGGACGCCTTGCTATTATATATTTGGTGCTCTGACATCTTGTAACTATTATTGCTTGCTTGAGATTGAGACAATAGGCTTGTTTATGACCATAGAAGACTGTTGGCTTGTAGTTAAACCCTCATGTATCTAGACAGCCATGACCGTATAGCGAGATGGGTTGCACTTCAATATACGTAGCTGGCTATGTACACCCCCGCTCTCCAGTATTCTGGTTCTGGGGCGTTACATGGTTTAAGTGGTGGCCCATATAGGTCTTGTGAATCAAGATATGTAAGGGTTTACCGAATAGATGTCTCAATCAGTACCCGCCCTTGATCTCTCCCTGTATCTTCTAATCCCGAAGATTTTCGACCTGACCACATGCTTGTATCGTTGATCTGTCTTGGTCCTTCCTTATTGTTCCCTATGTCGTCTTCTTCAGCGGTATTGTTCCTGGACCTGCCGATCAGCAAGGCGGAGCACCTCCCGTGGACCAGCAGCAACCCGGAGATCAAGCCCAACATTCAGGAGTAGCCTTCAGAGTCATGCCTACTGGAGGAGAGCCACCAGTTCAGCCCGTCCAGCCTGCAGAGCCTGATGATGGCACTTTGGTGGGTCTCATCAGGTCACTATTAGCCTTCCATGATCGTCGAGGAGATGTCTTACACCAGGCGGTGGCAGACGCTTTGACCAGAGGAGGTCATCAGGGTAATAGCACGGCCAACAGCTTCAAGCGCTTGAACCCTTCCTTCTTCGACGGCAGTGAAGATACGATCGCTACAGATGCATGGCTTTAGGACACAGAGGTGATTCTAGAAGCAGCCAAGACTCCAGAGAACGAGAATGTGGCTGTGGTGTGCCTACAGCTATTGGATCTTGCCCGCAGCTGGTGGACGGCACAGGCCGTTGGATTAGTGGCCTATATTGCCTGGACAGTATTCAGGAAGAGATTTCAGACCAAGTATTTTGATGCTGTAGCTCGGTATGATCTACATACAAGGTTCACCAATCTGAAGCAGATGGGCAGGACGGTCGACTGATATGCGACCGAGTTTTTGAGACTTAGTCGGTTTGCTCCCACCTTGGTAGCAACCGAGTTCGATAGAGCCCAGCGGTTCCAGCAGAGGCTCCACCTAGAGATTTTGTTGGCAGTGGAGCAGTTTGAGCATCAGATCTTTGATGCAGTACTGAGGGCAGCCCGGAGGCATGAGTATACCTCCCAGAGGATTGTGGACAGGACCGGAGGTTGAAAGCGATCTCACGTCTAGATGAATCAATCATCAGCACCAGCCCCGGCAGCCAGGGCTTTGACCATTGGAGCTCCGAGGCGGGCGGCTTCAGTGACGTCGGTTCAGCATTCCACCCCGACGTACCCTCAACAGCAGAAGCAGAAACAGTCTTCCACAGTAGGATATTCACACTGCAGAAAGCCAGGGCATGTGGTATCAGAGTATCGCAGAGCACAGGGTTTGTGCTTGGTTTATGGTGCCCCGGACCACAGGGTTGGGAACTGCCCGAACAGGGGGAGTTCATCGGCCTTCTCTAGTCCTTCAGTTAGAGGACCAGCACCAGTCCAGCAGCAGCTACAGTACCCGTTCCCGAAGCCATTGCCGACGCAGGTCCAGGCATTCCAGCAGCAGAGACCGCAGCAGTATGCCCAAGCCCAAGCCCTGATCCAGATCAGGCAGAGAAATTTTCAGCAGAGGGGACCCGTACCCAGAGGGCATAGTCAAGTGCTGGCCTTGACCATGTGAGAGGAAGGAATAGCACCCGGTGAGGTAGTGGCAGGTACTATTCTCGTCAACACATTTTCAGCTTCAGTATTATTTGATTCTGGTGCCTCGCATTCATTTATGTCTGCATGATTCGCAACACGGATAGGGCTGGAGCCCGAGTCATTATCAGTAAGGCTCAATATACTTACTGGTAACGGTCTTGTGGGAGTAGATAGAGTGTTTACCTCGTGTCGGGTCGTAGTTAGCGGTAGAGAGTTTCCTGCTAGGTTGAAAGAATTTCCGATGGCCGATTATGATGTGGTCTTAGGGATGGATTGGTTGAGGGAACAGTATGCCAGGATAGATTGCCATATTGGCAGGGTTGCTTTTAGTATCCCAGGTGAGCCGAAGTTTTCCTTCTCCCGAGACAAAGTTGAACCTTCTCCTCCCGTATTGCGAATGGCAGTAGTAGCAGTACAGTTACCCCGAATCGTCGAGGAGTTTTCAGATGTTTTCCCAGAAGAACTCCCAGGAATGCCGCCAGAGCGAGAGATCGAGTTCACCATAGACTTGATCCCCGGGACCGCACCTGTGTCAGAGAGAGTCTACAGGATGGCGCCGTCAGAATTGGAGATATTGTACAAAATGATTGAAGAACTCAGAACCAAGGGATTCATTCGTGCTAGTGGATCGCCTTGGGGATCCCCGATGCTTCTTGTAAAAAAGAAGGATGGTACATCCAGATTATGTGTTGACTATCGTACCTTGAACTCAGTGACAATCAAGAACATATATCCTTTTCCAAGGATAGATGACTTGTTTGATCAACTCAGAGGAGCAGCAGTATTTTCGAAGATAGATTTACGGTCATGGTACCATCAGATCAGAGTCAGAGAGCAGGACATCCCGAAGACAGCTTTCAGATTCCGATATGGGCATTGGGAGTTCCTTGTTATGCCCTTTGGAGCAATCAATGCGCCGGCTGTATTCATGGACCTCATGAATCGTATCTTTATGCCTTATTTGGATCAGTTCATGATTGTGTTCCTAGACGACATCCTGGTCTACAGCAAGGGTGAAGCGGAGCATGAGTAGCATCTCCGAGTTGTCCTCCAGATTCTCAGAGAGCACCAGTTGTATGCCAAGTTTAGTAAATGCGAGTTCTGGCTCGATCGCATTTCGTACTTGGGCCATATCATCACCAGAGGAGGAGTAGAAGTGGATCCCCAGAAGATCGTGGCCATTTAAACGTGGCCGGTACCTAGCACAGCGGCAGAAATTCGCAGTTTTCTTGGCTTGGCCGGCTACTACCGACGATTTGTTTCAGATTTTGCTCGAATTTCAGCACCATTAACCCAGTTGACCCGCAAAGATGTGCAGTTTGCTTGGACAGCAGAATGTCAGGATTCTTTTGAGAAGTTGAAGCGAGGCTTGATGACGGCTCCTATTCTCACGCTTCCAGATGGGACCGGAGGATTCTCAGTGTATTGTGATGCTTCAGGCCGAGGTTTAGGATGTGTTCTGATGCAGCATGGGAAGGTAATAGCTTATGCGTCACGACAACTTTGTGATCATGAGAGGAATTATCCAACCCATGACTTGGAGCTGGAAGTAGTAGTGTTTGCACTTAAGCTTTGGAGACACTACTTGTATGGAGATAGGATGGAGATTTTCACCGATCACAAGAGCCTGAAGTATGTGTTCACTCAGAAGGATCTTAACATGCGTAAGAGGAGATGGCTAGAGCTGCTTATGGATTATGATGTCAACCTGCAGTATCATCCTGGGAAGGCCAACGTCGTTGCAGATGCATTGAGCAGGAGAGCCGGAGTTTATTTCCTAACAGCGCAACCAGAGCTGTTAGCCGATCTTCAGAAAATGGGTATAGAAGTTGTCCTCCCTTCCAATGTGGCATTAATGGCCAGCATGCAAGTTCAGTCCACTATAGTCGAGAGGATCCGGATGGCGCAGTCAGCAGATTCTAAGCTTCAGCGACTCAGAGCAGAGTGTGAGGCAGGACGAAGACCAGAGTTATGTATCCATGAAGATGGTACACTTCGACATGGGAAGCGTCTTTGTGTACCCAGTGGAGATATCAGACAGGAAGTCATGGCGGAAGCTCATAGTTCTCAGTATTCGATTCATCCCGGTGGCACGAAGATGTACCGAGATATCCGTCAGCACTTTTGGTGGAATGGCATGAAGAGGGAGATAGCTCGATTTGTCTCTCGATGTTTGGTTTGCCAACAAGTCAAGGCTGAACATCATAGGCCAGCTGGACTTCTTCAGCCCTTGCCAATTCCAGAATGGAAGTGGGAGCATATAACCATGGATTTTGTGACTGGATTACCTAGGTCCCCGACCGGTAGAGATGCTATATGGGTTATAGTTGATCGGCTCACGAAGGTGGCTCACTTTCTCCCATTCAGAGTTGGTCAGTCGACGGCTCAGCTAGCAGGGATGTACCTCAGGCAAATTGTCAGGCTGCACGGTATTCCGGTCAGTATCACCTCGGACCGAGATTCAAGATTTACGTCGCACTTTTGGCGTAGTCTGCAAGAGAGTTTGGGAACTCACCTCCAGTTCATCTCAGCTTATCACCCGTAGACAGATGGTAAGTCGGAGCTCACGATCCAGACTCTTGAGGATATGTTAAGATCTTGTACGCTCGACTTCGATGGTTCGTGGGAAGATCACCTACACCTGGTGGAGTTCTCGTACAACAATAGTTTCTAGGCCAGTATCCAGATGGCACCGTTCGAGGTACTGTACGGTAGGAAGTACAGATCTCCACTAGCATGGGACGATGTTGGAGAAAGACAGATGCTTGGTCCCGAGTTGATCACTCAGACAGTTGAGGTGGTCAGGAGAGTCAGAGATCATCTTCACGTTGCACAAGATCGTCAGCGCCATTGGGCCGATTCTCATCGGCGTTCCCTTGAATTTTCTGTCGGTGACCATGTATTCCTTAGGATCTCGCCTAACCATGGCGTCATTCGTTTCGGCGTACGGGGAAAGCTTAGTCCTAGGTATATAGGGTCGTTCGATATCCTGGAGCGAGTAGGAGATGTGTCCTATCGTCTCTCTCTTTCGTCGTCTCTGAGTGAGGTGCATGACGTATTCCATGTATCCCAACTGCGACGGTATATCCCGGACCCGAGCCACATCCTGGATCATTCAGAATTGGTTGTTGGTACCAACCTTTCGTATGAGGAGAGGCCCGTATCCATATTGGACCAAAGAGAGAAGATACTCAAGAACAAGACTATCAAGTTAGTCCGTGTTGCTTGGGGTCATCACTCATTGGGTGAGTCAACGTAGGAGCGTGAGGATGATATTCGATCACGATATCCCGACCTGTTTGACTCGTAAGGTATAATGTCTTTCTTATGCCTTACGCTCTAAATTCCTTACTTGAAATGAACGATTGCATGGTAGATTGCTTGAATATAGCTTGTCATTGCCTCTCTAGCCTCTTAATTAAATTCCGAGGACAGAATTCTTTTAAGGTGGGTAGAGTTGTGATGACCATAGTTCGTAATTACGTATTTTTGAATACGTGTACGTATCTGACTCGTATTGTATGTCTCCTGGCTTGGTTCGGCTTATTTGGGTTGGCTTGGTTCGGCATGGGTTGCTTATTGGTTCATCATGAACCAAGGGGAGAACCCTTACCTACCACCACCATCTCCATTTATTAATCTAACACTCTTTCTCTCTCCTCATTCACTCTTTTTCTTCCTCACCATTACTCTCCACCTACACCCAAGAGCCCTAGGCAAGTACAACTTGTTTCATGATGGATCTCAAGTTTTATTGTTCCATTCTCTTCTTTACATGATTATAAGCCTCTTTAGAACTTGAAATTTTTAATTTTTATGGATAGATTCTTCTAGATCTACATTATAACTTTGGAATTTCATAAGTTCATAGAGTTTTTCTTGGTTTTGATCTACTAAAATTTGTTATTTTCAAAAACTAATAGTTCCATGAGCAAGAGCACGAAATTTTGTATGGATTTGGTTTTTGATTCACCTCATTTCGAGTTAAAATAAAGTTTTTATGGCCAAAACAAGTTTTCTGGATTTTTTATGTCGGCTGAGTAAAATTTTACGCTGGGAACCCCGAAATTGTGTATTTTACGCTGGATAGCATCCAGAATGTAAGATTTTACGCTGGAAACCCTGAAATTGCGTATTTTACGCTGGATAGCATCCAGAATATAAGATTTTACGCTGGAAACCCTAAAATTGTGTATTTTACGCTGGATAGCATCCAGAATGTAAGATTTTACGCTGGAAATCCTGAAATTGCGTATTTTACGCTGGATAGTGTCCAGAATGTAAGATTTTACACTGGAAATCCTAAAATTGCGTATTTTATGCTGGATAGCATCCAGAATGTAAGATTTTACGCTGGAAATCCTGAAATTGCGTATTTTACGTTGGATAGTGTCCAGAAGGTAAGATTTTAATGCTGGATAGCATCCAGAGTGTAAGATTTTACGCAGGGAACCCTGAAATTGCGTATTTTACGCTGGATGGTACCCAGAATATGAAATTTTATGCTGGAACCCTCCCCTTTTGTGTATTTTACGCAGAATTGAATTTTTTGGCGTAAAAAGTGCACAAAATGACTGTTTTTGCCAAGTTTAGCTATTTTCTAGCCAGAATTTCGAAAAACTTAAAATATGAAAGTTTTAGATCTTTGTCTTGTCTTTTCGAATATCTCTGGAACACCTCATTTTGAGTTCGTATATGAAAGTTATTCCCCGTCTCCCCTGAGCCGTATGATTCCTCCACAACTCTTGCACCATGTTTATATTTAGTTATTGCATATACGCTTATACCAGGTTAAATGTTAATTTTAAATATGTTCTATGACATAATAGTGACCCGTCGTGGCACACTTTTGACAGTAAATTTGACATGATATATATCTCGAATGCTGTTACGACGGCTAGCATATCATGACAGAAATGAATGGCCTGGACACCGTGGATGATTGTGTTTGTATAAAATAAATCAGTACTGTCTTGCATCATGTCTAGGATAGGGATCCCTGAGTACCATGGTCAGGGATACCTACAGTAATTGACTAAGGCAAATAAACTAGAATAATTCAGTAGACATGAAGAGATTTCCAGCTACATGTAATCCCGTTATCTGGGCGCATTAAGTGGACTTGTAGCCTACCGACGGGTAGGGCACATTTCCAGCACACAGTCACGTGTTATATTCTTCATAAACGGACATTCAATCCGGATAACCGGATGGTCTGCAGGGCTTGTGGTTGTTAGGATAATCTTATTGCATCTTGCTAATAACTAGGCCTGTGATAACCCTAGTTAGTTAAAAGTATCAAGCCGTACTCTTGATTGGCCGTGATTGATTGGATGGAGTTTATTCCAGCTTAGTCTTATCATAATCCTGTACAAGATTGTGACATGATATGATTATTGATGCTTGCCTTAACAATAAAGATCGGGGGTCCGGTTCTGTTCAGGCGAAGGGTTACAACCCCGGTCCTTGTTTGGTTTAAGGGTTGTAACCTAGCTCCCGGACCAGTTCTGTGTCCTCTCTTTGTTTATTGTCTTATTGCAACCCTATGCCATGTTCGTCATGTTTTACCTTACCTTAATACCATGATTATTTATACTGGCCTTAGCAATAAAGATCGGGGGTCCATTTCTGTTCAGGCGAAGGGTTACAACCCTGGTCCTTGTTTGGTTTAAGGATTGTAACCTGGCTCCCGGAGCAGTTCTGTGTCCTCTCTTCGTTTATTGTCTTCACTGTACCAATAGTATTTGAGACGGGTTTCTATTCAGGTGAAGGGCTGTAACCCCGGTCCTTGTTTGGTTTAAGGGTTGTGACCTGGCTACTTGAATGGTTTCCTCGTACTCAGTTTACTGTTGTTATCTCTATTATTATCGGTTCTTTATTTATTATCTTTAATATTTTATTGTGATATGCTGGTTTTAGTTCCTAAGTGAAGCCTCCTTTGTGGCACTTGCTCTTTCTGGGGTCTGACCCAGCTGGTTTTGTGTGGCCAGATATCGGAGTAGCACCAGAGGATATCTGTCTTCCAGCCAGATGGTGACCACCAGGCGTAACCCTAGCAACGAGTGGGTTTCTTTTTGTCCTTCCACTTTATTGTAAAAATTATTCTTTTGAGGCGTTTAGCCGGCGAGCACGTGTTAGCTCGTATTGCATCTTTAATTACTGTCTGCCTACGGGCTGTAACATGATTGACAGATCCTAGGCTTGATCATGTACGACTGAACTCTTGCTAGTCTTGACATTTTGTACGACTAGCTTTATGATCATCCAATATGTAATGTAAGGGACGCCTTGTTATTATATATTTGGTGCTATGACATCTTGTAACTATTATTGCTTGCTTGAGATTGAGATAATAGGCTTGTTCATGACCATAGGAGACTGTTGGCTTGTAGTTAAACCCTCATGTATCTAGACAGCCGTGACCGTATAGCGGGGTGGGTTACACTTCAATATACGTAGCTGGCTATGTACGCCCCCGCTCTCCAGTATTCTGGTTCTGGGCGTTACAAATCTATTCCATGTACCTTGCATGAAAGCTGGTGGGGGATCAGTACGTTCATCCTCGCATGTACTGACGAAAAGCCCAACTTTTTAAACCGATATTTTAGTATTCATGTTCAATCATACAACTTAGCTTATGATCTTGCTATATTCTCCTTAGGGTCGATTTTATGGCATATTCGAAAGCAATAAAGCATGTTATTATGGCAAGCATGTTATTCGAATTGAATAGGCAAGCAGGCAAGCAATCTCGTGTTTGTTTCGTGGCGCAAATTCTTACCAACGTCGACGCACTCGCCCTTTCACCGACGCAAGGTGAATACGCCCCATTTCTTTCCTATCATGTTATAAGTGATCTCTATGCAGGATCTATGTGTGCAGGACACATACGTGCCTACACTTTTAACCCATCGTTCCTTAACTATATGGAGGTCTTGGCGTATCCGTGCCAGAATGGACTAAAGGTGTTTCTCTTTTCTTTTTCTTTCTTCCTTTTCTCTCTTTCTTTTCTTTCTCGAATTTGGGTAGCCCGGTGTTTTATGGGTTGGGTTGCTATCCCAAACAACCGAAAGATACCGCGTGCATACCATCATTTGCGGCTTTTCACATCTATAACCGTTGGCTAGTCGTATTACAAATGAGCGCCCATCAAAGATTATATCCCTCCTAGGCCGAACGGTCCCGGTGCCCCAGCACAGCCCGTTTAGAGGGAACGTTCGTGCACGGAAGATTATCACAATTATCTCAAGTCCATTCGACCATGCAATGCCCTATTATTCAAACAACCAAACATAGTCTTGAGTCCGAGACTCAGACTTTATCATCTCATATTTCTTCTATGAAATTTCTATGTTCTTATATTTCATACTTCGTTTCAATGTTCAATGGCATCATGTCTCAACTCAATATTCGTCAATCGAAGTACCCGAAGGTCCCGAACACCTTTCGAGCCATCATGTCTTATCCGACAGTTTTGTCACATTCATGCCATAACTGTATTCTTTCGCAACGAAGCAATCTTTTATGATCTCATGCACGTAGGCATGTTTTGACACATTTATCATCTTTTTTCTCATGTCGTACACTTGGTGCACACATCGAAGCCGTATTTCTATGTTCTATGACTTAGTGTTCAATGTTCGTGGCTTGCACGCTAGGGCGCTCGCCTATTGTCTTTTAATGTGCTAGCCTTTCTATCTCGTGTACGAAGGCACGGAATGGCTCGTGCACGAAGGCACTCACCGAATACAGATATCTAATGTTCTTGCAACTTGCGTACCGAGGTGCTCGTCCTTGCGATATTCAATATTCCATAGCGACTCGTGCATTTGATATACGTTTTATTTCAATTGTTCTAACTAGTGTTCGACACACACACACACACACTATGATTTATCTTCCGATCGGACCATGCCCGTGGCGTCGATAGGTTAACTTAGCATACAATGATACATTCTGACTTATGCATGAAGGAGTAAAAAAAAGATTCAATCCTCCCACCTTGAGCCGATACGCCTTATCGTTTTGCCGAGCCGATGCGGCTCGATTTTATAACTTCGTTGCACGGTCAACTCTCCTGACTTAGCCATTCGAGCACTGTAGTGCCACGTCCCGCTCAGTCAATCGGAGGAATCTAAATGTCAACGACGTTCGGCCTTAGCCTTACAACGGCTGCTTGAAGACTCGCTTGGTCGAGGCGACTCCCGCTAAGGTGGGGTAGTTTCGGTGAACTTGACTCATCTTCGCCTTCACATAATAAATCGTATGTTTTCAACTTGCACAAGTTAGGCTTGATAATAAAAAAGACGCATCCACATAGCTAAGAAAATAATCCCGACGGGTCAAAATGTGTTAGAAAATAGAAAAAGGTCCCACGGTCTGCTTAGAAGTCTGCTCAGTATGCTTTTAAAATGATACTTGATCCTTCGTCCCGTGGCTTGGGAGAAAGAAGTTGGCCTAAGTTTCTAAGTTGCCACAACGCTCGAATTAGCCTAAGTTATAGGCGTCGCCCGCGTGAATGCTTGATAAAGTATGTACGGTACGGTCCCGTCATCCAAGGCTTGGCATAGCCTTCGCATGTCCCGTGGTCTAAGTCGTGTTGCACAGCTTGTGGCTTAAGTCTAGGCACCCGAGAACTTGGTTGTTCAAGTCGAATGTGTGCACGACACATTCCCTCGACGCGAAGCTTGGCGTAGCCTTTGTTCGTCAAGCCGTTGCCCGAATAAATTAGACGAGAGTTTTGCTGGGCTATTGAAGTCATTTTTAGTACTGCCCTGCTCTTTCTGCGGTTGCCAAGTCACATAGTCCAACGAGAACAAGCCTCATCATATAAGTATGTGACTGGAGCGATAGCATCGCCTAAAGAATAAGGTCTGTCTAAGGCACGAGCCACGGTTGGTTTTGAAAAGCATGCTACAGACAAAGGAAGTCTATGCGATTGGTTGTCGCCGAGATCGGTCCCGCTACTTGGGAGTCTCGATAAGTCTCGTTCACGAGATCGGTCCCGCTACTTGGGAGTCTCGATAAGCCTCGTTCACGAGATCGATCTCGCTACTTGGGAGCCTCAATAAGTCTCGTTCACGAGATCGGTCCCGCTACTTGGGTGTCTCGCTAAGTCTCGATAAGGAAGCACACGAGATCAGTCCTGCTACTTGGGAGTCTCGATAAGTCTCGTTCACGAGATCGGTCCTGCTACTTGGGAGTCTCGATAGAAAGATGGAAAGCATGGTCATGATTAAGGAAGGACTTGATAGATCGAGTTGAGTCTTGCATGGTCATTGGACAACTTACGCGCAAAGGCGAAATTCTTCGAGCGATCCCGGGACGCCGGGTTCATGTCAGCCTAGGAGGAATTACAAATATTGTATGGCCTTCATCGACGGTACGACTCGATTGAAGTGAACCGTTACAATAAAGGCTATGGGTCATTCGGTGGGAGCTCGTACCTCGCCATGCGAATGGTCACCGTATGCAAAAGATCCAGGATAGCTTGACATTGCTAGTGACCACTCATATAGATGTGTCGGCAAGAGCGGCTATCCACGTGTATGCCTTTGGATTGCGTCGAGTACTAGCAAGTTACGTGTTGGGTTAACAAGTCATGCTTATTGCAAGCGCTAACTTTGAGTCAGCACGAGTTAGGTGTGCACGGTTGCAACACCATTCTGGAGCCTAAGAGTTGGCTATAGCAAGGATACGTGCTTCGGCATGAATGTGACCTCATCTCAAGTTAAGTCAGGAAGGACCGTAAGGCAAGTTGGTTAAGTTGGGTTGATCTTGGGAGGCACTGTCATGCCCCAGAACCAGAATACTGGAGAGCGGGGGACAGACACAGCCAGCTACGTACATTGAGGTATAATCTATCTCGGTATACGGTCACGGCTTTCTAGATGCATGAGGGTTTATCTACAAGCCAACAGTCTCTTATGGTCATGAACAAGCCTAGAGTCTCAATCTCAAGCAAGTAAGTAAATGTTACAAGATGTTAGATCATCAGACATACAAAGTAAGGCATCCCAAACATTACATATTCAGATGATCATGAAGCTAGTCATACAAAATTTGAAGACTAGCAAGAGTTTCAGTCATACATGATCAACCCTAGGATTTGTCAATCATGTTACAGCCCATAGGCAGACAGTAAGTAAAGTTGCAAACGAGCTAACACTTGCTCGACGACTAAACTTCTCAAAAGAATATTTTTACAAGAGAGTGAAAGAGCAAAATAAGAACCCACTCGTTGCCAGGGTTGCGCCTAGTGGTCACCATCTGGCTGGAAAGCTGGAAGATCCTCGGGTCCTACTCCAAAATTTGGCCATACAAAACCAGCTGGGTCAGACCCCAGAAAGAGCAAGTACCATAAGGGAGGCTTCACTTAAGAACTAAAACCAGCATATTAGCACATGAAACATAAAGGATAATAAAAGACATGAGTTAGAGAAAAACAAGATGATAAACGATAAGACGACTAAGGGAACATTCCGGTAGCCAAGTTACAACCCGTAAACCAAACAAGAATCGGAGTTGTAACCCTTCACCTGAACAGAGCTTAGTCTCCAACCAATTATCGACAAGAGTAAAGCATGTGCTGAAATAATCATAAACTGGCATTGCTTAGACAAGACTAGACTGGACTACATCCATCAATCACGGCCAAGCAAAGAGTACGACTTGATACTTTAACTAGCTAGGGTTATCACAAGCCTAGTTACTAGCAAGATGCAATGAGATGTTCCAACAGTCACATGCCCTGCAGCTATCCAGGTTATCCAGGCAAGGTTGATTATCAAGGTTATCCAGAATTATTAGATGGCTTAGAGTGCAACACATAACAGTATGTCTTGTACTTGTTTCATGAGTGTGTCCCACATGACAGTGGACTGGAAATGTGTCCTACTCGACGGCAGGCTACAAGTCCATCAGGTGTGGCCGGGATAACGGGATCGCTTGTAACTGGAGAAATCTCCCTTAGAATGAACTACTTGATCAATCTAGCCATTAACCTTAGTCAGATTCAGTATAAATTTCTGACCGTGGTAACCAGGGACACATATCCTAGACATGATGCAAGACGAGACTAGACTAGTAGCTTGTACAAACAAGTTTCAAGCAAGCACCCACGGTGTCAAGGCGAAAATTTACTTAGCAAGTTGAGATAGCCGTCGCAACGACGTTCAAGGTTACATGTCATATTTACTTGTCAAGAGTTCACCGTAACGTGCCATTATCATGTACTGGCCTGTCATGTTCTTGTCTGGAGTGCGCCATGACGGGCCACTGTCATGTTCTTGTCTTGTCATGTTCTTATATGGAGTGCGTCACGACGGGCCACTGTCATGTTATTACCACGTTCATGTTCATGTATCATGCCGTGTTCATATATCATGTCATGTACAGATTATCATGTCAATATTTCTTGTCAAGGGTGCGCCACAACGGCCACCATCAAGTGCTATCATTCCATTAATATGTCATGCTCACATCGTGTTCATGTTGAGTTCATATCGAAAAAGGCGTAAGGATATAAAATGGGTGTAAAAATTAAGAAATGGGAACCTGGGGACATCACGCTCCCAAGGAGGTGCATGTGCCCACACATGGGTTCTAGGGCTATGCGTCCAAAGAGGAAGGGGTAAGACAAAGCAACATGCACTAGGCATGGGGGTGGTCAAGACAACTTGCGCCCAAGAGGATGTGAGTCTGGGATACATGCGCCCAAGAGGAGGCATGTGTCACGCCCCGATCCGGAAAATTGCTCGTCCTCGCTAGATTTTACCCGAATCATCGTCCTCGCTGGGGCGTGATGCCGCACGAGCCTGGAGTTGCGCTCGTACAAGGCAAGATAATGGTTCACATAGTGATTATCTCAAATTCGTAACATAAGCAGCGGAAGGAAACAAAGTATAACACAAGAATCTCTTTTATTTATAATGAACTGAAGATTACAAAGGCTCTGAATAGCCCAACATATATGCCAATTGGCTACAACGCTCATGATCTCTCTAGCTCACAAAGGATTACATTGTTCTATACATTATGCCTCTTTATAGCCACCAAGTAGTCTTCGGCCGAACATCTCCATGTCGCAAGTCTGAAAGCATATGCGGTAGCTCCTCTTGAACGCCAAGGACTCCATGCCTCGGTACGTCCAAGCCAAGCTCCACCCCGAGCCGATCATAACCTGAGCCTGCACACAAACTAGTGGATGATTAGTGCTTTCGTCCTCGCTTCGCACTGATCAAGACCCGCTCGCACCCAAACCAAACACTAAATATATTTAGTAAACATGCATCTTAATTTGTGATCTTTCTATTTAGCCTTAGGATCAATTTTATGGCAATAGTCATTCATAGCAACTTATCATAAATGTGTTCGACACCATGTTCCTGTAGCAGATACAGTTAGACATAATCTGAACATAAACATAGTGATCGTGCACATCTCCGTCCCTTTTCGCCTAGCCTGCACTGGTTAGAACTTACATAACCAAACATACGATTCATCAGACCAACCAACCATAATCTTAGACATATTCATAATGGTGGCAGGCCCTGCGCCTGCACTCAACTCTCATCTCAGCCCACCGGCCCTATCTATATGAAGGTCACGGTGTTTCGCACCGTAATGGACTTGGCATCTCTTATGTGTAAGCCTACAATCACTTCGATACGGGTTGCTAGCCCAATATCCGAAGGATCCCAAATTTACGGATATTATAGCTTATCACAGCACTGGACGGTCGCAATCCGTCCGAATGTTGTGCACCATAAATACCACACATAATTCCCTCCTAGGCCGAACGATCCCGGTGCCCCGATCGTAACATTCTGAGGGAAGCCGTACCCGTACACGGGCCATACGAGTCCATTGACCATGCAATACGCGCCATAGCAAACACACATAACATTTCAACCAAATCCTTCGTTGCATAAACATAGTCTCGTTCCATAAACGATTTCCCGTGCCATAAACATATTTGCGTCTCATAGACATAATCCACCATCCATATGGGGAGCTCCGTCGGCATTATGTCCCAACACATCCATATTGATGCACGACGCCCAACGGCTTAGTCATCTCATGCTCATATTCAACGCATACCATTCGTAAGTCATTCTCATAGCCTAGTTCCGTAGTTACTTAGTCTTTTCGTATCATAAGTGCCCGAGGGCACGCTCAGCGCCGTATTCAATATTCTACGCCTAGTGTTCAATATTCTCGGAGCCGTGCACATGATGCACATCTTAATATCGTCTTTCAATGTTCTACCATCCTTGCCCTACCGCGACTCGTACACTTGATGCACGTCGCTTTAATTGTTCAATTGTTCAATGTTCTACCTTAGTGTTCAACGCATATTTAGACACTTACTCGCCGAGCCACACTCGCTAACTCGATAACATCTTACGCATGCATGGACATATTTTATTAGATGTAAAGGAATAGGGAGAGAGAGTCAAGAACCCGCCCACCTTAAGTACATATGCCTTGCCGTTTCGTCGAGTTGAAGCGGCTCGCTTCTATAACTTGATCGCATAGCTAACTCTCGGACTTAGCCATTCCTTTGAACCACTCGGTTGATTTGGCCTATCGCGCCCATGCCACAATCCGTAATCCAGCATAAAGGCATAGCCTGCACACCAGATCAACTAATATCAGCACTTGCTCAAACGGGACTTATACTTTGCATCGATTCGATTCATAGATTCCAACCGACTCAAAGCTTACCTTTGGCCAACGTAACACTTGCATCGATTTGCATCGATACCTCATCGGATCAACGCAACTCTTCGAGTTAACGACTCATCGTAATGCACCGAGCGGAGCGGGGCATTACATAATATACCACTCAAAACAAGGTTCATCCTCGAACCGAAACCAACACTTAATCCAAGTGCCTCGCATAGATCGTTTTACGATCTCGTGCTACTATCGTTGGAATCATACAACTTAGTTTGGATCATACACATATTTTAGACGTCCAACCAATATATGCATTTCAGCCAAGCTCAGTTGTAGGATATCGGGACAACTAACAAGCTCAACTTACATCCTCAAACACCAATCAGTCCGTACTCGACTTAGTTATATCTTAGCACCTATTCCCAAACTACTCCTCGTATGTTTATTCCATAACATGTGATCATCTTTCAACATCTTGCACATAGCTTAATTCAAACCATAACTTCAATCTCATAAGTTTTTCGCCGGTCATCTAACACTCGCATTGCATCAAGTCATTGCGCATCCGATCGCAACAATTTCCCGCAACGCCTATTCGCCCAACCATTTCCTATCTCTCACACAACTCAAGTCTTTCATCCAATCATTCATAACATTTAGCCTTAACGACATGGACTACGTCCAACATGTCACAAATTCCTTTGTCTAAAATCCGTACTAAGTCTCGCACACAACTATTCCAACACGACCCACGTTCTCGGACTGCCTACGCACCGCATCTGGGGCTACCCCCGCTAGGTAACTTATCCAGACATCGTACTTAATCTCTTCCGACATAAGAGGTCAACTTGAGTCTACGATGCTCAAAGGCAACACTCTTTCCGACCCAAGGTCTCTTACGATACGTCTATCTCCGATACTCGACCGAGTACGAATTCTTTACTCAATTTTGAATCAATCCCGACTAGTTCGTTTCATAACATAGGTCGCATGCTCAACACACAGAGCCTAACCGTTACTCAAACCGATCTACGACACAACTCTTAGGGTCATTTTATTATTCCTCGCTCTCGCGTATTGCAGAATCCTTGCAATCGCCTTACCGCATCACTATACTAGGCACGTTCCTTAACATATACTCGATCATCGACTAACCAAGTCTATCTGCGTATCCATTCGATCGATCATAAACTTTCTAACCATATCGATCTAGTCGAAGGCTACTCGCTAACTTCCGAAACACGATACTCACTCGCTTAGACTTATCCTCAACATGCACTACCTCATCTTTCATCCTCGACAAAATTTCCTTATACGACTTCTTTAGGGTCATCCTATGGGACTTCAACATTCACTTGATTTGGCGGTCAAGTCTTCTAGGGTCATCTGCCCCGAAACTACGCTCGATAATTGAAGATCATCAACGAGGGACAGTTACAACGAACCATGCTATATCCTATCACGGAGCCAAATCAATTCCCGACGATTCCTATGGGACTTCATCCAATCCGACATACCAATCCACAATTTATCTACCCCCGCGCAACTGATGCGCCGTTAACTACTCGAATGACTCATGCGCTTGTGCGCCGTTACTACTCGAATCACTCATGCATTACCGTTGACTATCTTTGCTAGTCGCATGACATCTACTCGCCTCAAGTCCGAGTTTACCTATTCGTGATCATAGTCCGACACCTTCCACACTCATCAAAACCATCCTCGAATGACTTTCGCATCAAACCACCAGTCGAATCCAATTTGCAACGCCTTGCAAGTTCGATCATCCTCGCTGGATGAATTACCATACCAGCGCTCATGCGGAATGATCGCCCTAATTTGGCGTGACGCATGTACGATGCTGGAGTTGCACTCGAATAAGACAAGAATGTCAACATAGTGGTTATCCACGAATCAATCCAGATATTTTCGATTTCATCCGAGTAACATCCGTCCACTCTTAAATTTTCTGAAGCACTCCTACTATTATCATCTCAATTGCCATAACTTAACTTGCATCTTATTCATCCAACAACAATGCTCAACATAATTTTCGTTCATTCGATCAGAGTATCCCCGAGTTATTGCATATCGTCTTTGATACGCCTCAATACCATCGTCGACATGCATAACTTGAACATCTTCGTTTCTCATAAGCTCCAACTCGTTGCAATCATTGTTATTCTCCGAACTCGAATAGGAATCAAGTCTCACGTACCAAAATCCATTTCGTTGTAACTAACTACCATCATCGAGACACGATTTCCAATTCATATATTCATTCTCATATCCCTAACTTGTACTTCCAATCGTGCTACCGACTCATCGTGCTGACTTGAATTCGTTCGCACAATTTCTCCGTACCTACTCAATACGTTCCGAACAAGCTTCCGTACTAACTCACGTACATTCGACCGGGTTGACTATTTCCTCAACGTAACATTCCTTCGCATATGCTCCATCTATCGTTCGACTTATACTTAACGAATCTTCGTCCGACGTATCCTCCGTGGATATGACTTTGCGCGTAATCGTTCGACTCAATTCATCAAAGTATACTTGCATTGACTTCTTTTAAGTCATTCCCACTCAAGTCTCGGTACTACTCCGTCCGTTGTGGACAAACCTATCATAACCGATACAATCATCTCGACGCGATCTATCGCAAGTCACCAAGCGGCTTAACATAACCATCGCTAAGTGGTATTCTATATACCACTCAGAATCAGGCCTATCTTTATCGATACAATACTTCGTTACACTGATCGTACAAGTGGTATTGCATATACCACTCGAAATCGAGTCATTACTCGACATCACATTCTGCGTAGGTCCGACATCTATTCCTCAATCAACTATCCCGTATGGCGATCCTTCCGATCCCAGCTCTAGGTTCGCTCAAGTTTGACACGCATTCACTCTAACCGTATCTTGGCGATCATATCGATCACACCCGCAACATTCGCTTATTCAAAGCTCAACGTGACATACGGCCAACATGAACTTTTTACTACTCAACTCGACTTAGCGACCAACCCGACTCGTTACTATCACATCCGCGATCTTCCAATCTCATTCGTTGCAACTCGTACAATAATTCATTCTCGATACTCAAGGTCTTTACTCGATCCCGTGCAACATATCGCTATCCATCCGCATAGCCATGCAACACGCATCATACCATATCGACTCGTTATACTGATGCAATGAACGATTCACGACTTGCTGTACTCCGTACAACCAACAACACATAACCGTTCACATAGCAATATAACACGCATCGCCTCATATCTCGACTCGCTGCACTTCGTGCAACCAAGAACACATATCTCCTCGCACTTCGTGCGATCAACAATACGCATATTATTGTACTTTGTGCAACCAACATCACCATATTTATTGCACTTCGTGCGACTAACTTTCCATAACTCATTGCACTTCGTGCAACCAACATTCTCCGATGGCACTCGAAGATCATGTGATAGTCACGACATACTTGTGGCAGACGTACGCGCTTAATATAGACTTATTGTATGGAACATCCAGTGTAGCATCGAGCAGATCCATGAGCCATATGGTTGCGAAAACAACTTAGAGTCAACTGAATTTCGATAGCGAAGCAACTGAGGGTCAAAGAGATTCATGCACGGTCCAAATGCTGGAACCGCTCTGATACCAACTTGTCACGCCCCGATCCGGAAAATCGCTCGTCCTCGCTAGATTTTACCCGAATTATCGTCCTCGCTGGGGCGTGATGTCGCACGAGCCTGGAGTTGCGCTCGTGCATGCAAGATAACGGTTCACATAGTAATTATCTCAAATTCGTAACATAAGCAGCGGAAGGAAACAAAGTATAACACAAGAATCTCTTTTATTCATAATGAACTGAAGATTACAAAGGCTCTGAATAGTCCAATATATATGCCAATTGGCTACAACGCTCATGATCTCTCTAGCTCACAAAGGATTACATTGTTCCATACATTATGACTCTTTATAGCCACCAAGTAGTCTTCGGTCGAACATCTCCATGTCGCAAGTCCGAACGCATATGCGGTAGCTCCTCTTGAACGCCAAGGACTCCATGCCTCAGCACGTCCAAGCCAAGCTCCGTCCCGAGCCGATCATAACCTGAGCCTGCACACAAATTAGTGGGGGATTAGTGCTTTCATCTTCGCTTCGCACTGATCAAGACCCGCTCGCACCCAAACCAAACACTAAATATATTTATTGAACATGTATTTTAATTTGTGATCTTTCTATTTAGCCTTAGGATCAATTTCATGGCAATAGTCATTCATAGCAACTTATCATAAATCTGTCCGATACTGTATTCCTGCAGCAGATACAGTTAGACATAATCTGAACATAAATATAGTGATCGTGCACATCTCCATCCCTTTTTGCCTAGCCTACACTGGTTAGAACTTACATAACCAAACATACGATTCATCAGACCAACCAACCATAATCTTAGACATATTCATAATGGTGGCAGGCCCTGCGCCTGCACCCAACTCTCATCTCAGCCCACCGGCCCTATCTATATGAAGGTCACGGTGTTTCGCACCGTAATGGACTTGGCATCTCTTATGTGTAAGCCTACAATCACTTCGATACGGGTTGCTAGTCCAATATCTGAAGGATCCCAAACTTACGGATATCATAACTTATCACAGCACTGGATGGTCGTAATCCGTCCGAATGTTATGCACCATAAATACCACACATAATTCCCTCCTAGGCCGAACGGTCCCGGTGCCCCAGTCGTAACCGTCCGAGGAAAGCCGCACCCGTGTACGGGCCATCCGAGTCCATTGACCATGCAATACGTGCCATAGCAAACACACATAACATTCCAACCAAATCCTCCGTTGCATAAACATAGTCTCGTTCCATAAACGATTTCTCGTGCCATAAACATATTCGCGTCTCATAGACATAATCCACCATCCATATGGGGAGCTCCGTCGGCGTTATACCCCAACACATCCATATTGATGTACGACGCCCAACGGCTTAGTCATCTCATGCTCATATTCAACGCGTACCATTCATAAGTCATTCTCATAGCCTAGTTCCATAGTTACTTAGTCTTTTCGTATCATAAGTACCCGAGGGCACGCTCAGTGCCATATTCAATGTTCTACGCCTAGTGTTCAATGTTCTCGGAGCCGTACACATGATGCACATCTCAATATCGTCTTTCAATGTTCTACCATCCTTGCCCTACCGCAACTCGTACACTTGATGCACGTCGCTTCAATTGTTCAATTGTTCAATGTTCTACCTTAGTGTTCAACACATATTTAGACACTTACTCGCCGAGCCACGCTCGCTAACTCGATAACATCATACGTATGCACAGACATATTTTATTAGATGTGAAGGAATAGGAAGAGAGAGTCAAGAACCCGCCCACCTTAAGTATATACGCCTTGCCGTTTCGCCGAGTTGAAGCGGCTCGCTTCCATAACTTGATCGCATAGCTAACTCTCGGACTTAGCCATTCCTTTGAACCAGTCGGTTGATTTGGCCTATATATCGTGCCCATGCCACAATCCGTAATCCAGCATAAAGGCATAGCCTACACACCAGATCAACTAATATCAGCACTTGCTCAAACGGGACTTATACTTTGCATCGATTCGATTCATAGATTCTAATCGACTCAAAGCTTACCTTTGGACAACGTAACACTTGCATCGATTTGCATTGATACCTCATCGGATCAATGCAACTCTTCGAGTCAACGACTCATCGTAATGCACCGAGCGGAACGGGACATTACAGCATGCGCCCACATATATGCGCCAGCATATATGCGCCCAAAGAGTGGAGCCAGGATGACTTGGAGAAAGTCAAGAGACTCACTCAATAACAAGTGTGTTGACCGGGTCTATGCGCCCAAGGAAGGAGGCATGGTGCACTTGTGCGCATGCAAAGTCATGCGCCTAAGCCAGGGGATGGTCAAGGCAACATGCACTTAAGCATGGGGGTGGTCAGGCAGCATGCGCCCATGGTGGCATGCGCCCAAAAGAATGGAGGTCTGGGACACATGCGTCCAAGAGGATGCATGCGCCCAGAGGGTTATACGCCTAGCACCCATGCGCCTATACAAATCGTGGGCGCATAGTTATGCGCCAGCACTGTGGAAGGCAGGAAGCTTGGACGCATATATAGGGCTATGCGCCCAAGGTTAAAGTCCCTGTGAGCGCATAAAATGCCATGCGCCCATACTGTTCTTCTTCTCCAAAATTTTGAGAAGAAGGCCATGGAACCCATGAACTTCAAACTCCCATAACTTGGTCAAAGCATAATAAAATCTGACTTTTCAAAGGTCTAAGTTGTGTAAAGTCAAATTCTCTACAACATGGAACAATCCAAACTTGAAAATAATGCAGCTTGAGAGATCAAAATCCAAGAAAACCGAAAATGCAACGAACTTAGATCTACAAAAAATAAACCATCAAAATAGAAAATGCTAAGAACTAAAGTAGCTTAGAATGTTGCATAGAAGAGATTAGAACAATAAATGGAGGGTTCCTTCATGAAGCAAGTTACACTTGCCTAAGCTTGGCGAGTGGAGGAATTAATAAAAGAGGAGAAAGAAGAAGAAGAAGAAGAAGTAATGGAGGAGAGAGAGTAGGTTGGTGGGCTTTAAATGGGGGGTTTAACATGTTGAACCAAAGAAAAATAAACCAAGCCAAACCAAATGAACCAAGTCAAACCATTATATGCCATGATGAACCTAAGCAAGATTAAACCAAAATTAGCTAGCAAGGCAAGATAAGTAAAAATACAGGTCAGGATTCCGTATACGTATAACGAAAAACGGAGGTGACAGGCACGGCCTCGGTCTTAAGGAAAAATCAAGTCTAGCGGTACGACCTGCACGAGTCGTCCCTTTGACGTCGTTGGCACGAGAATGGTCTAGAGGCACATGAATTTAAGTGAAAGTCTTGGCACGGTTGAGTTGCATATGTTTCTACTCGGCGAGGCACTGCCTCGAATACATTGAAGTTACAATTAGAGTATAGCACGACCCTGTCGTTGTGTTGCCAAGTATAGGCCAAGGCGTCGTTGTCTTAAAATTGATCCTAAGGCAAGACTAGAAAGACAATCGAAAGGGATTTAAGCTGTACAAAGTAAATGAATGTGTCAATTTTGTATGGGTGGGCGAGGAGCTCACTCCACCAGTACAGTTGAGTACTGACATCCACACAATTTTTATATGCAGGCACAGGTAGAAGCTCGTGGCGCAGAGCTCACTTGGATGCGTCGAGGCACGGAGTTCCTTGGCGATTCGAAGCGTACGGCCGCGTGGAGTCAAAACTTATACGGGACATAATGTATGGACATTGTCTTCCGAAGCATCCGCTGGCTCAAGCATTGTATCGAAAGATGAGAGAGAGAGAGTAGAGTGACTTGTAAAGAGAAAGAAAGTGAGCTTGAGATACTTGTAATCAGGGACTTGCGTCCCATTGTAATCTTATTTTTCAATATTAATAAAGAGCACTTTTGAACAACTTGTGTGTTGCTTCTAAATTTCTGCTGCATGTTTCAATATTTCTGTATGGGACTTCTGTGCGACAACTCCGTCGCAGCCGCTGTAATCGGTCGTTATGAAACTGTCTTACATGAGCGCAATCTAGGCTTGTACGGCGTCACGCCTTAGCGAGGATGATCGCTCCTACGAAAGCGGGGTGTGATAAGCACTTCGTACTTCATTGAATTATACGTCCGATTTGGCTTACCGTGCCAACGCCTTAGTCCGTCGCAAGGCGACGATTGGTTTCGCGGACCCCTTTCTGAATAAGACAAAATGTTGACCTCTAATATTTTAGCGTAAACATATAGCCTGCACACGAAACCAACTAAAATCAATACTTATTCGAATTGGTCAATTGCCTTGCGTCGATTCGATTTCTTAGAATCTTTGAACCGACTCACTGCTTTCCTTCGGGCTAAATTAACACTTGCATCGATCTTACTCGATACGTTCCTCGGGTCAATGTAACTATCCGACTCGATGCATCCTCTCGGGATAACATAACTCTTCATATCGATTTACATCGATACGTAATCGGATCAACGCAACTCTTTGAGTCAACATCTCAGCGTGATGCGCCGTACGAAGCGGGACATTACGGAATATACCACTCAAAACAAGGTTCATCCTCGAACCAAAACCAACACTCCAATTAAGTGTTTTATAGATCGTTTTACGATCACGTCCCACCAATGTTGTTCAGTTTCATACTATCTTGCAAGCTTTTTATTAACATTTCAAAGTCTTTCCTGTAGCTCGATTTGAATTTTTGTATACAACTCGATTTGGATCCGTACACCTATTCAAGGCGTCCCATAAATATGTGTATTTCAGCCAAGCCCAGTGGTAGAAAATTGGAACAAAGCTGACAGGTAAATCTCAATCCTATGCTTGCCATCTCGTACTCTCGATCGAACTTATCTTTAGCAACTGTTATCAAAATTTTATCGCATACGTATATTCGATACATATGTGATTCATTCAATAAAGTCACTGCACGCGACGTAAATCAAAATCGCATTTCTCGTTTTTTATGTTTCTTATGGACTATCAACTCTATGCGTTGAGTCGAGCCGTCGCGCATCCGATCGCAATGATCCTTCGCAACGTCTTGCGTTTGAAGTCGCCATCCAACTATTTTTGAAGTTTTACTTCGTAACTTATCTCGACATAATTCTCTTTTGTTGACTTACAAAAGCATCAACATTCTGGACTACATCCGCTAGGTGACTTACCTAGACACTGTACATGAATTCTTCCGACGTAACTTTAAATTGTCATTGCACAAAGGCCACAATCTATCCGACACAAAAGTTTATATCGAGGCGACGGTGCTAAAGACAACAAACGTATTTGACTCAAAGTCTCAACGATGCATCTTACGTTCAATTCCTAACGAATAGAAATTCATTAGCCAAATTTCCAATTTATCCGTCTCGCAACATCGAATATAAGTTCTATTCACGCAAGCTCAATTGCAAGGTGAATCCAAATCTAACGACATAACTCGTAAGTCATTCCCTTATCGTTTCTCTCGTGCATAGCACGTTTCTCGCAATCGCCTATTCGTATCACCAAGTTCGTTGGTGAATTTCTAGTTTGATCGTCGACAAACATAACCATTCAAGCACTCATCCGACGAAAACTCAAAATTTTGCTACATCATTCTCAATCGAAAGTTGTTCCAACAATTTTTGATCGCCTAGACTTATCGTCAACATGCACCACATAATATTTGTTATCGATACAATTTTGTATGCGATAACGCATAGGTCATCTTACGGTCTGCAACATTCAATTTGATTTGGCGGTCAAGTCTTTAGGGTCAGCTGCCCTGAAGCTACGCTCGATAATTATGGATCATCACCGAAGGACAGTTTACTACGAACCATGCTATATCTTATTTCAGAGCCAAATCACGTTCCGACGATTTCTATGCGACTATCCAATTTCGGACAAAACCATTTCTATCGGCACAACTGATGCGCAACTATCCTCCAAGTAAAGTCATGCACTACCATCGATGATTCTGCTATTCAAAAAGCGTCTCCTCGCATTGAGTTCGAGTCTATCTTATTTGCGGTCGACATACGAGATGCTATACGTATCGAACAATTATCGATGACGTATAGTCTCGTCTTGATCAATCACAAAGTTCATGATCAACCAGTTCGTTCATTCTCGTATTATTATTTACAAAGTTTTGATAGCGCGAGGCACACTCCATTCTGTATTCTTATATCGTGATTACGTTTCCTTACGTATCGATCTCGATACGTCGTATCAATTTCGATAGCGTAAGGGTCAACTTTGATTCTGTTTCAACGTCGACAACTTGCATTACATACGTCCAAGTTCTCCACAAATATTTCCGAACGCCTCGAATCATTTCTCGATTCGTTGCATTCCGTTATGCTTTGATCGCGTAATCGAGTTACCGATTATCGAACATCGAATCCTTGAGTTATACGATCACGTCCTCTAAGGTTTTGCGTGTTTCAGTCATACTCAAATAAGTTTCATCGTAACGTAACCAACTATCTCTTAGGTACTATTTACCCGCATCAACCAACTCTTCACCGAAGTCGCACATCGTGCGATCCGATTATAATTCGCCTCGCCTAACATTTATATCGAGATCGCAAGTCGTGCGATTCGATTTCGATTCGCCTCGTCCAAAATTTCTATCGAGATCGTAAGTCGTGCGACTTGTTTGTAAGTTCAAGTTTTCCTTTCCGTCGATCCGATTATTGCTTCAAGGCATAATCATTTCGCTAGTCTCGATCGTCCGACCGACTTATAATTTTCGTCCGACGTATCATTCATTGATACGAGTCATGCCTTATCATCCCAATCGATTTTTGAAGAACACTTGCATCAACATACCGTCATACATATTTTCAATTGAGTCTCGGTACTCTTCCGTTTATTGTAGACAAACCTTCCATAATTCTCACAATGTATCGATACAATTTATCGCACAAGTGGTATATCATATACCACTCAGAATTTGAGTCATTCATCGCATACGTGGTATGGCATATACCACTTGGAAATTAAGTCATTTCCCTTGCATTATACTCAGTATGGACCAACAATATCTTTCGACTCACGATTTCCGCAATGATTGTGATGACCATAGTTCGTATTACGTATTTTGGGATACATGTACGTATCTGACTCGTATTCATATCTCTTGGCTTGGTTCGGCTTGTTTGGGTTAGCTTGGTTCGGCTTGGGTTGCTTATTGGTTCATCATGAATCAAGGGGAGAACCCTTACCTACCACCACCATCCCCATTTATTAACCCAACACTCTTTCTCTCTCCTCATTCACTCTTCTTCTTCCTCACCATTACTCTCCACCTACACCCAAGAGCCCCAGGCAAGTGCAACTTGCTTCATGATGGATCTCAAGTTTTATTGTTCCATTCTCTTCTTTACATGATTATAAGCCTCTTTAGAACTTAGAGTTTTTAATTTTTATGGATAGATTCTTCTAGATCTACGTTGTAACTTGGGGTTTCATGAGTTTATAAAGTTTTTCTTGGTTTTGATCTACTAAAACTTGTTGTTTTCGAAAAGTAATAGTTCCATGAGCAAGAGCACGAAATTTCGTATGAATTTGGTTTTTGATTCACCTTATTTCGAGTTAAAATGAAGTTTTTATGGCCAAAACAAACTTTCTGAATTTTTCATGTCGGCTGAGTAAAATTTTACGTAGGGAACCCTGAAATTGCGTATTTTATGCTGGATGGCATCCAGAATGTAAGATTTTACGCAGGCAGGGAACCCTAAAATTGTATATTTTATGCTGGATGGCATCCAGAATGTAAGATTTTATGCAGAGAACCCTAAAATTGCGTATTTTACGCTGGATAGCATCCAGAATGTAAGATTTTACGCAAGAAATCCTAAATTTGCATATTTTATGCTGGATAGCATCCAGAATGTAAGATTTTACATAGGGAACCCTGAATTTGTGTATTTTATGCTGGATGGTACCCAAAATGTGAAATTTTATGCTGGAACCCTCCCCTTTTGCGTATTTTACGCAGAATTAAATTTTTGGCGTAAAAAGTGCACATAATGACTATTTTTGCCTAGTTTAGCTTTTTTCTAACCATTCGTAAAACTTAAAATATGAAAGTTTTAGATCTTTATCTTGCCTTTTCGAATATCTCTGGAGCACCTCATTTTGGGTTCGTATGTGGAAGTTATGCCCCGTCTTCCCTGAGCCGCATGATTCCTCCACAACTCTTGTACCCTGTTTATATTTAGTTATTGCATATACGCTTATACCAGGTTAAATGTTAATTTTAAATATGTTCCATGACATAATGGTGACCAGTTGTGGTACACTTTTGACAAATGACATGACATGATAGTGGCCCGTCGTAGCACACTCTTGACAGTGAATTTGACATGATATATATCTCGAATGCTGTTGCGACGGCTAGCATGTCATGACAGAATTGAATGACCTGGACATCGTGGGCGATTGCATTTGTACAAGTAAACCAGTACTGTCTTGCATCATGTCTAGGATAGGGATCCCTGAGTACCACGGTCAGGGATACCTACAGTAATTGACTAAGGCTAATAAACTAGAATAATTCAGTAGACAAGAAGAGATTCCCAGCTAGAGGCAATCCCGTTATCTGGGCGCATTAAGTGGACTTGTAGTCTACCGACGAGTAGGGCACATTTTCAGTACACAGTCACGTGTCGCATTCTTCATAAACGGACATTCGACCTGGATAACCGGATGGTCTGCAGGGCTTGTGGCTGTTGGGATAATCTCATTGCATCTTCCTAATAACTAGGCCTGTGATAACCCTATTTAGTTAAAAGTATCAAGCCATACTCTTGATTGGCCGTGATTGATTAGATGGAGTTTATTCCAGCTTAGTCTTATCCTGATCCTGTGCAAGATTGTGACATGACATGCTTATTGATGCTTACCTTAACAATAACGATCGAGGGTCTAGTTCTGTTCGGGCGAAGGGTTACAACCCCGGTCCTTGTTTGGTTTAAGGGTTGTAACCTGGCTTCCGGAACAGTTCTGTGTCATCTCTTCATTTATTGTCTTATTGTAACCCCATGCCATGTTCGTCATGTTTTACCTTACCTTAATACTATAATTATTTATACTGGCCTTAGCGATAAAGATCGGGGGTCCAGTTCTGTTCAGACGAAGGGTTACAACCCCGGTCCTTATTTGGTTTAAGGGTTGTAACCTGGCTCCCGGAGCAGTTCTGTGTCCCCTCTTCGTTAATTGTCTTCACTGTACCAATAGTATTTGAGACGGGTTTCTATTCAGGTGAAGGGCTACAACCCCGATCCTTGTTTGGTTTAAGGGTTGTGACCTGGCTACCTGAATGGTTTTCTCGTACTCAGTTTACTGTTGTTATCTCTATTATTATCAGTTCTTTATTTATTACCTTTAATATTCTATTGTGATATGCTGGTTTTAGTTCCTAAGCGAAGCCTCCTTTGTGGCATTTGCTCTTTCTGGGGCCTGACCCAGCTGGTTTTCTGTGGCCAGATATCGGAGCAGCACCAGAGGATCCACCTGTCTTTCAGCCAGATGGTGACCACCAGGCGTAACCCTGGCAACGAGTGGGTTTCTTTTTGTCCTCCCACTTTGTTGTAAAAATTATTCATTTGAGGCGTTTAGCCGACGAGCACGTGTTAGCCCGTATTGCACCTTTATTTACTGTCCGCCTACGGGCTGTATTATGATTGACAGATCCTAGGTTTGATCATGTATGACTGAACTCTTGCTAGTCTCGACATTTTGTACGACTAGCTTTATGATCATCCAATATGTAATATATGGGACGCCTTGCTATTATATATTTGGTGCTCTGACATCTTGTAACTATTATTAATTGCTTGAGATTGAGACAATAGGCTGGTTCATGACCATAGGAGACTGTTGGCTTGTAGTTAAACCCTCATGTATCTAGACAGCCGTGACCGTATAGCGAGGTGGGTTGTACTTCAATATGCGTAGATGGCTATGTATGCCCCCGCTCTCCAGTATTCTGGTTCTGGGGCGTTACAATGATCGTGCTTGATCACAACCGTAACTTTGATTAAATCAAAATCCGACACAACTCGGCCAACGTTTTCATTTGCCAACACAAGTTCGGTGTGCAACCGAACGATTCATTCTATCGATTTATGATTTCAGTTCCTTCCGTTGTATCTCGTGCAACGATTTATTTCCAATCTCATGTCACGACCCGCACCCTAGAGTTAGGGCACGAGAACGTAACAACGCCTAGCCTACGCCGCAGTGTCGGCGGTAGAACGCTGTCCTAGGTCTCATGCATCTAACAGTATAAGGCTAAGCAGTTTATACTCCCCGAATGGGGGTGACATAGCAGAATGTAAACTCAATCACATCTAAGGTAGAGCATAATGGAAGATAGATAAAGCATGAAATCCAAAGAGATACAGCAGATAGAAGTCTAAGTGTCTAAGATACACAAACCCAGAAATACATCTTAAAGATCAAATACAGAAATCCATAAATACAACTCAAGACAACTAAAAATAAACTGAGCAAAATCCTAGCTACCTATACAACCTCTACTGTGTCTCCTCTAGGCTAGCAGACAACCTCCAAGCTATCTATAAAATTTATCAACAGGTCCAGTCAGGACAGGAGCGAGCACATTACATCTCAACAGTTCATAGCAGGTTAGAAAATATAATCATGCAGTAAAGTAAGATACAGGTACTGAAAGAAATGCTGTATGTAAACAGAGAGAGAGCTGTAATAGAAATATCTACTATAAATAGAGACTAACAGTGGCTAGTGAGTCAGAGTACAATATAGACATATAAATGGCATAGGAGATTCTGATAAGACACTATGGAAGAGATTCTGATAAGATACTACTTGGGTATTATTCACATGTCTACTTCTACTCCCCCGTACCCCCAATCAATACACAAGGATCCAACCAGGTTATGTTATGATTCCATACAAAGGCCTCCGAAGGGTGATACATGGATGTCCCATAAATGGGGATTCTAGGAGACTCTAGGATACCCAGTAAATGGGATAAGAGATTCTAGGAGACTCTGTGATCATAAGAGTATATGTCACAAGTGATCAAAGAACCAGTGAAGCATAGTGATACGCCATGTAAGTGAAACGCACAGAACATGTAGTACCCGATGCTCCCTAAGGATAACATCTCAAGAAGGGATCCATATAGTACCAATCCGTGTGACCAACGTGACAGTACAAGTAAAGTAATTTAATGCAGAAAATAATTCTAAACAAGATATGAAATGATCAGAGAATGTACTCGCCTGATAACCTGAACAACTGATAAGTATAGGGGGTCCAACTGAAGCCACAGAGTCCTATTTAAAGCAACACAGGTTACAAGGTGTTCAAGTTGAAATAAATGAATATCTACAAGCAATCTATATTATCCTAGGTTCTTCTAAGTCAAATCAACTCTAGGTCAACTCCGGTCAATAATCTAGTCAAACTAGGTCAAGTGTTGACTTACAGTTGACTTTGGGTCAACTGGTCAACTCTGGTCAAACATGGTCAATTCTAGTCTAATTATTAAAGATATAAAGTGTACTTCGTTATTGGTACGTTGAAACTTACGACACGTAAATCGAGATGAGATGATCAACGATAAAGTTGATAATCTTATTATAGTGATCCACGTGTCCATCTTGTCAATTTCAGCGATGTGAGATCACTGGAATTGACTGAGCCCAGTTTCGTTGTACTAATCCCGAAATACGAACATTATAAGAATTAATTATTAATAAATTATAAAAATGTTAAACTCAGAGAAATTATCAACAAACATTGTCGGACGATGAAATAAACATCGCCAACGTGTCCAGAATGGTCAAATTAGCTAGGATAGCCTTCCCAACGGTCTAATTTGGACACAAGGGCAAAAAGGTAATTTTGGGTCAAAACGGTGTCCATGTCGGAGCAATTTTGCACCGAAAAACGTGCAAGAAAACAATTTTATAATATATAGCAAATTATATGTCCACGAAATTAGAATGACGATACGAACCCAAAGGTATCTCCAGAATTGGATTCCGTTGACCCGATCTCAATTTGGTCCGTTGACCAGAACTTGGAATTCCGGTTTGCACGAAAATGCGTGCCGGAGCCAAAGTTCTCAAAACTCAGCAAACTACATCTCAACGAGTCCAGAATGACAATACGAACTCAACGGTATATCCGGAATTGGATTCCGATGAGCCGATCTCAAATGACCTGTTGACCCGGATATTGGTATCCGACTAGCACCGAAATGCGTGTCGGATCCAATATCTACCAAAACCTAGCAAATTATATGTCAACGAGTCTAGAATGACGGTACGAACTCAACGGTATATCCGGAATTGGATTCCGATGAGCCGGCGTTAAAAAGTCTCGTTGATCCGGAATACGGGACCCACTTTGCACCGAAAAACGTGCCAGGACCCACGTCCTCCAAATCTAACAAATTTTATATGAAAACATGCCAGAACGACGCCACAAGTCTAATGGTGGTGTCAGAAATGAAATATGGAGTCCCGTGTTCAAAAATAGAATTTTACAAGTTGGAAATTACGAATTCGGACGACCAACTTTGGCGTTGAATTCAACCAATCAAACAATCTCACAATGAAACGAAACTAGAGGGGTAGTAAGAGGGTTATACCAGCTTCGCACAGGAACTGGTAGCACGCCAAACGGAGCTGCGGAGGAGGAGGTACAAGCTGACGATGTTTTCTCCGCAAAACTGTCCAAAATTAATACAATTTAAACGGTCAACATGGTGGCCGGTTTTGATGTATCAAACAACAAAATCAACGGATGAAAATTGACAGGGGTGAAGGTGGTTATACCAAAATTGTGACGGAGCGAAGAAAATTGCCGATCCAACGGTCGAATTCTTGGGAAAACGTGCACGAAGTCGCTGCGACGGAATGCAAAATCGGGATCGATCTCGCGCGCGTCACGACGGAACTTCGTGCGAAACGCACGAATCGTCTCGACGGCGCATCCCGGAGGATGGTGGCCGTCAGGGGGCTGCTCGCCGGAGTGGGGCGCACGGCCAGGGGGGCCACGGCGGCCATGCGGCGGCGCACGACCGATATGGAGGTGGTGGCTCGGTTGATGAAGTGGTGGTGGTGATGACCATGGTGATGGTGGTGAAGAGGTTATTCATTATGGAGAAGGAGGAGGAGAGAAGGCTGGTGTGGGTGGCGGTTATCCGTGCTCGACCAGGGGTGGCCGGAGCCACGGCCAGGGTGGAGGTCGGGCCAGGGGTGGCTGAGCTCGGGAAGGAGAAGGAAGAAAGCTGCTGTGGTTGTGTTGGTTGTATGAAAAATTTATTAGAAGGAGAGAAAAAGAGGTGGAAAATTAATGGGGAGAGAGAGAGATGAGAATATTCTCATCCTAAGAATTAGGGCCGGCCTATCCATGGGGTGTGTGAGTTTGTGTTGTGTAGGGAATGGAGGGTGGTGATGAGTTGGGGTAGATCAAGGGCTAGGATTAAATATAGGAAAATATTATTCCTAGGGATTAAAATCAATATTGAATTTTCCATTAAATATTAGAAATAGGTAAAATAAGGTACTTGATATTTTTCAAGGATAATGAGGCTGAGGGTTTCATGATGGAGGATAATATGGAGCTGGGGTTGGGTTCAATCAAGCCGGGTTGGATTAAAATCAGACATGGCGAAATATTCGAATTAAAATAGGTGTTGATGATCATGGGTAAATAAGTAGCACATGGGGATTCCAATAAATGACACGAGTGTCATGCGGGTAGTAGGCTCAATGTGGGCCATGTCCATATTTGGGGCTGACAAGTTTTGGTCGACAGGGTACCCACAAATCAAATTGGAAAATGAATGTGACACCGTGGGGTGAAATAAAATTGGGTCATGTGTCAGGAAAGTTGTACGAAGCAAACGGAGCACAAAATGACGTGTCTGAGTGGGACACGAAGGTCAAGGGTGAAGAGTGTCTCGAGTAGATCATGGATGATAAGTTGGTTTCAAGAAAATAACTGGTCTTGTGCTCTCAAATTAAAAGTCACGGTAACGTGCTAAAAATGATCAAGGAGAAGAGTGGGAAAATTAATTAATGATCAGATGGTCTAATTCGACCCGAAGTTCTGCGAAGCAAAAGAATACAAGGGAACAAGTTTGAGTGGGACACTATATACCATCATGAAGATAATCCTATCCACTACAAAACTCGTGAAGAAGATTTCCAGAGTTGAACATCCCTGACACTCCAAATATCAATGGCACGGGAAAGCACATTTAGGAAAAATAACAGAATAAATTATTTATCGAAACCAATCAATCAGAAAATAAAATAAAATAAAAAAATCAACCCGAAATTCAGGGTGCTCACATCCTACCCACCTTATAAAAATTTCGTCCTCGAAATTAGAATTGTTCATACTACTTTTAGGTCAACCCCCACAATCAAGTCCCAGAACTTAAACAAAACATACCATAAAAAAAAAGACGACATACAAGGTCATGGCATACGGTAGTAGTAAAAGTCTCATCTAGGTATACTAGTCATGCTAACCGAAACAGTCATAGGGTATCAAAACACACAAGCAGTCTAGGATGTTAAACCGGAAAAGACACAGAATAACAAATCATCAAAACTGTAATACAGCCTACCATCCTATGTGAAAACTGGTACTTATCATAAAAATAAAGAAAAGTAACTACCAATTATCTATAAAGGGTTCAGAAAAATCAAAATCACAAGTTGAAGAATGAAAGCCAATTTCATGGAAAAATTCCAATCACAAAACATATTAAGAATATTTAGTCTCGATACGATCTAAGTTGACCAAATTGGGAAAATCAAGATTTGGGCAATATGGAGGACATGTTCAACAAAGTCTGAGAACGAGCATACAAGGATGGAGATTCAGGTCACAATCAAATTTAATTCAATTGAGTACAACCTAAGATATTAATATGATAAGAAAAGATAATCGAAGTTGATTTGGTCGTGATTAAGAAAACTAGGATTCAATGATATTGAAAAATCCTTCTAGAGAAAAACAAGAAAGATCTCATACGAAGCCAGTAAATCATCTCTCTCTAATACTATCAGTTTATCATTTGCCAAATCATATATATATATATATATATATATATATATATATATATATATATATATATATATATATATTTTTTTTTTTTTTACAAGTTCCAATATGAAAATCAACCTTCATATGACTATCATCGAAATTTTATAACCTCAGTCATCTAAACCTTTACCACGATCACCATAGACAAAATTTCTAACTTCTAAAACATTTTTCACGAAACATACCCATCTTTTTAGGAGTCAACACTTATTCATTTAATCAAAATTTCAAATTCCTTCACCTCGTTTTAATTTAGATCCGAAACCTCTAAATCCAGTTTATGAAATCCTTGAACTTGTTTAAATCGAGTCTCGTATTTACTAAACTCCAATACCACTATGTCACACAAAATTTATTCTTATTTATAAATCAACCTTCATATTTTCTTCAACGTTCACCTTCAAATATTATCCTTTTTGAATTCTACAATTTTCTCCAATCATCTAAAAATAATTCCCATAAAAAATCATTGTGTTTTCTCTGTCTCTAGTCACCCTCTTACAATATCTAGTTCAATTTCGCATAATCATTGAATACAATAAAATTCTCCCTTTCTTTTTTTTCATTTCTAAATTTCTACATAGCCTCAGAGTAAAAGTTTCCCAGAATCAATAACCAGATTTTCTAAGTTCTCAAAACTAGGTTGACCTTGAACATCCTCATTAGTTTTGAAATACATCCATGAATTATTCATAACCAACTTTCTGTGATTGTTTCTAAATTGATAATATTTATCCCTCGATTTTATTTTAGACCTTTACCACATCTCCATCTCGAATTTTTTACATTTGACATCCAACATTCTGATTCCTACAAAATCATCCTATGATAACCAATTACGTCATTTCCGAACTAGATGATTTACGTCACTTCCTCAACATTTCTCAGGCAAAATGATATAAAGATTCAAGAGTTTTCAAGATATAGCTGACAAAATTATATACGAGACAGGGAATTGATATAATCAGGACAGGTATATAAGACAAGGAATGATGGTAATAAAAATATTGGCAGGAAAAGAATGATAATAGAATCTGTTCTGCTTATCTGTTTAAAAGAAGGAAACCATTTTGAAACCAGAACTATAATATCAAATCCAAAATAAGGCCTAGCAAAAATCATTGGTTTATTGTATTATGAAGAAATTCATAGCAAAAGTTACACAAGGATTTATAATAACAGCTAAAGCTACTCCTACTCCTACTCCTAAGTTAAATAATGAGAAGCAAAACAAAAACAACCAATAATTCTTTTTCTGAAAGACTGAACAAAAGTAGAGGAAACATGTTCAAAAGTTTTTAAGGTACAATCTGATAATCATATGCGTCTATCCAAAATCATGGTACTCTGAATCCTCGTCATACTAGTAAGCAAGGCTACGATAACCACAGAGTCCTCGACTTTGGCACATACCTCTAGAATCATAGTATTTAACATTTTTGCGATGCCGCTAGCTTGGCTGCGAAAACCTTAAATTCTTACACCCGAAAAATATATCCAAAATCAGACTATATGTCCTCACCATGCTGGCTAATGTGACTATGGAAGACTAGATTCTATAATTTAGATGACCTAGCCCATATAATTTCATTTTGACAAAAATTGAATTAAATCAACAATGAATACCCAAAAATCAAATTTATCAACGAACATCAAGATTCAAAAATGAGCAAAAATCCTTCAAATCATATAAATACAAACTCGGATGCTACATCTAACATCAAGATTCAAAATTCAACAATCTTCCATCAAAATCAATAAATACAGACTCAAATTCAATAATAATCCATCAAAATCAAATTAAACAACAGAAAATAAAGATAATCAAATCAAGGAAAAAGAGAGTTTCCAAATCGAATTTAAATAAGATTCTCAAGGGTCGTCCCAGGAATCTCTCAAAGGATCCTAACTGTGATTGAGTATCTTTAAAAATATATCCTAATCCTACTGCAGGCTGTAGTGATACTCTAGTTCGAATACCACTACATAAACTCGACCTGCATGGGCCACCACTAAAAACGTGTCACGACCCGCACCCTAGAGTTAGGGCACGAGAACGTAACAACGCCCAGCCTACGCTGCAGTATCGGTGGTAGAACGCTGTCCTAGGTCTCATGCATCTAACAGTATAAGGCTAAGCAGTTTATACTCCCCGAATGGGGGTGACATAGCAGAATGTAAACTCAATCACATCTAAGGTAGAGCACAATGGAAGATAGATAAAGCATGAAATCCAAAGAGATACAACAGATAGAAGTCTAAGTGTCTAAGATACACAAACCCAGAAATACATCTCAAAGCTCAAATACAAAAATCCATAAATACAACTCAAGACAACTAAAAATAAACTGAGCAAAATCCTAGCTACCTATACAACCTCTACTGTGTCTCCTCTAGGCTAGCAGGCAACCTCCAAGCTATCTGTAAAATTTATCAACAGGTCCAGTCAGGACAGAAGCGAGCACATTACATCTCAACAGTTTATAGCATGTTAGAAAATATAATCATGCAGTAAAGTAAGATACAGGTACTGAAAGAAATGCTGTATATAAACATAGAGAGAGAGCTGTAATAGAAATATCTGCTCTAAATAGAGACTAACAGTGGCTAGTGAGTCAGAGTACAATATAGGAAGATTCTGATAAGACACTATGGAAGAGATTCTGATAAGATACTACTTGGGTATTATTCACATGTCTACTTCTACTCCCCCGTATCCCCAATCAATACACAAGGATCCAACCAGGTTATGTTATGATTCCATGCAAAGGCCCCCGAAGGGTGATACATGGATGTCCCATAAATGGGGATTCTAGGAGATTCTAGGATACCCAGTAAATGGGATAAGAGATTCTAGGAGACTCTGTGATCATAAGAGTATATGTCACAAGTGATCAAAGAACCAGTGAAGCATAGTGATACGCCATGTAAGTGAAACGCACAGAACATATAGTACCCGATGCTCCCTAAGGATAACATCTCAAGAAGGGATCCATATAGCACCAATCCGTGTGACAAACGAGACAGTACAAGTAAAGTAATTTAATGCAGGAAATAATTCTAAACAGGATATAAAATGATCAGAGAATGTACTCGCCTGATAACCTGAACAACTGATAAGTATAGGGGGTCCAACTGAAGCCACATAGTCCTATTTAAAGCAACACAGGTTACAAGGTGTTCAAGTTGAAATAAATGAATCTCTACAAGCAATCTATATTATCCTAGGTTCTTCTAAGTCAAATCAACTCTAGGTCAACTCCGGTCAATAATCTAGTCAAACTAGGTCAAGTGTTGAATTACAGTCGACTTTGGGTCAACTGGTCAACTCTGGTCAAACATGGTCAATTCTAGTCTAATTATTAAAGATATAAAGTGTACTTCGTTATTGGTACGTTGAAACTTACGACACGCAAATCGAGATGAGATGATCAACGGTAAAGTTGATAATCTTATTATAGTGATCCACGTGTCCATCTTGTCAATTTCAGCGATGTGAGATCACTGAAATTGACTGAGCTCAGTTTCGTTGTACTAATCCCGAAATACGAACATTATAAGAATTAATTATTAATAAATTATAAAAAGGTTAAACTCAGAGAAATTATCAACAAACATTGTCGGATGATGAAATAAACATCGCCAACGTGTCCAGAATGGTCAAATTAGCTAGGATAGCCTACCCAAAGGTCCAATTTGGACACAAGGGCAAAAAGGTAATTTCGGGTCAAAACGGTATCCGTATCGGAGCCGTTTTGCACCGAAAAACGTGCAAGAAAACAAGTCTATAATATATAGCAAATTATATGTCCACGAAACCAGAATGACGATACGAACCCAATGGTATCTCCAGAATTGGATTCCGTTGAACCGATCTCAATTTGGTCCGTTGACCAGAGCTTGGAATTCCGGTTTGCACGAAAATGCGTGCCGGAGCCAAAGTTCTCAAAACTCAACAAACTATATGTCAACGAGTCCAGAATGACAATACGAATTCAACGGTATATCCGAAATTGGTTTCCGATGAGCCGATCTCAAAATGACCTGTTGACCCGGATGTTGGTATCCGACTTGTACCGAAATATGTGTCGGATCCAATGTCCACCAAAACCTAGCAAATTATATGTCAACGAGTCCAGAATGACGGTACGAACTCAATGGTATATCCGAAATTCGATTCCGATGAGCCGGCGTCAAAAAGTCCCGTTGACCCGGACTACGGGACCCACTTTGCATCGAAAAACGTGCCAGGGCCCACCTCCTCCAAATCTAACAAATTTTATATGAAAATATGCCAGAACGACGCCATAAGTCTAATGGTAGTGTCAGAAATGAAATATGGAGTCCCGTGTTCAAAAATAGAATTTTACAAGTTGAAAATTACGAATTCGGACGACCAACTTTGGCGTCGAATTCAACCAATCAAACAAGCTCACAATGAAACAAAACTGGAGGGGTAGTAAGAGGGTTATACCAGCTTCACACAGGAACTGTTAGCACGCCAAACGAAGCTGCGGAGGAGGAGGTACAAGCTGACGAAGTTGACCCCGCAAAACTGTCCAAAATTAATACAATTTAAACGGTTAACTTGGTGGCCGGTTTTGATGTATCAAACGACAAAATCAACGGATGAAAATTGACAGGGGTGAAGGTGGGTATACCGAGATTGTGACATAGCGAAGAAATCGCCGATCCAACGGTCGGATTCCCGGGAAAACGCATACGAAGTCGCTGCGACGGAATGCAAAATCTGGATCGATCCCGCGTGCGTCACGACGGAACTTCGTGCGAAACGCACGAATCGTCTCGACGGCGCATCCCGGAGGACGGTGGCCGTCAGGGGGCTGCTCGTCGGAGTGGGGCGCACGGCCAGGGGGGCTACGGCGGCCGTGCGGCGGCGCGACGACGCACGACGGACATGGAGGTGGTGGCTCGGTTGATGAAGTGGTGGTGGTGATGACCATGGTGATGGTGGTGAAGAGGTTATTCATTGTGGAGAAGGAGGAGGAGAGAAGGCTGGTTTGGGTGGCGTTTGGCCGTGCTCGGTCAGGGGTGGCCGGAGCCACGGCCAGGGTGGAGGTCGGGCCAGGGGTGGCCGAGCTCGGGAAGGAGAAAGAAGAAAGCTGGTGTGGTTGTGTTGGTTGTGTGGAAAATTTATTAGAAGAAGAGAGAAAGAGGTAGGAAATTAATGGAGAGAGAGAGAGAGATAAGAATATTCTCATCCTAAGAATTAGGGTCGGCCTATCCATGGGGTGTGTGAGTTTGTGTTGTGTAGGGAATGGAGGGTGGTGATGAGTTGGGGTAGATCAAGGGCTAGGATTAAATGTAGGAAAATATCATTCCTAGGAATTAAAATCAATATTGGAATTTCCATTAAATATTAGAAATAGGTAAAATAGGGTACTTGATATTTTTCAAGGATAATGAGGCTGAGGGTGTTATGATGGAGGATAATATGGAGCTGGGGTTGGGTTCAATCAAGCCGGGTTGGATTAAAATCAGACATGGCAAAATATTCGAATTAAAATAGGTGTTGATGATCATGGGTAAATAAGTAGCACATGGGGATTCCAATAAATGGGACACGAGTGTCATACGGGTAGTAGGCTCAATGTGGGCCATGTCCATATTTGGGACTGACAAGTTTTGGTCGACAGGGTACCCACAAATCAAGTTGGAAAATGAATGTGACACCGTGGGGTAAAATAAAATCGGGTCACTTGTCAGGAAAATTGTGCGAAGCAAACGGAGCACAAAATAACGTGTCTGAGTGGGACATAAAGGTCAAGGGTGAAGAGTGTCTCGAGTAGATCATGGATGATAAGTTGGTTTCAAGAAAATAACTGGTCTTGTGCTCTCAAATTGAAAGTCACGGTAACGTGCTAAAAATGATCAAGGAGAAGAGTGGGAAAATTAATTAATGATCAGATGGTCTAATTCGACCCGAAGTTCTGCGAAGCAAAAGAGTACAAGGGAACAAGTTTGAGTGGGACACTATATACCATCATGAAGGTAATCCTGTCCACTACAAAACTCGTGAAGAAGATTTCCAGAGTTGAACATCCCTGACACTCCAAATATCAATGGCACGGGAAAGCACATTTAGGAAAAATAACAGAATAAATTATTTATCGAAACCAATCAATCAGAAAATAAAATAAAATGAAAAAAAACAACCCGAAATTCAGGGTGCTCACATCCTACCCACCTTATAAAAATTTTGTCCTCGAAATTAGAATGGTTCATACTCCTTCTAGGTCAACCCCCACAATCAAGTCCCAGAACTTAAACAAATCATACCATCAAAAAAAAAAGATGACATACAAGGTCATGGCATACGGTGGTAGTAAAAGTCTCATCTAGGTATACTAGTCATGCTAACCGAAATGGTTATAGGGTATCAAAACACACAAGCAGTCTAGGGTGTTAAACCGGAAAAGACACAGAATAACAAATCATCAAAACTGTAATACAGCCTACCATCCTATGTGAAAACTGGTACTTATCATAAAAATAAAGAAAAGTAACTACCAATTATCTATAAAGGGTTCAGAAAAATCAAAATCATAAGTTGAAGAATGAAAGCCAATTTCATGGAAAAATTCCAATCACAAAACATATTAAGAATATTTAGTCTCGATACGATCTAAGTTGACCAAATTGGGAAAGTCAAGATTTGGGCAATATAGAGGACATGTTCAACAAAGTCTGAGAACGAGCATACAAGGATGGAGATTCAGGTCACAATCAAATTTAATTCAATTGAGTACAACCCAAGATATTAATATGATAAGAAAAGATAATCGAAGTCGATTTGGTCGTGATTAAGGAAACTAGGATTCAATGATATTGAAAAATCCTTCTAGAGAAAAACAAGAAAGATCTCATACGAAGCCAGTAAATCATCTCTCTCTAATACTATCAGTTTATCATTTGCCAAATCATATATATATATATATATATATATATATATATATATATATATATATATATATATATATATATATATATATATATATATTTTCACAAGTCCTAATATGAAAATCAACCTTCATATGACTATCATCAAAATTTTATAACCTCAGTCATCTAAACCTTTACCACGATCACCATAGACAAAATTTCTAACTTCTAAAACATTTTCCACGAAACATACCCCTCTTTTTAGGAGTCAACACTTATTCATTTAATCAAAATTTCAAATTCCTTCACCTCGTTTTAATTTAGATCCGAAACCTCTAAATCCAGTTTATGAAATCCTTAAACTTGTTTAAATCGAGTCTCGTATTTACTAAACTCCAATACCACTATGTCACACAAAATTTATTCTTATTTATAAATCAACCTTCATATTTTCTTCAACGTTCACCTTCAAATATTATCCTTTTTGAATTCTACAATTTTCTCCAATCATCTAAAAATAATTCCCATAAAAAATCATTGTGTTTTCTCTGTCTCTAGTCACCCTCTTACAATATCTAGTTCAATTTCGCATAATCATTGAATACAATAAAATTCTCCCTTTCTTTTTTTTTTCATTTCTAAATTTCTACATAGCCTCAGAGTAAAAGTTTTCCAGAATCAATAACCAGATTTTCTAAGTTCTCAAAACTAGGTTGACCTTGAACATCCTCATTAGTTTTGAAATACATCCATGAATTATTCATAACCAACTTTCTGTGATTGTTTCTAAATTGATAATATTTATCCCTCGATTTTATTTTAGACCTTTACCACATCTCCATCTCGAATTTTTTACATTTGACATCCAACATTCTGATTCCTACAAAATCATCCTATGATAACCAATTACGTCATTTCCGAACTAGATGATTTACGTCACTTCCTCAACATTTCTCAGGTAAAATGATATAAAGATTCAAGAGTTTTCAAGATATAGCTGACAAAATTATATACGAGACAGGAAATTGATATAATCAGGACAGGTATATAAGACAAGAAATGATGGTAATAAAAATATTGGCAGGAAAAGAATGATAATAGAATCTGTTCTGCTTATCTGTTTAAAAGAAGGAAACCATTTTGAAACCAGAACTATAATATCAAATCCAAAATAAGGCCTAGCAAAAATCATTGGTTCATTGTATTATGAATAAATTCATAGCAAAAGTTACACAAGGATTTATAATAACAGCTAAAGCTACTCCTACTCCTACTCCTAAGTTAAATAATGAGAAGCAAAACAAGAACAACCAGTAATTCTTTTTCTGAAAGACTGAACAAAAGTAGAGGAAACATGTTCAAAAGTTTTTAAGGTACAATCTGATAATCATATGCGTCTATCCAAAATCATGGTACTCTGAATCCTCGTCATACTAGTAAGCAAGGCTACGATAATCGCAGAATCCTCGACTTTGGCACATACCTCTAGAATCATGGTATTTAACATTTTCGCGATGCCGCTAGCTTGGCTGCGAAAACCTTAAATTCCCACACCCGAGAAATATATCCAAAATTAGACTATATGTCCTCACCATGCTGGCTAATGTGACTATGGAAGACTAGATTCCATAATTTAGATGACCTAGCCCATATAATTTTATCTTGACAAAAATTAAATTAAATCAACAATGAATACCCAAAAATCAAATTTATCAACGAACATCAAGATTCGAAAATGAGCAAAAATCCTTCAAATTATATAAATACAAACTCAGATGCTACAGCTAACATCAAGATTCAAAATTCAACAATCTTCCATCAAAATCAATAAATACAGACTCAAATTCAACAATAATCCATCAAAATCAAATTCAACAACAGAAAATAAAGATAATCAAATCAAGGAAAAAGAGAGTTTCCAAATCGAATTTAAATAAGATTCTCAAGGGTCGTCCCAGGAATCTCTCAAAGGATCCTAACTGTGATTGAGTATCTTCAAAAATATATCCTAATCCTACTGCAGGCTGTAGTGTTACTCTAGTTCGAATACCACTACATAAACTCGACCTGCATAGGCCACCACTAAAAACGTGTCACGACCCGCACCCTAGAGTTAGGGCACGAAAACGTAACAACGCCTAGCCTACGCCGCAGTGTCGGTAGTAGAACGCTGTCCTAGGTCTCATGCATCTAACAGTATAAGGCTAAGCAGTTTATACTCCCCAAATGGGAGTGACATAGCAGAATGTAAACTCAATCACATCTAAGGTAGAGCATAATGGAAGATAGATAAAGCATGAAATCCAAAGAGATACAGCAGATAGAAGTCTAAGTGTCTAAGATACACAAACCCAGAAATACATCTCAAAGCTCAAATACAGAAATCCATAAATACAACTCAAGACAACTAAAAATAAACTGAGCAAAATCCTAGCTACCTATACAACCTCTACTGTGTCTCCTCTAGGCTAGCAGGCAACCTCCAAGCTATCTGTAAAATTTATCAACAGGTCCAGTCAGGACAGGAGCGAGCACATTATATCTCAACAGTTCATAGCAGGTTAGAAAATATAATCATACAGTAAAGTAAGATACAGGTACTGAAAGAAATGTTGTATGTAAACAGAGAGAGAGCTGTAATAGAAATATCTACTATAAATAGAGACTAACAGTGGCTAGTGAGTCAGAGTACAATATAGACATGTAAATAGCATAGGAGATTCTGATAAGACACTATGAAAGAGATTCTGATAAGATACTACTTGGGTATTATTCACATGTCTACTTCTACTCCCCCGTACCCGCAATCAATACACAAGGATCCAACCAGGTTATGTTATGATTCCATGCAAAGGTCCCCGAATGGTGATACATGGATGTCCCATAAATGGGGATTCTAGGAGATTCTAGAATACCCAGTAAATGGGATAAGAGATTCTAGGAGACTCTGTGATCATAAGAGTATATGTCACAAGTGATTAAAGAACCAGTGAAGCATAGTGATACGCCATGTAAGTGAAACGCACAGAACATGTAGTACCCGATGCTCCCTAAGGATAATATCTCAAGAAGGGATCCATATAGTACCAATCCGTGTGACCAACGTGACAGTACAAGTAAAGTAATTTAATACAGGAAATAATTCTAAACAGGATATAAAATGATCAGAGAATGTACTCGCCTGATAACCTGAACAGCTGATAAGTATAGGGGGTCCAACTGAAGCCACAGAGTCCTATTTAAAGCAACACAGGTTACAAGGTGTTCAAGTTGAAATAAATGAATCTCTACAAGCAATCTATATTATCCTAGGTTCTTCTAAGTCAAATCAACTCTAGGTCAACTCCGGTCAATAATCTAGTCAAATTAGGTCAAGTGTTGACTTACAGTTGACTTTGGGTCAACTGGTCAACTCTGGTCAAACAGGGTCAATTCTAGTCTAATTATTAAAGATATAAAGTGTACTTCGTTATTGGTACGTTGAAACTTACGACACGCAAATCGAGATGAGATGATCAACGGTAAAGTTGATAATCTTATTATAGTGATCCACGTGTCCATCTTGTCAATTTCAGCGATGTGAGATCACTGGAATTGACTGAGCTCAGTTTCGTTGTACTAATCCCGAAATACGAACATTATAAGAATTAATTATAATAAATTATAAAAAGGTTAAACTCAGAAAAATTATCAACAAACATTGTCGGACGATAAAATAAACATCGCCAACGTGTCCAGAATGGTCAAATTAGCTAGGATAGCCTACCCAACGGTCCAATTTGGACACAAGGGTAAAAAGATAATTTTGGGTCAAAACGGTGTCCGTGTCGGAGCCGTTTTGCACCGAAAAACGTGCAAGAAAATAAGTCTATAAAATATAGCAAATTATATGTCCACGAAACCAGAATGATGATACGAATCCAACGGTATCGCCAGAATTGGATTTCGTTGACCCGATCTCAATTTGGTCCGTTGACCAGAACTTGGAATTCCGGTTTGCACGAAAATGCGTGCCGGAGCCAAAGTTCTCAAAACTCAGCAAACTACATGTCAACGAGTCCAGAATGACAATACGAACTTAACGATATATCCGCAATTGGATTCTGATGAGCCGATCTCAAAATGACCTGTTGACCCGGATATTGGTATCCGACTTGCACCGAAATGCGTACCGGATCCGATGTCCACCAAAACTTAGCAAACTATATGTCAACGAGTTCAGAATAACGGTACGAACTCAATGGTATATCTAGAATTGGATTCCGATGAGCCGGCATCAAAAAGTCCCGTTGACCCGGACTGCGGGACCTACTTTGCACCGAAAAATATGCCAGGGCCCACGTCCTCCAAATCAAACAAATTTTATATGAAAACATGCTAGAACGACGCCACAAGTCTAATGGTGGTGTCAGAAATGAAATATGGAGTCCCGTGTTCAAAAATAGAATTTTACTAGTTGGAAATTACGAATTCGGACGACCAACTTTGGCGTCGAATTCAACCAATCAAACAAGCTCACAATGAAACGAAACTGGAGGGGTAGTAAGAGGGTTATACCAGCTTCGCACAGGAACTGGTACCTGTAGAAGCATGGAATTTTAGGACCAGAAATCCTATGCGCCAAACCCTACATGCGCCAGAGAGCTTGGACAAAGTACTTCACACAGCAAAAACAACAAATAGGGACATCGAAAGAGGACTTTTTATTACATATAAAAGTCTATTACATGTCTAGAAAAGGTTGTACAAAGGAGAACTTCTACAAAAAGAAAAAACCCTAAGTCTACAGCCAGGCACAGCATTCACCAGGCGCCCTCAGTCAGGCGCATCCCACCATGCGCCCTCAGCAGGGCGCATCCTTTTCAGCAGCTCAGTCATGTGCATCCTCAGTTATGCGTATCCCTTTGGCAGATCAGTTATGTGCATCCCTTCAGCAGCCCAGTTATGTATCGCTCTTCCAGCCAGGCTCACCGTCGTCTAAATGCTTCGACTAATAAAGCATTCATTGGGCAGAACGAGGGTGGCAATCAACCCTCTAGCTGGAGGAAGTGCTCCCCAAACCGAGGAAGAGAAGAGCACCGCAAGCCAACCTGTGGCCAGGGGAGGCTTCAAAAGAGCCTCCAAAGACCAAGGAAGATCGCAATCGAAATCGCGGCTAAAGGAGCAGCTTTCAACACAACCAGAGTGGGCAACACCCACTTTGAAGGAAGAAAGAGCCCCTAGAGCCGCAGCACCGCCATTCCGATCTACGACTCTTTCGGAATAACGGAGACGAGGCTCGGGCATCCCTATCTTTGGATGCAACAGGCACCTTCTGCCTGCCTCAGAAGCCCTCGACTCTGACTTTTGGATGTAACAGTCACCTTCAAGTGCATCAATGAAGACATTGCGTCGCATCTTCACCCTCGGGAGCATCTCATCAACAGAATGCATCCGAGTAAACAAGTTCATGTCGGAAGAACGTGAGAGAACGAGAAGCAAACTCTCTCCATTCCACTATTTATAGGCCGGGCAAATCAAACCCATGCGCCAAGTGGATGGCTCTCCGAATTCCGTGCAATGAATTTGCATTAAATGGATGAACCGGACGCTTCGAATTCAGCCAAGTCAAAAACGGCTATTTAAAGCACTCGAAGATCGTAACAATCACACCATTAAAGACGTGTCATGAAGCGGATGCGCCGGCCAGATCGTGCATCACACAGACGCATCCTTCAACATCAAGCGCATCACACAGACGCGCCCTTCAGCACCAAGCGCATAACAGGGGATGCGCCCCCATGCGTCCCCATACGCCTGGTGGAACGCCAACCGATGTGCCCACTCAGCTGTCCATCGAATGTCAAAAACATTAAATGCTGAACTGACAGAGTTGGCAGCACGCCTCCCGAAGTCTGAATAGTTTAGAAGACGAAGCGTCGCCAACGTCAGCATCATCATTACTTTCCTCCGACGGCTACTGCCATGCGGCCACCCGATCATCTCGCATGCGCCTCTGTAGTCATGCGCCTAAATCTGCATGCACCTCAAAAGCCATGCGCCTCAGACTTTTTACTGATCCCTAAAGACATAAGGAAAGTCACCATTAAAGCTCTACATGTGCCTCAAAAGCCATGCGCCCCAGACTTCTTCCTGATCCCGAAAGACATGAGGTAAGTCATTACTGAAGCCTCGCATGCGTCTCAAAAGCCATGCGCCCCGAATGGTTCGTGACTCCCAAAGGTTACGAGCCAAAGCCTCCTCATGCGCCCAATCCTAGGCGCATCCTACCAGATCATTCCCTATCAAATCCGAGATCTCTGAGCCATGGGTCGATGACACGTGTCCTTTGACTCAACTCACCCAAGATCTCAGTAACAGAAAGATCTCCTCTGCTACGTGCCAGCTCACAACAGCAGCATAAAGAATTCAACCCCTCAATCAGGGCGCAGCGTCCATACGCCTCCATCAGCAATCACCACGTGGCGTCCTCGCGTCCAGGCGCACCCTGCATATGCGCGCATGAGCAGCCAGCCTGCAAAGCTATAAATAGAGAGATCATTTCCTTCTCACCCACGAAAGAAAAAACGAACGAACACACCACCAGAGAGGCAGATACAGACACTTAACGTCTTACTCCTCTCAGCAAGCTCCAGCACCCAGAGCAATCCAGACCTTCAGAGAATCGATAACCGTCGTCAGATCGTCAACGGAGTCAACGCATTACCACTCACTCCATCGGCACAAGGGACCCAGATAAACAAAAGTGCATTCCTAGGACTACATCTAAGTCCTATATTGTAACACTGTTCTGTTTGTATTAAAATTTGTAATAAAAGAATTTTAATAGAAAACAAGCTGGCGACTCTGCTGGGGACCTCTTTCTCCTCCATCGAGAAAGCTGTGTCACAATCCGACGATGTGAAGGTGGGCTCCTTCCATAAGACGCTGGTCGTACGCCTCAATCAACAGGCGTATGAGGAGTTCATCTCTGAAGGAAGTGCGAGTCCTTCGAAGCGGCTGCCAAAGCCGAAGAAGACCCGCCGAGTCTGGGTGCGCAAGGTCGACGCCTCGGGCACCACCACCGAAGAGGATGCGTCGATCCGGCCTTCCCTTCCTGCTAACGTCCTCAGCAACCAAGATGCGCCCACTGGTGCAGCGCATCTCTCGGGGAAACGTACGGCTGACCACATTCCCCAGCCATCTCCCTCTCAAACGAGGAAGATACGTCGACGGAGCAGGGGCATAGCCAATGCCCCACGCATCACCTCTGATGTACCACAGAAGGTCTCTGTCTTTGACAGACTCACTCGCTGTAATGGCGAGGAGAATTTGGATTCTGAGTACTATGCGCCCCAGCAGACTGGTACGAAGAAATCTAAGGCAGCACGGGCCATGCGCCCCAAATGTGCTATGCCAGCAGCTAGCCAGAAGCATGCGCTCACAATCATGTGCGCTGCTGATGGTAAGCTGTACAAGGTCGACTCAGGTGCTTCTGCGCCAGAAACGAGCCGACCTTCAAAGTCCTTGTCTTACTTGGACGCATCTATTGCGTGCACAACTAAGTCGAGTAAGGCAAATCCAGTGGGCTTGAACTCCCGCGCCTCCTCTGGTTGTACGTCTGAGGTCCGTTCAAGTCACTTCAAATATTGTTCCCCCACTACTGATCAGGACGCCAGTTTGGTGTTAGATCAGGGGGCACAGCATTCACTTGACCACCCCGGCGCTTGGTCTTGCCATATGCCTGAAGGGGGTGCGAAGGTGGCACTCTCCTCCAACGATCTGTGCAACGTGATCACTCATAAGCGTCGATCAGAAGAGTCGGCTGACAAGCACGATGCGCCCCTCACAGGGCACACTTGTGCTGTGGTTACCATCAACTGCTGTTGCAAGGCGACAGTCCCACCATGGCAGTCAGTGTTTCAGTGGCTGCAATCATCGATACCCCTCCGACGTCGCCTCGGGAAGAAGGTGTCAACAAAAGAAGAGCCAAGGGTTGCTTCATGCAACGTGATCTCTAACTCCTTGTCAGTCCGAAAGACGACTGGCAATTCTTCGTCCTCGTCCAAGAGCCAGCCGAGGAAAACCAAGGCAAGTGTCTCGTCCTCCGGAGTGTTTCAAGGCACTCGGGGGAGAAAGAAGATCTTGGAGAAAACTGGGGGTAGTCAGACCCTTGTCGAGCCTCCTTCCGAAGACAAAGCTGTCTTCCAAAGTACAGCTGAGGCCGATCTTCTCGAAGTCAGCCTCCCGGACATGGATGAGGGTCATCTAGCCCCTGTCCTTCAAAACGAGGGTGTCCTCCAGAACACAGCCGGGGGAAGTCTAGCCACCACGGATCTGAGTCTCGAAGACAAAGAAGTCCTTCAAGACGGAACCAAGGGTAATCAGGCCCTTGCAGATGCTCCCGTCGAGAATGTTCTCCAGAACATAGCCGGGGGTGGCCAAGACGAATCTCCAGGAGAGGCAACTCCCCTACAAGAGAGTGAAGCCGAGAGTGAAGCCTCAACTGATCCATCCACTTCCAGCCGTGTCATGATAGTATACATGGCTGGGGGTGATTCCGAGTCTGATGCACCGCCACCAGACCTCGTCCAGGGCATGGACACATTAGAGGGAGGACTCAAAACCCTCTCTGCCTCCATGCAAACACTGACTCAAGCAGTGTTTGAGATACGGTCAGCTTTGGCCAAGAAACCTTCTACCGGTCCTGACCCAGGGGCCAATGGAGAATCAAGTGTACCCCTTCAACGGGTATCCTTGGATACGGATCGCCGAGAAGCACCTCGGACATCGGAGCCCTCAAATGCTCAACTTCAGGTGGTACCACCTTTCCCGACTCCCAGCTCCACGGAAGACGTGGTCGAGATGATCAGGGACTTGCGCGAGCGCTTTGAGTCCAAGACGAGACAAGAGGAGCGCCAAAAGATGGGGATTCCCCAGCCTTATCCCCTCGAGTGGAACAAAGTGGTTTATCCTCCTAAGTATAAACCACAAACACTGACGTCATACGACGGGAAGGACTCTCCTCGTCGCTATCTGACGTACTTCCAGTCTCAGACGGGACATCTTTCGAAGGAGGACGCGCTACTCACCAGCATATTTGTCGGGACACTGAAGGGAGTGGCGTACGACTGGTACTGTAGCCTCTCCGACAATTCCATATCCTCCTTCGACGACCTGATACACCTTTTTCTCGACCGTTTCTACGACGGCGGAAAGGACATGACAATGGCGTCCCTTATAGAGATACGCCAGAAGGAGAAGGAAACGGTTCGAGTGTTCATCGAACGCTTCCGACAGGCCTACTTCAGACTGCCCCCGGGCATGCCAGAACATGCACTCCTCTCCTCCTGCAGTCAAACTCTGGCTCAACTCTACTCCTCCTCCCGACTGGAGCTCCTTGATCATTGAATCAGAAGCCGCGGAAAAGAAGGCGGCCAATGCTCGTCTTTTGGGAGTCAGTTTCCCTGCCTTTGAGGACAAGGGGAAATGGCCTACAGCCAACAACCCCGGACGAGAGACAAAGGGAAAACAGGTGTTGACTGTCAATGCCTCAAAAGGTGCATCAGCACCTACTCAGAAGCCTCCACTTGCACCAAGGCCAAAGGAGGTTTATTCGTTCAACGACGAAGACACCCTGCAACTCTTTGAGATACTGAAGCAGGGTGACAAGATCAAGCTGCCGGACCCGAAGCGTTCCGACGAGGTTGGGAAAGTGGACAACCCGAGGTACTGTCACTACCATCGGTTTGTCGGACACCCAACCAAGGACTGCTATGCCCTCAAGAATTACATCCAGCGCATGATCAATGCGGATGTAATCTCCGTCGACTACGAGGAGAAGACGGTGTTAGCCAACGTGGTTTCACTCCAGTTCGGCACCCTGCCGCCAACTACAACACAAGATGGCGTCGTCCCCATCCCTAAGGCGACAATGGAGGTGGTTAACTTACCACCTACTCGTGACAATGTGAGTGGACTCATCCCACTCACCACATCTCGGGGAGAGATCCTATGGGTTCACCCTGATCTTGTCTCCGAGGTGACTCAACCGGAGGTACGCCCTACCTCCAAATCCAAAGGCAGGAAGATCAAGTCTTGCCGCATGGTCTCTTTCTCAGCGGAAGAGGCACTTCCTGTACAGACACGTTCACAATAGAACGCCCAACCCGACGAAGCTGCCGTCGAGGTGGTGCCTCCTTGCACCATCTCTGCTGTCCAGGAGGAGGGCCCGTCTAAGCCCCCAGCAGCCAATAAGCGGAAGCAGATAGAAGCTCGCTTCGATAGGCCTCTGCGAAAGGAGAATGCTTCGGGGCCAGCCAAGCCCCACAACTTCGACATACTGGCACAACTGGCCAGTACTCCTGCCCGCCTTTCTCTGTTTGAGCTCCTTCGTCTTTCTAAAGACACTCGTGAAGCTCTCTGTGAAGCCCTGAAGGATGCTGAGTCCTTCATCAGTCAGGTCAAGCAGCTTGAAGATCTCCCAACTACATGCACGCACTGCCACTGTGCGGATGAGGTTATCCCCAATATAACCTTCACCCAACAGGATATGCTGCTCAAGCACAATCGACACAACAGGCCGCTGTATTATACAGGGTATAACGGTTCAGTCAAGGTAAAGCGAATTCAGATCGATCCGGGGTCTTCCCTCAGCATCATTTCGAAGACACTGCTCTCAATACTGGGGATCCCAATGTACCGGTTGGCGCCTTCCAATACAACTATCAGTGGCTTCAATGCTAGCAAAAGCGAGCCACTGGGCAAGATACGACTAAAGTGCCATATCGGTAACCTCAGAACTGAGGTGACTTGTTATGTCGTGGACGCCGACGTCAACTACAACCTCCTGTTGGGTCGTCCATGGATGCATGAGTACATGGTGGTGCCATCCACGCTCTACCAATGTATGAAGTACGTGTCCACCAACAACATCATCCGGACGGAGTTTGCGGACATCGACCCCTTCAAAGGGATTGAAGCCTACTTCACTGATTTCGACCTGTATAAGTCACCTGACGAGGAGGAAGCCAATGATGCTGACGATGAGGCAGAAACGGCAGCAGAGTCGGACATGGAGCCTGAGGTCACTCCCGACGCTCCTTTGAAGATCCGACTCAAAGGCAAACCGCCTCAGAAGTTGCCTCCCATGAGCATTAAACTGCCCGGGAAAGCACCAGCTGCTCCTGAAGCTCCCCTGAAGATACGGCTCAAGGGAAAGCCGCCTCAAAAATCGGCTCCCCTTGTGGCAAAACTACAGGGGAAGGCGCCAATCACCGGAGGTACAGTGGAGGCACCTCTGAAGGTGCGTCTTAAAGGCAAGCCGCCGCCATCCAAGCTGCCAGAAAAGGCCCGCATAGTCCTCTCGGACTCCAAGACCAACGCTGTGGTGGACTCTCCCAATCCTACTCCAGTACTCACAGACGAAGAGCTAGGAGAATATATCTCTGCTGATGTAGATGCACCCTCTCTGGACAATGTAATCCCGCGGAATAAAATATCGTATTTTATCAATAATAGAGTGTCTTTTAATTATTCTAGTCTTCCACATTGGAATGTCATGTATACATTAGATAACGCTCTACGGTCGTTGCAAACACAAATAACGACCGTCTATCATGTAAATCGAATAGTCCCATCCAAAGGGGTCTGTTACATAGTCCCGCCATGGGATTGAGACGAAGAATCCATCATCTTCGGCAAAGTTGAGCGTCATCAAGACCTTCCGCCACTCGAGCCAGAACCAGATACCGGCAGAATGTAAGTCTATCGGTACATGGACAAGGCAAAGTACCTCATCCAAAAGATGGATTACGACCTAAAAAGCAACAAAGGCCTGAACTACGGTAAGGGTCGACGTCTCCCTCTCCGGCTTCCAACACCTGAAGGAAAGCCGCAGGACTACTACAATAGAACTCGACGGGGGGTAGGCTATGTCACGCCACCGTCAACTCCTGAGAGTTCAGACGCGGAAGAGGTATAACATTCTCACTCGTCCGAAGCATCAACCTAGGATTCCGATACCAGCATCGGATCAGTCTTCAAGAAAGTGCTGTCAGCCAACATGACATCAGCACAACCTCAAGAAGATGAAGGCCAAATACCAGAATTCTTTGAAGAAGAACCTTGGGCTCAACGCCTGGGAGAACAGTGGGAGTCTCGTTTTGAACTACGTGAACCTCCTACCAAAGACGAGGTCGAGCAGATCGACCTTGGGAATGGATCTTCTTCCAAACCCATCTTCGTCAGCAAAAACCTAAAAGGAGAAGACCGAGAATCTTTAATCCAGCTGGCTAAAGAGTATATCGACGTCTTCGCCTGGAGTTACGAAGATATGTCGGGACTTGACCCCCAGATCGTGATGCATAGGTTGAACATCTTATCTGATGCCAAGCCTATCAAACAACAACAGCGATGCTTCTGTCCGGATATCATGAACGCCATTGATCAAGAGGTGGACAAGCTCTTGACCAGCGGCTTCATCCGTGAAGAACAACACCCAGATTGGGTAGCCAACGTCGTCCCTGTCACCAAGAAGAATAAAAAAATATGAGTTTGTATCGACTTCAGGGATCTCAACTCTGCTTGCCCGAAGGACGAATTCCCACTTCCAATCACCGACGTGTTGATCGACAACACATGTGGCTTCGAACGCATGTCTTTCATGGACGAGTATTCAGGCTACAACCAGATCAAGATATTCCCCGATGACGCAAAACACACGTCATTCAGGACTCCGAAGGGTGTTTTCTGCTACACAGTGTTGCCCTTCGGCTTGAAGAACGCTGGTGCGACATACCAACGAGCTATGAGCACCATTTTTCGTCAACATCTTTGCAAGACAGTCGAATGCCATATTGACGACATCACAGTCAAGAGCCGTCTCAAAGGAGATCACCTGCTAGACCTCAAGACAGTCTTCGATCTCATGCGGGCGCATCAACTCAATATAAACCCCGCTAAATTCTTTCTGGGGGTTTCTAGCGGAAAGTTCCTAGGTTTTATTTGTAATGCCCCGCTCCGCACGAGGCATTTGGTTGGCTTATTGGATGGGATCAGAATATTGGACCATGACTTATGTTGGGAATCAGGAGAATTGAGACTGATGCAGTCTCTCTTAGCTGGCTAGACGGAATGGATATTGGGACGTGGCTCGCTGGTGGAGCTACGCTTAGTAGAATTTTGAGTGAGTGGAACTGTCCTTCCTCCTCCTTACTCCTTCATACTTAATAGATGAAGTATTGAAATGCTATGAACGGCCCCTAAATGTCCCTTATGTTAGTTGCTGAATAATAGAGATGCTTTTGTTGAGAATTATTGAAATGTACAACACATTGAACTGTTAATGTGATTCGCTGCCTGGGAATGAATTGATAACATTGCCCCTTATGCTTAACACTGCTGGAACAAGTAGACACTTGAATAATGAGATGCCTTATGAATGATAGAATAAGAAATGAACTGTCTATGCTATCGAATCAATGAACTGAATGAACCACTAGAATCATGTACTCTCTGTATATCTGTTGCAAGAATATGAAATGCTGCATGTCCCTTATAAGAAAGTTAGGAATGAATAAATGTCCCTATGAAATGAATGAATGTTAAGTTCCTCTTAAGAAAGGAATGATATGAGATACGTTGCTATGAAGTAATGAATGAGAAATGATAAAGCTGGGATCGTTGAGATCACCAAATGAAATGATGGGAATGATGAAATGAATAAGTCATTGAATATGACTAATGATGCACTGTTGCCTTTACTTTCCTTAATATATTTTACCATGCGATTATGTTCACAATCGAGTCGGACACGCATTCGCATGGTCATGGACAACTTGTATACAAGGTTTGCGTAATAATTTCCTCGAACGGTTCCTAGGGCCCTGGGGACCGATTCGGCCTAGGAGGAAATAATGATGAGTGCTATGGGAGCACGGATAAGGCGGGGTGGCATAGAGGCTCGCCACCTACTATGCTGACCGCATTATCTTAAAATGAAATAAAATGAGAAGAGTCCATATGGTTTAACAACACCAGTGACCATGTAGCCAGGATGCATGCTAATGAATGTTTTGTGCAGGCAGAGTAAGTATATCAGATAACCTGTAATTGATACAGGTACGAGGAGTCGGCTATCGGTAAGAAATCACATAATTGTGATATTGTATAAGTTGGTTTAACTTGCCTGCTTAACATGTTCCATTTAGTATGCTAGAAAGATGCCTTGCTATAATCATTGCTCAAACACAACATACATGCTAAGTGATGCTTGAAGTGAGAACTGTTATAACATGTTTAAAATATTAATGTTAACGATGCCTCAATGATGCCTTTTCATGATAACACCTAGTATGCCTCAATGATGCCTTTGCATGATAACACCAAGAATGATAAATGATATGTCCACATGAATGCTACTAAGAATATGTTTACATGCTTCACTCTGATTATTGCCCATGAACTGTAAACTGATGCTAGGCCCCAAATAGAAAGATCACTCTAATAAATGCATGCTTAAATGATCAATTTAATGTTGGTTTATGCGAGTGGGTTGGATTCTGCTCACCAGTACATAGATGATGTGCTGACCCACGTTTTGTGGGCAGGTGCTCGTGTTTGGAATGTTCTACACACAAAGATTGGCTTGATTGGTCCCGCGGCATCGAAGATTTGTTGGGCATACAGAAGCTCTCCTTGTACAAGATGATGTCTTCTGTTTATAAAGGGCATAATGTATGGAACATTGTAATCAGTTGTATCAGTGAGATTGTAAGACAAGTCAGTATATCGAGTGGTAATCCAATGTATCCAAATATCAAATGTAAGCTGTATAGCATTGTTCAGTTGGTTTCCAATGTAAAGTGAGATGTGCTGTAATCATTGTACTTCAATACAAGTCTTGTACTCTTCTTCAATTATCAATAAAGAGAATAAAGTTCTACATATCTCTGTGTGGCTTCAAGTTACTCTTTTTCTCCGCTGCTATAAAGAAGTGATGTACTTCTATTCAATAAGAAAGATTGTCCTCATTAAATTCAATTTATCTGCTTCTGCCGCTGCGATGTGTTCCTATTTGAAGAATAATCGATTATGTACCATCTTTGCCTTGTACAAGTGCAATACCAGACTTGTACGGCATCACGCCCAAGCGAGGACGATCGATTCCAAGAGACAAAATATGTGAATAAATGACTCTATGAATCGGGGCGTGACATCATTATCATGGCGAAAGGCATTCATGTCGATCCCGAGAAGACCAAAGCCATCCTCGACATGGACCCTCCGAAGAACCTACGAGAACTTCGAGGCCTACAGAGGCGTCTGGCATACATCCGGAGGTTCATAGCAAACCTTTCTGGCAAATGTCAACCCTTTACTCAGCTCATGAAGAAGGGAGTCTCTTACGTCTGGACAGAGGAGTGCCAAAAGGCTTTCGACGATATCAAGGCTTATCTGACAAGCCCGCCAGTCCTGGCGGCACCCGTCGTCGGCAAACCATTTATCCTCTACGTCCGTGCCATGGATCATTCCCTCGGTGCTCTGCTAGCTCAGAACAGCGATACAGGCTATGAGCAAGCAATCTGCTACCTCAATCGAACTCTGATCGGGACCGAACACCGGTACAACCCCGTTGAAAAGGAGTGCTTGGCTCTGGTATTTGCCATCCAAAAGACTCGTCATTATGTCTCGGGCCAGAAAATTTATGTCATTTCTTGAGTCAATCCGCTCAGAGTCCTCATGACGAAGCCAGGATCATTAAACTCCTGACTTGCCAAATGGGCGATCTTGCTAACGCCATACAACATGGTGTTCGTTCCACAAAAAGCTGTCAAAGGTCAAGCTCTGGCCGACTTTTTAGCTGCACACCCCATCCTAGAGTCCTTAAAACTCTACGAAGACATCCCGGATGAGGTCCAAGAATCAAACGTCACCGAAGAAGGCTCCGTCTGGCGGATGTTTTTTGATGGTGCTTCAAGAACAGGCCCCAAAGGCCAAATCATCGCTGGAGTGGGGGTGGTATTAGTCTCCCCCGATCAGCTGGTCATCCAGCGTGCTTACTCCCTTTCAAAGCCATGCTCCAACAATGTTGATGAGTACAACGCGCTCATTATGGGACTCCAGCTGGCGCAACAGCTGGGGGTGAATCATCTGGAAGCCTACGACGACTCGAAACTCGTCGTTAACAAGGTCAGAGGGCAATACGAGGTTCGCCATGAAGATCTGATCCCCTACCATGAAGTTGCATTGAACATCATTTCAACCTTCACCGAGTTCTTCATCGAACATGTACCTCGTCTACAAAATCTAGAGGCTGATGCTCTGGCTGGCCTCGCAGCCTCATTGGCAGCACCCCTCGGGACTCAACACTACGTCACAGTGGTGGGTCGAGACTTGGTCTGTCCTAAAAACAACCTGTGCTCACGAGTGGCCCATGCCATGTCAACCAGTGCCGGTGTTAATATCCGAGACTGGAGATTCCCGTTCATGGACTTCGCTGTCTACGAAATTCTTCTAGAGGATCCGAAAGAAGCCGTCTCAGTCAGGAGGCGCTCCCTTCGATTCTACTACGATACTTTACTAAAATGCTGTATCGATGCTCCTATGATGGACTTCTCCTTCGATGTTTGTCCAACGAAGAAGCAGCCGAAGCCCTTCGAGAAGCTCACGATAGAACCTGCGGGGTCCATCAATCTGGCCCTAAGTTGCAGGACCGACTGTGACGCATGGGCTACTACTGGACAACCATGGCCGCTGACGCTGTTGAATATGCTAAGAAGTGCCATGCGTGCCAGCTTCACGCGGACTTCATTCATACACCGTCAGAACCACTACATCCTACAGTCGCCTCCTGGCCCTTCGAAGCTTGGGGCATGGACATTGTGGGACCAATCACCCCTCCTTCATCGAGAGGACACCGCTTCATCCTAGCCATCACTGACTACTTCTCCAAATGGGCAGAAGCAGTTCTACTGGCAGAAGTGAAAAACTCCAGGGTGATCAGCTTCATCAAACACCACGTCATCTACCGTTTCGGAGTACCCCGGAGGATCATCCACGATAATGGTCCTCAGTTTATCAGCCATGTTTTTAACAGATTTTGTGACAAGAATCGCATTCAAAACGTGGCATCAACCGCCTACAATCCGGCAGCAAACGGATTGGCCGAGGCATTCAACAAGACTATCGTCAGGATACTCAAAAAGGTCGTGTCATCCAACAAATACGACTGGGACGAAAAGCTCGACGAATGCCTTTGGGCCTACCGCACAACGGTACGGACCCCGACGGGCAACACACCATTCTCCCTGGTCTACGGGAGCGAAGCGGTACTACCTCTCGAGATCCAGATACCCTCTCTCCGTGTAGCGATCACAAACCAACTCACAGAAGGGGACAATCAACATCATCGTCTGCGGAAACTGGAGGCACTTGACGAAAAGCGTCTCCTAGCTCAACAATGCATCAAACTTTACCAAGCCCGTATATCACAGGCTTTCAACAAGAAGGTCAAGCAGAGGACTTTCCAAGTAGGCGACCTGGTTCTGGCAGTCAGGAGGCCGATGGTGTTGACTCACAAGACACCAGGAAAGTTCGAACCCAAGTGGGAAGGACCTTTTATCGTAGAGACGGTATACTCAAACGGTGCTTACTGCCTCGCCAAATCCAATGGGGACTTGTTCATGATGCCCATCAACGGCAAGTTCCTAAAGAGTACTACTCTTGACATCTTTCAGACATGTGCTTCCACCAGGGGATCTGTGGACCCAATCATCAGGACTCACAGACAATTCCCTTTCATAAAATTATACGCTTTCGGAACCCAGCTGTTCCGTAGCATCCTCCAGTAGAAGGACAACCACGTCCACATCACCTCTGAGTTGTCCCCCTACATCCTACAAAGCGGAATCTTACATCCCATAAGACTACGCTACCCATCATGTTTACCACGTCCACATTACCTCTGAGTAAACATCCCGTACAGACAACCCCTGCGTTGCCGTACATTAATCGCAGAACTTCCACGTCCACATTACCTCTGAGTAGTTCCGCGTATTCTCTAGAGACATTTCTACCACGTCCATAACACCTTTGAGTAGGAAGATTCTATTATTTTGAATCCCATATTTGCCACGTCTACATTACCTCTGAGCAAACATGTTGGTTCTTTCAAACTTATTATCTGTACCTAAAAACCAAGGTACGCAAAAGATAATAGGTCCATACAAATCATCAAAGTTCATGACAAGAAAAAATGAACACATCACAGAAAATTATGTACTTTTTTTATTTTCTAAAAAAAAGGAGAGTAAAGGACTACACCATCCCCAACAAAAGTTGCAAATACACAAAAAGAAGAGACTACAAGCCATAAACATCCCCCCTGAGATGGGGTTAGATCCTAAGACATCCTCCTTTTGGAAGTAAGTTGACAGAAAGTCGTCAGAGGCCATTGGCGTTCGAGCTTCTTAACGGTCATGTGCACTCCCCTAGCTGTAAAGAACCAGTCTTCCTTGACCTTCAACACCTTTGCTTCAGTAGAGGTAAGGCGGTCCCCAAACAGGAACTCAGGCTTCAAGAAGGTCACTTTATCAGATGTGGCAGACTTCAAAACACCATGCTCCATCATCCGTTTGAGGAACCCATACGGTTGTTCCCGGATTTGAGTCATTCTTTCGGGAGGCTGATCCAGCATAATAGCAGTTCGAGCAGGGTTTATCACCTCCTCATCGTAATCTACTCCCATCTGGCAGAGGGCAGCATCCAGAAGCACCTCATTCAGGAGGGGGACAGTCATCGACACTGGTGTTCAAACAAAGGAGGCAAAGATTCAGTGATGTTACACAAACAAAAGAATCTAAGCCTCGAGCGCATCAGGCTCATGCACATCTGGAAAAGAGCTTCAGCGCATCATATGGACTTAAACCCATACGCGTCAGCAGTAAAGCTTTGGCGCATCTTCAGGGCTTAAACCCATGCGCATCATCAATGGAGCCTCGACGCATCTTCCGGGCTTAAACCCATGCGCGTCAGCAATGGAGCCTCGGCACATCTTCAGGGCTTAAACCCATGCGCGTCAGCAATGGAGCCTCGGCACATCATCAAGACCCAAGGTCCATGCGCGTCGGCGTATGTATGATACAAGAACGGGATGATGAAACTCACCAACCACCGATGGCCGAACTTCAACAGGTGGGCGGGGAACATCAGCCACAACAGCCTCTACGGATTCTTTCCCTTTGCCTCGTCCCTTGCCAGCACCGCCTCGAGGAGTCTTGGGAGCCATTCCTTGAGAGAAAAAAGCTAGGGTTTTTGTGAAGAAGAACTCTAAAAGCAAAGGCAAGGAGAGGAAGAACTCTCTCTCTCTCTCTCTATCTCACGCCTATTTATAGGCATGGTCGTACGCGTGAACCGATGAAGTGTGACCTCAGCTGTCGCCTCGGGTTCTGTGAAGAGATAACCGCAAATAAAAATAAAAAGATCATCATTAATCTTTCTTGGTTATCGAGGCGTTATCATTTGCATTAACTGAGCGGAGCATGCGCACCATCACTGATGCGCGGAGTATCTATGCGCCCCGACAGTCATCGCCCCAACCGCCATGCTTCTTATTCAAAGTATTCCAAAACTTGTCTAAAAGTTTTGAAAACTTTGAAGGGGGTCTTGTAGAAGCATAGAATTTCAGGACCAGAAATCCTATGCGCCAAACCCTACATGTGCCAGAGAGCTTGGACAAAGTACTTCACACAGCAAAAATAACAAATAGGGACATCGAAAGAGGACTTTTTATTACATATAAAAGTCTATTACATGTCTAGAAAAGGTTGTACAAAGGAGAACTTCTACAAAAAGAAAAAACCCTAAGTCTACAGCCAGGCACAGCGATCACCATGCGCCCTCAGTCAGGCGCATCCCACCATGCGCCCTCAGCAGGGCGCATCCTTTTCAGCAGCTCAGTCATGTGCATCCTCAGTTATGTGCATCCCTTTGGCAGATCAGTTATGTGTATCCCTTCAGCAGCCCAGTTATGTGCCGCTCTTCCAGCCAGGCTCACCGTCGTCTAAATGCTTCGACTAATGAAGCATTCATTAGACAGAACGAGGATGGAAATTAACCCTCTAGCTGGAGGAAGTGCTCCCCTAACCGAGGAAGAGAAGAGCACCGCAAGCCAACCTGTGGCCAGGGAAGGCTTCGAAAGAGCCTCCAAAGACCAAGGAAGATCGTAATCGAAATTGCGGCTAAAGGAGCAGCTTTCAACACAACTAGAGTGGGCAACACCCACTTTGAAGGAAGAAAGAGCCCCCAAAGCCGCAGCACCGCCATTCCGATCTACGGCTCTTCCGAAATAACGGAGACGAGGCTCGAGCATCCCTATATTTGGATGCAACAGGCACCTTCTGCCTGCCTAAGAAGCCCTCGACTCCAACTTTTGGATGTAACAGTTACCTTCAAGTGCATCAATGAAGACATTGCGTAGCATCTTCACCCTCGGAAGCATCTCATCAACAGAATGCATCCGAGTAAACAAGTTTATGTCGAAAGAACGTGAGAGAACGAGAAGCAAACTCTCTCCATGCCACTATTTATAGGCCGGGCAAATCAAACCCATACGCCAAGTGGATGGCTCTCCGAATTCTGTGCAATGAATTTGTATTAAATGGATGAATCGGACGCTTCAAATTCAGCCAAGTCAAAAACGGCTATTTAAAGCACTCGAAGATCGTAACAGTCTCACCATTAAAGACGTGTCACGAAGCGGATGCGCCGGCCAGACCGCGCATCACACAGACGCGCCCTTCAACATCAAGCGCATCACACAGACGCGCCCTTCAGCACCAAGCGCATCACAGGGGATGCGCCCCCATGCGTCCCCATACGCCTGGTGGAACGCCAATCGATGCGCCCACTCAGCTGTCCATCGAATGTCAAAAATATTAAATGCTGAACTGACAGAGTTGGCAGCACGCCTCCCGAAGTCTGAACAGTTCAGAAGACGAAGCGTCGCCAACGTCAGCATCATCATTATTTTCCTCCGACGGCTACTGCCACGCGGCCACCCGATCATCTTGCATGTGCCTCCGTAGCCATGTGCCTAAATCTGTATGTGCCTCAAAAGCCATGCACGTCAGACTTTTCACTGATCCCTAAAGACAGAAGGAAAGTCACCATTAAAGCTCTGCATGTGCCTCAAAAGCCATGCGCCCCAGACTTCTCTCTGATCCCGAAAGACAGGAGTTAAGTCATTACTGAAGCCTCGCATGTGCCTCAAAAGTCATGCGCCCCGAATGGTTCGTGACTCCCAAAGGTTACGAGCCAAAGCCTCCTCATGCGCCCAATCCTAGACGCATCCTACCAGATCATTCCCCATCAAATCCTAGATCTCTGAGCCATGGGTCGATGACACGTGTCCTTTGACTCAACTCACCCAAGATCTCAGCAACAAAAAAATCTTCTCCTCTGCTACGTGCCAGCTCACAACAGCAGCATGAAGAATTCAACCCCTCTATCAGGGCGCAGCGTCCATATGCCTCCATCAGCAATCACCACGTGGCGTCCCCGCGTCCAGGCGCACCCTACATATGCGCGTATGAGCAGCCAGCCTGCAAAGCTATAAATAGAGAGATCATTTTCTTCTCACCCACGAAGGAAAAAAACGAACGAACACACCACCAGAGAGGCAGATACAGACACTCAACGTCTTCCTCCTCTCAGCAAGCTCCAGCACCCAGAGCAATCCAGACCTTTAGAGAACCGATAACCTTCGTCAGATCGTCAACGGAGTCAACGCATTACCACTCACTCCATCGACACAAGGGACCCAGATAAACAAAAGTGTACTCCTAGGACTACATCTAAGTCCTATATTGTAATACTGTTCTGTTTGTATTAAAATTTACAATAAAAGAATTTTAATGGCAAATAGTAGCACGCCAAACGGAGCTGCGGAGGAGGAGGTACAAGCTGACGAAGTTGACCTCACGAAACTGTCCAAAATTAATACAATTTTAACGGTCAACTTGGTGGCCGGTTTTGATGTATCAAACGACAAAATCAACGGATGAAAATTGACAGGGATGAAGGTGGGTATATCGAGATTGTGACGGAGCGAAGAAATCGTCGATCCAACGGTCGAATTCTCGGGAAAATGCACGCAAAGTCGCTGTGACGGAATACAAAATCTGGATCGATCCTGCACGCGTCACGACGGAACTTCATGCGAAACGCACGAATCATCTCGACGGCACGTCCCGAAGGACGGTGGCCGTCAGGAGGCTGCTCGCCGGAGTGGGGCGCACGGCCAGGGGGGCTACGGCGGCCGTGCGGCGGCACGGCAGTGCACGACGGACATGGAGGTGGTGGCTCGGTTGATGAAGTGGTGGTGGTGATGACCATGGTTATGGTGGTGAAGAGGTTATTCATTGTGGAGAAGGAGGAGGAGAGAAGGCTGGTGTGGGTGGCGGTTGGCTGTGCTCGGCCAGGGGTGGCCGGAGCCACGGCCAGGGTGGAAGTCGGGCCAGGGGTGGCCGAGCTCGGAAAGGAGAAGGAAGAAAGCTGCTGTGGTTGTGTTGGTTGTGTGGAAAATTTATTAGAAGGAGAGAGAAAGAGGTGGGAAATTAATGGGAAGAGAGAGAGATGATAATATTCTCATCCTAAGAATTAGGGCCGGCCTATCCATGGGGTGTGTGAGTTTATGTTGTGTAGGGAATGGAGGGTGGTGATGAGTTGGGGTAGATCAAGGGCTAGGATTAAATGTAGAAAAATATCATTCTTAGGGATTAAAATCAATATTGTAATTTCTATTAAATATTAGAAATAGGTAAAATAGGGTATTTGATATTTTTCAAGGATAATGAGGCTGAGGGTGTCATGATGGAGGATAATATGGAGCTGGGGTTGGGTTCAATCAAGCCGGGTTGGATTAAAATCAGACATGGCGAAATATTCAAATTAAAATAGGTGTTGATGATCATGGGTAAATAAGTAGCACATGGAGATTCCAATAAATGTGACACGAGTGTCATACGGGTAGTAGGCTCAATGTAGGCCATGTCCATATTTAGGGCTGACAAGTTTTGGTCGATAGGGTACCCACAAATCAAGTTGGAAAATGAATGTGACACCGTGGGGTGAAATAAAATCGGATCACGTGTCAGAAAAGTTGTGCGAAGCAAACGGATCACAAAATGACGTGTCTGAGTGGGACACGAAGGTCAAGGGTGAAGAGTGTCTCGAGTAGATCATGGATGATAAGTTGGTTTCAAGAAAATAACTGGTCTTGTGCTCTCAAATTAAAAGTCACGGTAACGTACTAAAAATGATCAAGGAGAAGAGTGGAAAAATTAATTAATGATCAGATGGTCTAATTCGACCGGAAGTTCTGCAAAGCAAAAGAGTACAAGGGAACAAGTTTGAGTGGGACACTATATACCATCATGAAGGTAATCCTGTCTACTACAAAACTCGTAAAAAAGATTTCCAGAGTTGAACATCCCTGACACTCCAAATATCAATGGTACGGGAAAGCACATTTAGGAAAAATAACAGAATAAATTATTTATCGAAACCAATCAATCAGAAAATAAAATAAAATGAAAAAAAATCAACCCGAAATTCAGGGTGCTCATATCTCATGTGCACTTCGTGCAACGATTACTTTGATATGCATTGCACCACGTACAATAATTTACTTCCGACATGCATTGCACCACGTGCAACGATTTACTTCTCACACGTATTGCACATCTTGCAACGACTTATTTTCGACATTTATTGCACCTCGTGTAACGATTTTATTTTTGACATCTGTTGTACCTCGTGTAACGATTTACTCCCGACATTCAAAGTCAATGCCCAAATCCGTTCAACACATTCGATATTGACTTGTCACTTTCATTTTAACGCATATTTACAATCAACTCGTTGCACTTCCTGCAACGCATTATTTAAGTTTCCGCATTGGTGCAACCAATATTCACAACCCATTGCACCCTCTACGCTGAAATGGTCAATTTACGACACTATGTGTTGTCCAACAATGACAGAGTAAAGCTGTCATTGATGTTTTGATGGATCAAAATCGTCGTTTAACATAATATCCCTTTCAATTAAGTAATAGATTTGGCTTTGACGGAATGAAACCGTCGTTTGACATTAAAAATTACGTAAAAATTTGCTCCTAAAATTTTAGATCCCGAAACTCCCCTCCCAAAGCCCGCGCCTACGAAAATTTTCCTTCTTCCCTCTCATAACTTTTCTTCTCCCAGGACTTTTCTTTTCCCTCTCACCTCTCACCCCTCAAAACCAGGTGCTGGAAATCCCTTCCCAAACCAAGCGCTGGAAACCCCCTTCCAAACCCTATGGTTGAGCCACCGCCGAACGTACCTCCCAAATCATCAGGTAATCCTCTCGTTTATTTTCTAGCATTTGTTTCCTAGGGTTTATTTGTTGGGGTTTGTTCTGGTTTATTATCTAGGGTTTATTTGCTTTATATAACAAATCCTCCAATTTTAAGATTTGATAGAGTTTTACCTTTTTGTCAAAGATTTGTAGTTTATCAATCCTCTGTTATACTTTTTGTAAAGATTAGCTGGTTCCAGGCTGAGCTTGCTCATGCGTGTCACTGCTCGGATACATATCCGACCCTGATTCCTCGTTGCTTGACTTAGCCAATTAAAATTGATCGTCCACCCATGATGGAAACTCGCAAAAATGCTGAGTAGACAGATCAACTCCTCCTTTGAACTTACCAATGGGAGTTTTATATGTGTTGTGCATATCAACTACCATCTGTGCACACAAAGGACATGAATAAATTAAAACGCAAGAAAAATTTTCTTCCTTCTAACTCATCAACCCATATGCATGTGTTCAGAATTAATGTTAAATTAGGATAATCTGGGTTAAATGGTGAAAATATGGGATAATTTAATGACAAGGCAAATTCAACAATATTTGCATGTACATATAATATCTATACTATTCGTTAAAAAAATTTGGGATTGAAGAGTAACATTATTTATGGGAGTATCTTGGCTTTAGAAACATCATTAGTTCCTCCTTTCCTTGAATGTTTTTGAGGGTCAAGAAATTGCATTTTTTTTACTTGGTTCTTTGCATTAATAATTTTAGATAATTTTTAATTATCACTCAATTTCTTTACAGATAATTATTTTTACTTGCTCTTTTAGTTTAAATATTTTTTAATATTATGATTATACAGGCAGTCATGATTCAATTAGATGTATGAAAGTTGTTGTTTTCTTATAAACCCAAAACTTGCATATTAATGTCTGACATGTCAAATTAATTCAATTGTAATGAAGAAACTAAAATATTGCACAGTTGTAATACAGAAACTAAATCTTTACTTTGAAGATTATTCCTTTGAGTTATGTCTATGTAAACTTATGTATTGAAAATAATGTACATCTTTCTATACCAATTCTTCCTCTTGGCGGTATTTATGTTTATGGTGTTTTCAAATCAGTTTTGAACTGTCCTGTTAAGTTGCAATTTGATAACTTGAACTCTTAAAATCATTCAAGGCCAAGTCTTTTGATTTCAAATTGGCATTGACACTCCTTATGTGAGCAAGCTGTGGTTCAGTCTAAATTAGGATACCAATGGTTTGCTAGGACATGCACTCCTGACTACTTGGCAGAAGTGACTAGTCAATTAGATATGAGGTGGAAGTTCACTCATGAGCTTAAACTTCTTACTTGCCTATAGTCTTCTATATCACCATTGTACTAAAGTTTGCACTATATGCTAGCGAGGGTATCAACTTGTTATTTTTGTGGTCTAGCTTTAGATCTCTACTTGGTAGTTGATAAGTAATTTGATCATATATTGGAGGATAGTCTGCTAATATTTTGCAAATGATTAGTGTGAAGTTGAAGTTCTTATGAGATCTACTTTTTGAGGCATTATTTTATAATTCTGACCTGCCAACTAGCGTTTGTTTATGTACACTTCGTAAAGATTTATTCTTCTAGTTGTCAGCAACTTGATCTGGATTTATGGAGAGGGGACCGAAGAGGATAATTATGGGCTAGGAATTAAATTCAGTGAACACTGTGAAGCGGGTTTTTGCTTCCTTTCTTCGCTGGGCATTCTTACCGTCCCGTGGGTTTCTTTCTAGTTCACATTGAAATAAGTAAGAGAATAACGCATCAAACGAAACCAGAAATTGATACCCCTTATGAAGAATAAGAGCTGTATAGAGCAGCAAGGGAGGGTTGGGGATTGATGGAACCATGAGGGAATGAGAGCTGGGAATTCGAGAATTCTTTGTACATTTTATTGAATGGTATACATATTTATGTACATTTTATGTTATTTAACCGTTTTAATCTGTCGTCTTTATTTGACAGATAATAATTATCATTTTATTCAGCTATAAAACGATAGTCCAAAACTGTAGTTTAAATTTTGGGACACGCTAATAACGACGGATATTCTGACAGGTCAAAACTGTCGTTTAATGTGATTTACGATGGTTTTGGTCTGTCAAAAAATTTACGTTTTGGCATAGTGGCCTCGTGCATCGTTTCATTTCTCATTCAATATGTTACATTGCAACAACAACATCTCAAATCATATTTCACAATTTGTTGTACTTGCAGCAACTAACATTTTACGGCTCGTTGCATTCAATGCAACAAAACATTTTATGACTTTCTCCGCAACATCATGTAAATTCGAAGTACTTGAGGCAACGTTACCCGACTTTGTATTAGATTTGTTGTATGGAACATCTAGTGCGGCATCGAGTAGATTCAAGAATGATTTCGATTGGTGGTGGATAACTCTTTGGAATTGAAACAAAGTAAACGTCCTGAGAAAATTGAGCCTAGAGCTCTGATACCAATTTGTCATGCCCCAACCCAGAATCACCCGAATCAACGTCCTCGCAGGGGGCGTGATGCCGCACGAGCCTGGAGTTACGCTTGTGCAAGGCAATATGACAAGTTCTCAAATGGTTATCTTTGATTTGATATTAACAACGAAAGGAAAATAGAGTATACGAAACAATTCTCTTTATTGATATTCGAACTAAGATTACAAAGGCTTTCAATAGCCCAACTAAATTTGCCAGGTTGGCTACAATACTCAAGTTCTCTCTTGCCCACAAAGAATTTTACCGTTTCATACATCATGCCTTCTATATCTCGGCCGCATCAATCCTGTTGCATGTCCGAGCGTCAATGCGATCGCACGCTTGAACCGTTACGGTATTCCATGCCTCTGCGCGATCAAGCAAAACTTTATCGCGAAACTCTATTCCATGCACCCTGCATGAAAGCTGGTGGGAGATCAGCATGTTCGTCCTCGCATGTACTGACGAAAAGCCCAACATCCTAAACCGACATTTTAGTATTCATGTTCAATCATGCAACTTAGCTTATGATCTTGCTATATTCTCCTTAGGGTCGATTTTATGGCATATTCGAAAGCGATAAAGCATGTTATCATGGCAAGCATGTTATTCGAATTGAATAGGCAAGTAGGCAAGCTATCTCGTATTTGTTTCGTGGCACGACTTCTTACCAACGTCGACGCACTCGCCCTTGCACCGACGCAAGGTGAATACGCCCAATTTCTTCCTTATCATATTATAAGTACTCTCTATACAGGATCTATGTGTGCAGGACATATACGTGCCTACACTTTCAACCTATCGTTCTTTAACTATATGGAGGTCTTGGCGTATCTGTGCCAGAATGGACTAAAGGTGTTTCTCTTTTCTTTTTTTTCTCTCTTTCTTTTCTTTCTCGAATTTGGGTAGTCCGACGTTTCACGGGTTGGGTTGCTATCCCAAACAACCGAAACATACCGCGTGCATACCATCATTTGTGGCTTTTTACATCTATAACCGATGGCTAGTCGAATTACATATGAGCGCCCATCAAAGATTATATCCTTCCTAGGATGTCACTTCCCGTTCCCGAAATACATATTCTAAATATATGTACTGCTGGAATGTATTTATTTAATATGTATCATGTATTGTTCTATATTTAAATTCTTTTAATTTCCTGCTAATTATTTTTCTGTATTTTACTTTCTGCTTTTATACTCTGCTTTAGCTTTGCTTTGGGTTCGGCTTGGATTGGTTCAATTATGTTGGTTCATCACGAACCGAAACAAACCCCCACCTACCACCACCCCTTCATTTAAAGTCCCATCCCCATTCTCTCTCTTCATTACTTCACCATTACTCTTCTTCTTCCTCATAAACTCTCCCCACCTACCTAGCCGCATAGGCAAGTGCCAACTTGCTTCTTGATGGATCTTCATTTTTGTTGTTCCATTGTCTTCCTCTCAAGATTCTTAGATACTTTAGTACTCAGTATTTTTAATTTCCATGGCTCATTTCATGTAGATCTAAGTTTAATGTATTTTCGGATTTCTTAGGTTTTGATCTAGTAACTTTGTTATTTTTTAAATTTTGATGGTTTCATGTTGTAGAGAATTTCGTTCTACCCCATTTTGACCTATGGAAGTCAAGATTTGGGCTTGAAATGAAGGATTTGGAGAGCTTAGAAGTAATGGCTTCCCATGGGTCTTCTTCTCAGAAAAGTGGAGAAGAAGAATAGTGCTTGACCGTATGAGTTTTTCATACGGCGAGTCTTCCTGGCCGCATATAATTTTCCCAGCCACATGGCAGCTTCCTGGCCGCATGAGCGCTTGACGTTCCCGGCCGCATAAGGACCCGAGTTCCATCTGGCCGCATAACTTGTTAGTCTGGCCGCATAGACTTGCTAGCCGCATAAGGATATGTTGATTATATTGGCCGCAGCCGCATGAGCTTCGTTATTTCGGCCGCATGAGAATTGTCAGCCGCATGGTCTTAGCTCATCCGAACCGCATAGGGGCAGGCATCCCAGCCGCATGAGCTTCCATCATTTGAGCCGCATGAGCTTCCTCATTTCGGTCACATATGATTTGCCAGCCGCATGGACTTTAATTGCCACAGCCGCATGAATTTCTAAACTTCATCCGTATGAGACTTTTCATCCGAGCCCCATAGGGATTTATTTTCCTAGTCGCATGACTGCGGTTGAACCCCAGCCGCATGGGACTCAACTCCTGACAGCAAGGCATTGAGCCGCATGGGACTTGTTTCACCCTAGCCGCATAGGACTGATTTTTCCAGCCACATGAGGCTCGCGACTTCTTGGCCGCATGATATTCTGAGCCGCATATGTGCGTGTTATCTCGGCCGCATGAACCAATAAATTCCTGGCCGTATGAACTCTGGACCTAATGCCTTTTTGGCTGGTCCTTGTCCCGAATTGATATTGATTGACATTGACTGATCGTCTTGGCATTTATTAACATTAATTGTTATCTTGACATTAACATTAATTATTATCTTGAATTATGATTGATCATGCGTTCCTAGTTGGAACTAAGAGACTGGCTAGTCGTCTTATTAAATGAAATGAATGAGACACGTTCATATTAATTATGAACTCTTGTAATCGATTAGTCGATCCCGAATATTGGCATACAGGCACCTGCAGGCTACAATTTATTTATTTATTTATTTATCTTACTAAAGCAGCATGTGTACTTTATGGTCAAAGCATGATTTTTCCGTGGTTAGTTTTGATTGTTGAATTACGCTATATAAGACTTACAACCTAAACCGCACAGTTATCGTTGTAGAGTTGTGTATATCGTACCCCGTACGGAAGTACTCATTTTGAATGACCATGATCCACGGCATGGGATTTCACTCAACGTAGAGACAATTAAGTTAAATAAAATAATGATTGCATGGAGAGAATGGATTTCGAGTTCTTACATGACAACCCTCTTTGGGACTATTAAGTGCCCGACAGGCCGGCTGGTTCCCATAGATACTGCAAATCTGCCACACGGGCAGGAAGCGGTATCTGCTTATATTATTTATTGTATATTATATATTGATGACGGGCGTCCTGCTGGGACTCGTCTAATTCATGATTAGCACAATCTATTGACTGGATAGACTAGCCTTGCTTGCACATAGTAAGAACTGATGAATCCTTATTGCATAATTCCAGGATAACTTGGACCTCACCATAGCAAGCCGTAGTAGTAAATGGACGTTTTAAATTGATTTGTTTGTGTACTGTATCTACTCTGTTACCTAACTGAGATGATCAGAATGTCGGGACATGACGGGCCAACTTCTGTCCTTGTTTGGTTGGGAGGTTGGTTCGAAGTGTCGTGATGTTATGTGAATCCTAGAAGATAGCAGAGATCTATTATCATATTCTCTTATTACTGGCTTCATTTCTCATATCTTGATCCTTTGCGGTACTTGCTATTAGAGGTCTAACCTCTCTAGTTTTGTATGGCCAGATTTAGAGCCGGTTCCCGAGGACTCAGCTTACTTTTACCTCCAAGATGGTCAATACTAGAGGAATGATCGCAGGAGGACTCGAGTAGGTTCCTTACTTCCCCGTTCGTTTTGTTACTTACTTTATACTTAGCCGTTTGGCACCGACATGTTAGTCGAATTGTCTTGTACTTACTTTTACATAATTATAACCAAGTCAGACTGCAGCTGATAACAATTGTGTATACTTGCTACATCATCTGGCTATATTTTGTAAAGCCAGATATCAAGAACATTTTGACTAAGCATTTGGAACGCCTTACTGCTTTATCTTACGTGTTCTCTATTACTGTTTCTTATTTGAATGATTGAGACAATAGATGTGAAGTGACCATAGCGAGACTCTCATGAAGTATGCACCCCCTTGTCTTTTTAGACAGTATTGATCGTATTATACGGTATTCATCTACCCGTAATACATAGCTGGCTGAGTCATTCCTCCGCTCTCCAGTATTCTCGTTCTAGGGCGTGACAAGGTTTTAGTGGTGGCCCATGCAGGTCTTGTAATGACCCGTTCCGCCCTAGCGGAATGCCGATTCAAACGGCAAGTGCAACGACTCAAACGAGTTGTCGACTCGAAGAGTTGCGTCGACCCGATGAAGTATCGATGTGAATCGATGCAAGACTTACATTAGTCCGTCAAAGATGAATCCAGACTTAGACTTTCAAAGGCGCGCTCAGAGTATCGCTCGGCCGATGCGAACATCGCTAAGGTGGGTGGCTCCGATGAACCCGTCTTTGCTTAGAATCCAGACACTATTGTTAGAATCGCTAGGCGATAACACCACGCATGCTAATAAATGACTCAACGCACCTAGCTAAGGGAATAATCCCATCTTGTATGCTTGTGTAGAACATAAAAAATAACTTGGAAAATATGCGAACTCTGGCACCGCGCTCCACGCTCGTACTAAGACACAGGCTTACGTATCAAATTCCTTATGCGTTCAACGATGAAACAATAAATAGTTTACAACAATGAAACGGGAAGACTGTCAACATAGTCGATCCGAGTAGAGTATAGCAACATTGAAAGATTATGGGACTGATGGATCGCCAAGGCGACTCCCGTACGGAGAGTTGCATAATGTATGAATGAATAAGTGAATGAATGAATCAACGAATGAATGAATGAATATGTGAATGAATCAATGAACGAACGAACAAGTGAAAGAAAGAAAAGAATGAATGAAGAAAAGATAAGAAAGAAAGGAATGGTTAGCGACAGGTATGACGGGCACGTGGCAACGGGGCTCGCTACCCGCGCTGCACGGACGCCAACCTGGTCGATAACGCATTATGGCTAAGGGTTAGCCTACGACTCAGAGACAGCCGTTATGTTAATATAACAAACAATACGAAATGGTCGTGGACAATCCCCTCGTATACGGGAGGTAGGCAGAATAAGGGATTTCCAGCGGCACGGTCAAAGGGGGGACGTGCCGGTCCGGACGGAAATCAAAATGGCTTATGACCAGGCCTGGATGTGGGCTTGGCCACTCAGGAGACGTAAGGCCGGTTATTTCAAAATACTATCAAGGTGTACCGACCCCGCACGCTATGATAGGTGAGAAATTACCAAGGAAGAAAGGGTCCAAAATGGCTTGTGGTGCCAGCGATCGGTGCATATAGATTATGTGCGCTTTGCTGGTGGCAATCCACGTGCAAGTCCTTGCATTGAAATCAAAGTAGTCTAAGTTAATTGAACAAGGCACCTTCTGAACAGGCTTGAATGTAACACACCAAATGAATAAGAGTACTTCGTGCAAATAAATTTGAAAACACGCCTACGATGCGCTAGAATCTGAGGCAGGGACACGCCCTTGAACACTGAATGTTACGCGAATTACATTAAGTTGTTACATATAAATTGTTGACTAACTTGGTTTACTTTGGATAGGAAAGGCCGGATGGTAAGCATGGGTAAGTCGTGTATATATTTCCATGCGACACTTGAAATTGGCAACACGAGATAGGTTATAAAATATGCCATAAAAATGATCGTAAGGCAAGATTAGAAAGATAATGAATGATAGACGGTGCACAAAAGTAAATAGAACGTGTTTGGTAATGATAGCATTGTGGGCGAGCTAGCCTCCCCACCAGTGCATAACAATGTACTGATAACCCCACAATCTGCTTGCAGGATGCAGGAGACGCCGGCGGATGCAGAGCTTCCCTCGAACGTGCTAAGGCGCGGAGCCAACTCTGGAGCCTTGGAGCGTTGCAAGGAGCTGAAGCACCCTATACAGGACATAATGTATTGGAACATCGCCATGAATTATTCCATTTTGTAAGCCACTTGGCACGCCTTTTATGTTTCAGAGAGAGAGAGCTTGAGCGATTTGTAATATCGGCCTAGCGCCGCTTGTAAACTTCTTGAAAATCAATAAAGAGTTTGCATTCGCTTCAACTTGTGTTCATTTACTTTCCATTGTAAATGGGGACACTCTGTGGCCTAGCTCAAATTGGCCATTTCTGGGATTAGCCTTGCACGGGCGCAACCTAGGCCCGTGCGGCATCACGCCTTAGCGAGGACGATCGCTCCTACGAGAGCGGGACGTGACAGATTGGTATCAAAGCACGGCTTTACGTCCTTGGACTTTATTTCGATTCTCTCAGTTTTGAAAGCTCGCTGAAACAAAAGAAGTGTACGCTCTCTCTCGTTGTGCCTTAGGATGTTCCATAAAATAAGTCTAATATTTTCAAAAGCTCGTACAAGTACTCGATTGAACGGGATCGATAGGCGAAGGCCTTTGTGCCAAACCACAACGGATTTAAGTTGGAAGGAACCGATGCTAAGAGTTAGCAAACGCAGTGCGTGCTTGAATAACCTTACGCTGACAATGGCGAACGAGTACACGAGACCAGAGTATAGTTTGAGCGGGATGGTTATGCACAAAGCCTTTGGCTAAGATGTGTTGGGTATCGCGCACCTAGACCCTCTGGTGCGAACGAGTTTGCAAGCGAGATTGACTATCGCTCGAACGAGAATAAGTGAGACTTAAAACGTTTGTCGATAGGGACGCTACTTGACTGGCGCTAAAACGAACATGAATGATTCTTAGAGTTTGGGGAAACGAGCGAACGCACATTTGAACATGTCGATTGTGAATCGAATGACCTATTGAGGAATTGTGGAATGACTTGACTCCGAGTGGTGTATGTGATAGCTTCGAAGAAGAATAAGAGTGAGTGTCGACGACTAGTCGAGTGGCTCGAACCCTAAGTGGTGTATGGACATTATAGAAATTGTTCGAACGAGACTAAAGGATTTACGGATAGAACGAGTATGTCGGCAAGCGATGATATCGCGCAAGCCTTAGAAAGAGTAACGATTAGTTGGTCGTGATTCGACGGTCTCAAACGAGAAAATCGTTCGGGCGAGTTAAGAATGCGTAGTGCGAATTACGGAACGATTGAATAGAGAGTCGGAACGATGAAACTAACGGAGGTCTTGGTCGAAAAAATATAGAAGATCGTGCATGCGAATTTGAAATGTCGAATGGATTGAAACTTTAGTTAAGACGAAATACTAAGATGAAATCGAAGTTAGCACGATTGGAAGATAGCATACATGGAAAATGTTGATTTGGAAATACGAGAATGAATGAAGACTTGGAATAGGTGTTGCTCGATAAAGAGTCAGCACGAGACAATGTGAATTAAGGAATTAAGTTGCACGACTCAGAATTCGTTACAAAAGGAAGATCGTCAGGTTATGTACATCATCGATGGTATTGAGGCGTATCAAAGATCGATGTACGATAAATCGGGGGTACTCTGATTCGATGAATGATGATCGAGTTAGAAGTTATTGTTTTAAAGGATGCTATATTGGGGAATTTTGATAGAAACGTATGTTTGGAATGAGGAAGGGAAGTGACTTGATTGTTCGGTGATAACCACAACGACAATGATCTTGTCTTGTGCGAGTACAACTCCAGCCTCGTACATGCGTCGCGTCGGATTTGGAACGATCGTTCCGTGAGCGTTGGCATGGTGATTCATGTCCAGCGGGAATGATCGAACTCGAAATACCTTGACATGGCAATTTTGATTGCTACGACTTGTGGTTTGAAGCAAAGGCAAATTTTAGGATTGATCGGACTTATGATGGATGACTAAGTAAAGTTGAGGATTGAGTAGGCCCAATCCACGTATCGAAAACGAGTAAGTCTAGACACAACGTAAGAGTTACGTCCCGATGAGGACGATTATTCCACGGGAATGTTGACATGGTGATTCATATCCGTCGTGGATAATCAGACTTGCGTGAGATCGGGGCGCGACATATTGCAAGGCTAGACGACCTTGTGATCAACTACGTGAATTGGATAGGATGGATAGGTGAATTGTGTCAAACATATTTGAATAGATAGACTACAAAAATTGCTAGTGTGGGCATACGATATTAACATGTCGAGGATTCGGTTGAGGACAACCTATCGTAGGATGATTCCTAAACGAGCTCGGACTTGGAGCGGAGAATGTGTTGATGCGAATAGGACGAACACTGCTTGAGGTTTAGAAATTTGAGTGAAACGAACTTGGGTAGAAACTCCCGTACAAGCGAACAAATGGTTTGACCATAGGATTTGGGGCGAGCATCGTGCAACGACCTTGCACGATGAGCCACGGACTTGACTTGTAACTATGACCTTGTGAGCTGACCTAGCAGATAGGCGGACGACCCTATGTCAAGTGATTGAACCTGTGCGATTGACATTAGAGTATCGTCTGGACGGACGATAGACTTGGGACAACAAGACTTAGAGTAGGATGGAGAATTGGGAGTGTGCGTGAAAGACAACGAAAATGGCCCCAAACGAATGAAATGATAGGAATGGATGATATGCAAATAAAGTTGGGATAACGAATTGAATCATTGGTCGAAAGACGTACTCGATGATAGTACAATACTTGGTCTCGAATCGGACAAAAATTACATAGACTTGGTCGACTCCGCTAAGAAGAAATCGTATTGATTTCGTAGACAAGAACGCTTGAGAAACAAATCGGATCATCTCGATGACCGAGATCAACGATAGTGAGATGCATACGAGTTCGGTTTTTAATCGAAATTAGCAAAACGATCTGCAAATCAAAACTATCACGAGTAGCTTGTCCGACTTCGCTAGTCGCTAAGCTTGGTTGAAATGTACGTATTCGGGGGACGCCTTGAACATGTGCACGATCCAAACTCAGCGATATGATGAACTCGAATGCAGCTGCAAGTGGGTGTTGAGATGCGCATAAACGAAAGTGAGTTAGCTTCAGCCTACGACCCTCGCAGTTGATGAATTATAACGTGTCCCGTGCAACCGTTATAGTCCTATGACACAACAAAATCGCAACCAAGTCGAAGAAACATGACGATTGAATAAGTACCATCAAGTCTAAAATGAATGAATAGTCGTCCCATAAAATTCACCAAACATATGCAACGCAAAAGTTGGAAGAATAACCGAGTATAGTTCGATGCCATCAAACGATACAGCCATTCGATAAGAAATTGTCTAAGATGCACACACGGCATGAGTTAAGGAACGATAGGATGACCCACACTCAGGAAGTCTCGAGGACGAGACTTGTTTTGGGTGGTGTATTATGTAATGACCCGTTCCGCCCTAGCGGAACGTCGATTCAAACGGCAAGTACAATGATTCAAACGAGCCGTCGAATCGAAGAGTTGCTTTGACCCGATGAAGTATCGATGCGAATCGATGCAAGACTTACATTGGCCCGTCAAAGATGAATCCAGACTTAGACTTTCAAAGGTGCGCTCAGAGTATCGCTCAGCCGATGCGAACATTGCTAAGGTGGGTGGCTCCGATGAACCCGTCTTTGCTTAGCCTAGACACATAATAATACGGACACTATTGCTAGAATCGCTAGGCGATAACACCGCGCATGCTAATAAATGACTCAACGCACCTAGCTAAGAGAATAATCCCATCTTGTATGCTTGTGTAGAACATGAAAAATAACTTAAAAAATATGCGAACTCTCGCACCGCGCTCCACGCTCGTGCTAAGGCACATGCTTACGTATCAAATTCCTTATGCGTTCAACGATGAAACAATGAATGGTTTACAATAATGAAACGGGAAGACTATCAACATAGTCGATCCGAGTAGAGTATAGCAATATTGAAAGACTATGGGACTGATGGGTCGCCAAGGCGACTCCCGTACGGAGAGTTGCATAATGTATGAATGAATAAGTGAATGAATGAATCAACGAATGAATGAATGAATATGTGAATGAATCAATGAACGAACGAACAAGTGAAAGAAAGAAAAGAATGAATGAAGAAAAGATAAGAAAGAAAGGAATGGTTAGGGACAGGTATGACGGGCACGTGGCAACGGGACTCGCTACCCGCGCTGCACGGACGCCAACCTGGTCGATAACGCATTATGGCTAAGGGTTAGCCTACGGCTCAGAGACAGCCGTTAAGTTAATATAACAAACAATACGAAATGGTCGTGGACAATTCCTTCGTATACGGGAGGTAGGCAGAATAAGGGATTTCCAGCGGCACGGTCAAAGGGGGGACGTGCCGGTTCGAACGAAAATCAAAATGGCATATATCCAGGCCTGGGTGTGGGCTTGGCCACTCAGGAGACGTAAGGCCGAATATTTCAAAAGACTATCAAGGTGTACCGGCCCCGCACGCTATGATAGGTGAGAAATTACCAAGGAAAAAAGGGTCCAAAATGGCTTGTGGTGCCAGCGACCGGTGCATATAGATTAGGTGGGCTTTGCTGGTGGCAATCCACGTGCAAGTCCTTGCATTCCATCTTGTAAGCCACTTGGCACGCCTTTTATGTTTCAGAGAGAGAGAGAGCTTGAGCGATTTGTAATATCGGCCTAGCGCCGCTTGTAAACTTCTTGAAAATCAATAAAGAGTTTGAATTTGCTTCAACTTGTGTTCATTTACTTTCCGTTGTAAATGGGGACACTCTGTGCGACTCTGTGGCCTAGCTCAAATTGGCCGTTTCTGGAATTAGCCTTGTACGGGCGCAATCTAGGCCCGTGCGGCATCACGCCTTAGCGAGGACGATCGCTCCTACGGGATCGGGGCGTGACAGGTCTGATTTTAGACTTGTGGGGTGTTTTGATTTATAGGATGTCTCAATCACACATGTTCCCCCTGATCTTATAATTCGTTGTTCTCAACACTAGCTTGACATTCCCGTACCCTTCGGCTTCATTGATCCTACATGTCCGGTCGTTTGATTGTTCGTTTGTCCCTTTCCTTAGGGGCACCTTGTCCGCATCTGTCAGAATTGGACATCAACAACAAGGGCAACATGGACAACCTGACCAGGTTGGTCAGCTACAAGGGCAAGAACTACTTCAAGAGACTATCCAAGAAGAAGTGATAGTAGAAGCAGCAGCTGGATCGCAGTATCCGGAGGTTCCACCACCACCAACAGTTCCATCTACCCCTGTGGAAGTAGACACACCAGCCCTTCTGGAGATCATGAGAGGGATGATTGCTACTCAGCAACATCAGATGTTAGCCCAGAAGCGCATGCACTCTCAGTTGCAAGAGCAGAACGTACTACTCAACCAAGGATTGCAGACAGCCTTGGAAAGAGGGGCGAAGACAGATTCAGGAGCATCAGCCAGGTTTTGCAAGTACAACCCTCGCCGTTTCGAGGGCACAGAGGATGCCATCTCAGCAGATGCATGGCTTAAGGATATTGATGCTATTCTGACGGCAGCTAAGGTACCGGCAGAAGAACGTATGGATCAGGTGAAGTTGTTACTTCAGGATCTCGCACGTGATTGGTGGGAATCAGAGGAAGTGGACGTCAGACGTCCTGTTGCTTGGGACAATTTTACTACAAGGTTCAAGACCAAGTAATATGGAGTTATGGCACAATTTGAGCTACAACAGAAGTTTATCAACCTCAAGCAGGCCGACAAGACAGTAGATGCTTATGCAGCGGAGTTCTGCAGATTGAGTAGGTTCGCCCCAGAGATGGTAGCAACGGAGAGCCAGAGGGCTATGAGATTTCAGCAAGAGTTTCATCTAGATCTCTTTCAATTGATAGAGGGGCACAATTATCAGACTTTTGACGAAGTATTGACGGCAACCCGAAGGCATAAGATCACCATTCAGAGGATCACAGCAAGGACTGGAGGTCAGAAGATGTCACGCCCCAGAACCAGAATACTGGAGAGCGGGGGCAGACATAGCCAGCTACGTATAACGGAATGGAATCCACACCGCTATACGGTCACGACTGTCTAGATATATGAGGGTTTCACTACAATCCATCAGTCTCTTAAGGTAATAAAATAGCCTATTGTCTCAATCTCAACCAACTAATAATAATCACAAGATATCAGATCACCAAATATACAATTGTAAGGCGTCCCAAACATTACATATCCAGATGATCATGAAGCTAGTCGTACAAAATGTAAGGACTAGCAAGAGTTTAAGTCATACATGATCAACCTCGAGTTGCCAATCATGCTTACAGCCCGTAGGCAGACAGTAAATAAAGTTGCAAACGAGCTAACACTTGCTCGGCGGCTAAACGCCTCAAAAGAATAAATTTATAATAGAGTGGGAGAGCAAAAATAAACCCACTCGTTGCCCTGGTTACGCCTGGTGACCACCATCGGGCTGAAAAGCAGGGAGATCCTTTGGTGCTGCTCCGGTATCTGGCCATACAAAACCAGCTGGGTCAGACCCCAAAAAGAGCAAGTGCCACAAAGGAGGCTTCACTTAAGAACTAAAACCAGCAATTAGCACAAGAGTAAAATTACATAATAAAAGGCAGTAGTTTAAGAAGAAGCATGATGGGTAATTATAAAAGACAATCTTGTATAGAATCACTAAAAGACAGGACTATGGAAAGAAAATATGACAGGATGATATACGATGTGATAACCATGGAACTATTCAGATAGCCAGGTTACAACCCGTAAACCAAACAAGGACCGGGGTTGTAACCCTTCGTCTGAACGGAACTTTGTTTCTCTCACCATTTATCGGCAAGATAAATATAAAAAAAATCAGGTCAAGTAACATTCTGGAGTGATAATCATTATGGTGACAATCTGGAGAGTACAAGGCATTAGAGTGACAATCTGGAGTAATAATCATTATAGTGACAATCATTCAATCATTCTGGTACAATCTTACAATTAATCAATTCTAGACAATACTATACTGGACTAGACTCCATCCAAGCAATCACGGCCAATCATTGCCTACGGCTTTCTATATTAACTAACTAGGGTTATCACAATCCTAATTACTAGCAAGATGCAATGAGATGCTCCAAGTAGTCACAGGCCCTGCAGCTATCCAGGTTATCCAGGCAATCATTATAGTGACAATCTGGAGTGTACAAGGCATTAGAGTGACAATAGAGTTCAATCATTAAAGTGACAATCAAGAGTGCCCCACATGACAGTGGGCTGGAAATGTGCCCTACTCGTCGGCAGGCTACAAGTCCAAACATTTGCGGCCGGGATAACGGGATCGCCTGTAACTGGGGAACATCTCTTCATGTCTAATGAATTATTCTAGTCATTAACCTTAGTCCATTTCAGTAGGTACTCCTGACCGTGGTACTCAGGAGTCCCCTCCTAGACATGATACAAGACAGGACTGGATTATTTGTACAAGCACAATCGCCCACGGTGTCCAGGTAATTATACAGGTCATGTCATGTCAGGTAGCCGTCGCAACAGCTATTCGAGATAATTATGTCAGGTTATCGTGCCAAGTGTACTAGTTAGGAGTGCGCCACGACGGGCCACTATCAGGTCATGTTGGTCATATTGGTCATGTCAGGAGTGCACCACTACGGGTCACTGTCAGGTCGTGCTCAATTATCAATTCCAAACATATCAAATGAATTCATGATTTTCAAGTTCAGGACAAAAGGCGTAAGGATATAAAATAGTCGTAAAATATCTAATAAAATATCAATATTCAGGGCTATAGAAGAGCCATGCGGCCAAGTCATATGCGGTCAGAAAAGGGTAGACTCATGCGGCCCAATTAGAAGAGCACATGCGGCCAGGGTCACTGGATCCCATGCGGCTAAGATAAGGGGGCGCATGCGGTCAGGAAGATAGGAAACTCATGCGGCTGGGGGAATGGGTCTTATGCGGCTAGCTGGCCAATCAGGTACATACGGCCGGAGGGGAGTGGGGTTCCATGCGGCTCGAGAAGAAGCAACCCATGCGGCTGCGGGGGAAGGGAACCATATGCGGCTCAGAAGGGAAGAGTACTCATGCGGCTACGGGGAGCAATGCCTATGCGGCTGGGAGCAAGTGTGCATATGCGGCTCGCGAGTGTTGAGTTCATGCGGCTCAGGGTGAAGTCCTCATGCGACTGGGTCAAGCAAGTCTCATGCGGCCAGCGGGAATGGCGCATGCGGCTGCAGAGTTCAGAACTTATGCGACTGGAAATCGAACGAGTTATGCGGCCAGATGAGTTCGGCCCTCATGCGGCTCAATTACTTCCAGCCATGCGGCTGAAGAGAACACTTGCCGCATGAATATTCATGCGGTCAAGTCAAGCACTGTTCATCTTCTCCAAAATTTCAGAGAAGAAGAACACCATGAGAGCCAAGTCCTCAAGCTCCATAACTCCATCATCCGGAGCCCAAATCCGAACTTCCATTGGTCAAAATGGGGTAGAACGAGCTACTCTACAACATAAAACCATCAAAACACAGAAATAACAAGATTAAGTAGATCAAAACCCAAGAAATCTGAAAATAATGTAAACTTAGATCTACAAGAATCTAGCCAGGGAAAGTGAAAATACTAAGTTCTAAAGTTAGTTAAAATGCTGTAAGGAAGAGAATGAAGCAATAAAATTGGAGTTCCTCCATGAAGCAAGTTGCACTTGCCTAGACCTCTTTCTCCTCTCTCTGGTAGGTAAGAAAGTAATGGGGAAGAAGAAGATGAGTAATGAAGAGAGAGAAGGAATAAATGGCAATAAATATCAAAGGTGGTGGTAGGTAGGGGGTTCACATTGGTTCATATTGAACCAAAGAAAACCGAGCCAAGCCGAACCAAGCCAAGAAATAACCAAGCCAAGAAGGAAATCATGCAATACAAGAATGAAATACGTACACGTATTCCAAGAATACATAATACGAACCACAGGCATTACAACTCTACCCACCTTAAAAGAATTCCGTCCTCGAAATTTAATCAAGAGGCTAGAGGAGCAATGACAAGCTATATTAATCACATGCAAGCTATAACTAGGCAGACAATCACTCATTCAAGCAAGGAATCGAAGGCATGAGGCATAAGAAGGACATTATACCTCACGAGTCAAATAAGTCGGGATAACGTGATCGGATATCATCCTCACACTCCCACGTTTGACTCTCCCAAGGAGCGATGAACTCAAGCGACATAAACTAAACTGATAGTCTTGCGCTTGAGGTCTCTCTCCTTGGTCAAACAGGGACACGGGCCTTTCCTCATACGAAAAGGTTGGTACCAATAACCGTTTTCGAATGATCTAGGACATGGCTCGGGTTCGGAATATACCGTTGTAATTAGGACACATGAAACATGACACGTGTCCTGCATAACAACGACAGAAAGTAAGACAATAGGATACAGATACCTCTCTATCGATACCTCTCTGTCGATTCTGGATCTGGGCCTGGGCCAGGGCGAACTGCTAAGGCCTCTGTTGCTGAAAAGTCTGGGCCTGAGTCGGCAATGGCCTCGGGAACGGGAACTGCTGTTGCTGGTGAACTGGAGCTGGTACTGGTGCTGGTGCTGGTCCCCTAACCGAGGGACTAGATACTGTCGATGCTGAATCAACTCTGAAAGGACAGGACCCTACCCTATGATCCGGTGCTCCACACAATAAACACAATCCCAACGCCTTGCGACACTCCGCTACCACGTGTCCAGGCTTCCAACAATAAGAATAGCCTACGGCGGAAGACTGTGCTTGCTTCTGTTTTTGCTGAGGGTACGTCAGGGTTGAGTGCTGGACCGACGTCACTGAGGTCGCTCGCCTCGGAGCTCCAATAGTTAAAGCCCTGGCTCCCGGGGCTGGGGCTGAAGACTGATTCATTTGATGGTGGGACCGCTTCCGACCTCCGGTCCTATCCACTATTCTCAGGGAGGTATACTCGTGCCTTCTTGCTGCTCGCAACACCGCATCATAGGTCTGATGCTCGAACTGTTCTACTGCCAATATAATCTCCAGGTAAAGTCCTTGCTAGAACCTTTGCGCTCTGTCATACTCGGTTGCCACCAAGGTGGGAGCAAACCTACTGAGTCTGGAAAACTCGACCGCATATCCGTCGACCGTCCTCCCCATCTGCTTAAGATTACTGAACCTGGACTGTAAGTCATATCGAGCCACTGCATCGTAATACTTGGTCTGGAACTTCTCGCTGAATACTGCCTAGGAGACAGGTGTGGCCAATCCCACTGCTTGTGCGGCCCACCAACTGCAGGCTAGATCCAATAACTGTAGGCGCACCACAGCCACCTTCTCGTCTTCTGGAGTCTTTGCGGCTTCGAGAATCACCTCTATATCTTGTAGCCAAGCATCGGCAGCAATGACATCCTCGCTGCCATCGAAGAATGGAGGGTTCAGGCGCTTAAAACTGTTGACCGCACTGTTCCCTCGGGGTCCACTTCTATTCAGAGCATCTTCCATTGCCTGGTGCAAGGCATCGCCTCTACGATCTTGGGAAGCTAACAATGATCTGATGATACCCACCAAAGTGCCATCATCAGGATCTGTAGGCTGGACTAGCTGAACTGGCGGCTCTCCTTCAGTAGGTATGACTCGGGAGGCTGCTCCTGAGTGCTGGGCCTGATCTTCTGGTTGCTGCTGGTCCACGGGAGGTGATCCGCCTGGCTGGTTGGTAGGACCATGAACAATTCTGCTGAAGAAGACGACATGGGAATAATAAGGAAGGACCATGACAGATCAACGATTGCAAGCATGTGATCAGGACAAGAATTTTCAGGAATCAAGAGGATACAAGCAGAGATCAAGGGCAAGTACTGATTGAGACATCTATTCGGTAAACCCTCACACATTTTGATTAACAAGACCTGCATGGGCCACCACTTAAACCATGTCACGCCCCAGAACCAGAATACTGGAGAGCGGGGGCAGACATAGCCAGCTACGTATAACGGAATGGAATCCATACCGCTATACGGTCACGGCTGTTTAGATATATGAGGGTTTCACTACAATCCATCAGTCTCTTAAGGTCATAAAATAGCCTATTGTCTCAATCTCAACCAACTAATAATAATCACAAGATATCAGATCACCAAATATACAATTGTAAGGCGTCCCAAACATTACATATCCAGATGATCATGAAGCTAGTCGTACAAAATATAAGGACTAGCAAGAGTTTAAGTCATACATGATCAACCTCGAGTTGCCAATCATGCTTACAGCCCGTAGGCAGACAGTAAATAAAGTTGCAAACGAGCTAACACTTGCTCGGCGGCTAAACGCCTCAAAAGAATAATTTTACAATAGAGTGGGAGAGCAAAAATAAACCCATTCGTTGCCCTGGTTACGCCTGGTGACCACCATCGGGCTGAAAAGCAGGAAGATCCTTTGGTGCTGCTCCGGTATCTGGCCATACAAAACCAGCTGGGTCAGACCCCAGAAAGAGCAAGTGCCACAAAGGAGGCTTCACTTAAGAACTAAAACCAGCAATTAGCACAAGAGTAAAATTACATAATAAAAGGCAGTAGTTTAAGAAGAAGCATGATGGGTAATTATAAAAGACAATCTTGTATAGAATCACTAAAAGACAGGACATATGGAAAGAAAACATGACAGGATGATATACGATGTGATAACCATGGGACTATTCAGATAGCCAAGTTACAACCCGTAAACCAAACAAGGACCGGGATTGTAACCCTTCGTCTGAACGGAACTTGGTTTCTCTCACCATTTATCGGCAAGATAAATATAAAAAAAAGGGTTATTTACACTAACTACCCCTATGTTTTTTATTTATAACACGGGGTACCCCTACTTTTAAACTATTTACACTAACTACCCCTATGTTTTTGGTTTATTACACGGGGTACCCCTACTTTAAGGAAAAATAAAAAAATTATAACACTAACTACCCCTACGTTTTCTAAAGGGAGGGGTAGTTAGTGTAAATAGTTTAAATCAGGGGTACCCCGTGTTATAAATCAAAAACATAAGGGTAGTTAGTGTAAATAACCCTAAAAAAAATCAGGTCAAGTAACATTCTGGAGTGACAATCATTATGGTGACAATCTGGAGAGTACAAGGCATTAGAGTGACAATCTGGAGTGATAATCATTATAGTGACAATCTGGAGTGACAATCATTCAATTATTCTGGTACAATCTTACAATTAATCAATTCTAGACAATACTATACTGGACTAGACTCCATCCAAGCAATCACGGCCAATCATTGCCTATGGCTTTCTACATTAACTAACTAGGGTTATCACAATCCTAATTACTAGCAAGATGCAATGAGATGCTCCAAGTAGTCACAGGCCCTGCAGCTATCCAGGTTATCCAGGCAATCATTATAGTGACAATCTGGAGTGTACAAGGCATTAGAGTGATAATAGAGTTCAATCATTAAAGTGACAATCAAGAGTGCCCCACATGACAGTGGACTGGAAATGTGCCCTACTCGTCGGCAGGCTACAAGTCCAAACATTTGCGGCCGGGATAACGGGATCGCCTGTAACTGGGGAACATCTCTTCATGTCTAATGAATTATACTAGTCATTAACCTTAGTCCATTTCAGTAGGTACTCCTGACCGTGGTACTCAGGAGTCCCCTCCTAGAATTATCAATTCTAAACATATCAAATGAATTCATGATTTTCAAGTTCAGGACAAAAGGCGTAAGGATATAAAATGGTCGTAAAATATCTAATAAAATATCAATATTCAGGGCTATAGAAGAGCCATGCGGCCAAGTCATATGCGGTCAGGAAAGGGTAGACTCATGCGGCCCAATTAGAAGAGCGCATGCGGCCAGGGTCACTGGATCCCATGCGGCTAAGACAAGGGGGCGCATGCGGTCAGGAAGATAGGAAACTCATGCGGCTGGAGAAATGGGTCTTATGCGGCTAGCTGGCCAATCAGGTACATACGGCCGGAGGGGAGTGGGGTTCCATGCGGCTCGAGAAGAAGCAACCCATGCGGCTACGGGGGAAGGGAACCATATGCGGCTCAGAAGGGAAGAGTACTCATGCGGCTACGGGGAGCAATGCCTATGCGGCTGGGAGCAAGTGTGCATATGCGGCTCGCGAGTGTTGAGTTCATGCGGCTCAGGGTGAAGTCCTCATGCGACTGGGTCAAGCAAGTCTCATGCGGCCAGCGGGAATGGCGCATGCGGCTGCAGAGTTCAGAACTTATGCGGCTGGGAATCGAACGAGTTATGCGGCCAGATGAGTTCGGCCCTCATGCGGCTCAAGTACTTCCAGCCATGCGGCTGAAGAGAACACTTGCCGCATGAATATTCATGCGGTCAAGTCAAGCACTGTTCAACTTCTCCAAAATTTCAGAGAAGAAGAACACCATGAGAGCCAAGTCCTCAAGCTCCATAACTCCATCATCCGGAGCCCAAATTCGAACTTCTATAGGTCAAAATAGGGTAGAACGAGCTACTCTACAACATGAAACCATCAAAATACAGAAATAACAAGATTAAGTAGATCAAAACCCAAGAAATCCGAAAATAATGTAAACTTAGATCTACAAGAATCTAGCCAGGGAAAGTGAAAATGCTAAGTTCTAAAGTTAGTCAAAATGCTGTAAGGAAGAGAATGAAGCAATAAAATTGGAGTTTCTCCATGAAGCAAGTTGCACTTGCCTAGACCTCTCCCTCCTCTCTCTGGTAGGTAAGGAAGTAATGGGGAAGAAGAAGATGAGTAATGAAGAGAGAGAAGGAAGAAATGGCAATAAATATCAAAGGTGGTGGTAGGTAGGGGGTTCACATTGGCTCATATTTAACCAAAAAAAACCGAGCCAAGCCGAACCAAGCCAAGAAATAACCAAGCCAAGAAGAAAATCATGCAATACAAGAATAAAATACGTACACGTATTCCAAGAATACATAATACGAACCACAGGCATTACAGAAGAGACCCCACAGTCAGATTGAAGAAGGAGGGGGAGTAGCACCCCGAACAACAACACCGTCCCTTGGCATTTGCATTTACGATGTGGAAATGCGAGGGCCAGCACCACCAAAGCAGCAGCAGCAGCAAAGGAAGAACCAGCAACCCCCAGCGGACTGCACTTATTGTGGGAAGGTAGGGCACACTAGGGATGTGTATCGGACATTGAATGGACTGTGTTTGATATGTGGAAATCCAGATCATCGGGTTACCATATGTCCCATGAATTCGAGGTCAGGAGGACCCGTACAACAATTTCCTGCTCTGCCAGCACCAGGGGCAGGACAGTATCGAGGACCAGCGGTGGCGGTGAGACCGTTGGCACAGTGCCCGTTCATGTCACAGGCTCAGATGTTTCGGCAGTAGGGATCGCCGATTCAGCAACAACCGCATAGACTACCCTAGCATCATCAAGGCAGGGGCCAGCAGCAGCACCAGGCTAGGCCACAGCATGTGAACCAACAAGGAGGTAGAGGGCAGGCATTCACTCTGTCCTTGGAAGAGGCATTGGCATCGGGAGATATTGTGGCAGGTAACATTCTCGTCGCCTCATATCCCGCAGTAGCATTGTTTGATTCAGGAGCATCACACTCATTTATATCTACATAATTTGCAACACGGCTAGGAATGGAATTCGAGGCATTGCCAGGAAGGTTAAATATACTCACTGGTAACGGGCTCGTAGGAGTTAGAAGAGTTATTCTAGCATGTAGTGTTGTAGTTTACGGGCATTCCTTACCCGCCCGGTTGATAGAATTTCTTGTTGAAAATTTTGACGTTATCTTAGGCATGGACTGGCTAAAAGACAGTCATGCGATATTAGATTATCGTAGAGGGAGTGTATCTTTTGACATTCCAGGCATGAAGAGGTTCACCTTAGTCATATCAGAGGCAACTCAATAAGAGCAGGGAGTAGTAACGACAATGGAAGAAGTTCAAGTTCCGAAGGTAGTTGAAGAGTTTCTAGACGTATTTTCCGAAGAACTTCCAGGTCTACCACTGGTTAGAGATATTGAGTTCAGTATAAAATTAGCACCTGGAACTAAACCGATATCAGATCGAGTTTACAGAATGGCAGATTTAGAGCAGGCCAAGGTATATCAGCACATAGAGGAACTGAAGGAGAAGAAGTTCATCCAAGCTAGCATATCACCATGGGCAGCACCAGTGGTACTTGTGGAGAAGAAGGATGGGTCATCCAGATTGTGCATCGATTACAGGAAACTCAACGCGGCAACAGTAAAGAACAAGTACCCACTACCCAGGATCGACGACTTGTTTGATCAGTTGAGCAGAGCTATAGTTTTCTCCAAGATAGATCTTCGTTCAGGGTATCATCAAGTGAGGGTTCGAAAAGAGGATATTTCCAAGACCGCATTCAGGTCAAAATATGGGCATTATGAGTTCTTGGTAATGTCGTTTGGTTTGACCAATGCTCCAGCAATATTTATGGATTTGATGAACCGCATCTTTATGCCATACTTAGATTAATTTATCGTTGTGTTTTTTGACGACATTCTTGTATACTCTGCCAATGAAGAGGAGCATGAAGACCACCTCAGGAAAGTATTACAGGTTCTGAGAGAGAACCAGTTGTATGCCAAGCTTAGTAAGTGTGAGTTCTGGATGGATCACATTTTATTCTTGGGTTACATCATATCAGACACTGGAGTAGCAGTGGATCCCAAGAAGGTAGAAGCAATAGAAAGTTGGCCAGTACCCAAGACCGTAGCAGATGTGCAAAGTTTCTTGGGATTGGCAGGATATTACAGGAGATTCGTAGCAGACTTTACAAGGCTTTCAGCACCCATGACCCGCTTGACACGGAAGGATATACCATTTATCTGGTCGACAGAATATCAGGCATCATTTGAGAATCTGAAGCAGAAGTTGATATCAACGCCTATTCTTACATTGCCAGTTGAACCCGAAGGTTTTACTGTATATTGTGATGCGTCAGGTAAAGGACTTGGGTGCGTCCTCATGCAGCATGGAAAGGTAATAACATATGCATCTAGGCAGCTTCGGGACCACGAGAAGAATTATCCAACTCATGACTTGGAGTTGGCAGCAGTAGTATTTACTTTGAAGCTATGGAGGCATTACTTATATGGTGATCGAGTGGACATATACACAGACCACAAAAGTCTGAAGTACATCTTTACTCAGAAGAAACTGAACATGAGGCAGAAAAGATGGTTGGAGTTGGTCAAGGATTACGACGTGGAGCTTCAGTATCATCCAGGCAAGGCTAATATGGTAGCAGACGCTCTTAGTATGAGAGGCGGCACATTTATGTTAACAATACAAAAGCATATCTTAGAAGACCTTCAGGAGATGGGCATCGAGGTTATACTTCCTAGTGATATAGGAGTTTTAACAAGTCTACAAGTTCAATCTGACTTGGTAGATAGGATCAAGGCAGCTCAGGTACAGGACCCAAGGATTCAGAAGCTTAGAGAAGAATATGAGTCAGGACTCAGGAAGGAGATAAGAATTCATGAAGATGGTACACTTAGGTTTGGATTGCGTCTATGTGTGCCTAGTGGAGATATCAGACAGAAGGTTATGGAAGAAGCTTATAGTTCTCAGTATTCTATACACCCTGGAGGGACCAAGATGTACAAAGATATCAAATAGCACTTCTGGTAGAACGGGATGAAGAAAGAGATAGCTAGATTCATTTTTCGTTGCTTGGTATGTCAGCGAGTGAAGGCAGAACAACAAAGGCCAGCTGGATTATTGCAACCGCTTCCTATTCCGGAATGAAAGTGGGAACACATCACAATGGACTTTGTGACCGGTTTACCGAGATCACCAAGTGGTAAAGATGCTATTTGGGTGACAGTAGATCGGCTTACAAAGGTGGCACACTTTCTTTCTTTCAGAGTAGGGCAATCTACAGAAAAGTTGGCAGAGTTGTATATACAGCAGATAGTCAGGCAGTATGGAGTCCCTGTCAGTATTGTGTCAGATAGATATACCCGCTTTACATCACACTTCTGGAAGAGCTTACATCACAGTCTGGGCACCAAGTTAAGATTTGGCACGGCTTACCACACACAGATGGACGGGCAATCAGAAAGAACAATTCAAACTTTAGAAGATATGTTGCGAGCTTGCACCCTAGATTTTGGAGGATCTTGGGAAAGCCACCTACACTTAGTCGAGTTTTCATATAACAACAGTTATCAAGCCAGTATCCAGATGGCACCATTTGAAGCACTATATGGTAAGAAGTGTAGGTCGCCACTAGCATGGGATAATATCGGAGAGAGGAAGATGATAGGCCCAGAAATGATTGTCCAGACAGTTGAAGTAGTTAAGGGAATTAGAGAACGACTTCGAGTTGCGCAGGATCGGCATCGTCATTGGGCGGACCAGCATCGTAGGCCGCTAGAGTTTTCTGTTGGGGACCACGTATTCTTGCGGATCTCACCTACCCGTAGGATCATTAGATTTGGCGTTTACGGGAAATTGAGTCCGCGATACGTGGGCCCATTTGCTATCATTGATAGGATAGGTGATGTTGCTTATCGTTTATCTCTTCCATCTTCGTTACGAGAGGTGCATGACGTGTTTCATGTATCTCAGTTGCGAAGGTATGTATCGGACCCAAGTCATATTCTCGATCATTCTGAGCTGGTTGTTGGTACCAACCTGTCTTACGAAGAACAGCCTGTGTCTATTTTGGATCGAAGAGAGAAGATACTCAAGAACCGAACAATTAGCCTTGTCCGGGTTGCTTGGGGTCATCACTCTTTAGGGGAGTCAACGTGGGAACGTGAGGATGACATCCGATCACGGTATCCGCACCTGTTTGACTCACAAGGTATATCTCTTTCTGTATACCTTGATTATCTTAACTCCTCATGCTCGTCACCTTATAAGTAGAATTGCTTGGTGTCGTCGATAGTTAAACATAGATATGTTACTTGTTGTTGGCATTGTAGAATGATTGCTTACTCAAATTGCTTATACTTAGATTAGTTTAGCTCCGATGTTTCTATCCTGCTTGGATTTGAAATTTCGAGGACGGAATTTTTCTAAGGAGAATAGAGATGTCACTTCCCGTTTTCGGAATACGTATTCTAAATACATGTACTGCTGGAATGTATTTATTTAATATTTATCATGTATTGTTCTATATTTAAATTTCTTTAATTTTTTGCTAATTATTTTTTTGTATTTTACTTTCTGTATTTTACTTTCTGCTTTTATACTCTGCTTTAGCTTTGCTTTGGATTCGGCTTGGATTGGTTCAATTATGTTGGTTCATCATGAACCGAAATAAACTCCGACCTACCACCACCCCTTCATTTAAAGCCCCATCCCCATTCTTTCTCTTCATTACTTCACCATTACTCTTCTTCTTCATCATAAACTCTCCCCACCTACCTAGCCGCATAGGCAAGTGCCAACTTGCTTTTTGATGGATCTCTATTTTTGTTGTTCTATTGTCTTTCTCTCAAGATTCTTAGATACTTTAGTACTCAATATTTTTAAATTTCCATGGCTCATTTCATGTAGATCTAAGTTTAATGCATTTTCAGATTTTTTTAGGTTTTGATCTAGTAACTTTGTTATTTTTCAAGTTTTGATGGTTTTATGTTGTAGAGAATTTCGTTTTACCCCATTTTGACCCATGGAAGTCCAGATTTGGGCTTGAAATGAAGGATTTGGAGATCTTGGAAGTAATGGCTTCCCATGTGTCTTCTTCTCAGAAAAGTGGAGATGAAGAACAGTGCTTGACCGCATGAGTTTTTCATGCGCCGAGTCTTCCTGGCCGCATATGATTTTTCCAGCCGCATGGCAGCTTCCTGGCCGCATGAGCGCTTGACGTTCCCGGCCGCATAAGGACCCGAGTCCCATCTGGCCGCATGACTTGTTAGTTTGGCCGCATAGACTTGCTAGCCGCATAAGGATATGTTGATTATATTGGCCGCAGTCGCATGAGCTTCGTCATTTCGGCCGCATGAGAATTGCCAGCCGTATGGACTTAGCTCATCCGAGCCGCAAAGGCGCAGGCATCCCAGCCGCATGAGCTTCCATCATTTGAGCCGCATGAGCTTCGTCATTTCAGCCGCATATGATTTGCCAGCCGAATGGACTTTAATTGCCACAGCCGCATGAATTTCTAAACTTCATCCGTATGAGACTTTTCATCCGAGCCCCATAGGGATTTATTTTCCTAGCCGTATGACTGCGGTTGAACCCCAGCCGCATGGGACTCAACTCCTGACCGCAAGGCATTCAGCCGCATGGGACTTGTTTCACCCTAGCCGCATAGGCCCGATTTTTCCAGCCGCATGAGGCTCGCGACTTCTTAGCCGCATGATATTCTGAGCCACATAGGCGCGTGTTATCTCAGTCGCATGAACCAATAAATTCCTGGTCGCATGAACTCTGGCCCTAATGCCTTTTTGGCTAGTCCTTGTCCCGAATTGACATTGATTGACATTGACTGATCGTCTTGGCATTTATTAACATTAATTGTTATCTTGACATTAACATTAATTATTATCTTGAATTATGATTGATCATGCGTTCCTAGTTGGAACTAAGAGACTGGCTAGTCGTCTTATTGAATGAAATGAATGAGACACGTTCATATTAATTATGAACTCTTGTAATCGATTGGCCGATCCCGAATATTGGCATACAGGCACATGCAGGCTACAATTTATTTATTTATTTATTTATATTACTAAAGTAGCATGTGTACTTTATGGTCAAAGCATGATTTTTTCGTGATTAGTTTTGATTATTTGCATTACGCTATGTAAGACTTACAACCTAAACCGTACGGGTATCGGTGTAGAGTTGTGCATATCGTACCCCGTACGAAAGTACTCATTTTGAATGACCATGATCTACGGCATGGGATTTCACTCAACGTAGAGACTATTAAGTTAAATAAAATAATGATTGCATGGAGAGAATGGATTCCGAGTTCTTACATGGCAGTCCTCTTTGGGACTATTAAGTGTCCGACAGGCCGGCTGGTTCCCACAGATACTGCAAATCTGCCACATGGACAGGAAGCGGTATCTGCTTATATTATTTATTGTATATTATATATTGATGACGGGCGTCCTGCTGGGACTCGTCTAATTCATGATTAGCGCAATTGATTGACTGGATAGACTAGTCTTGCTTGCACATAGTAAGAACTGATGAATCCTTATTGCATAATTCCAGGATAGCTTGGACCTCACCATAGCAAGCCGTAGTAGTAAATGGCCGTTTTAAATTGATTTGTTTGTGTATTGTATCTACTCCGTTACCTAACTGAGATGATCAGAATGTCGGGACATGACGGGCCAACTTCTGTCCTTGTTTGGTTGGGAGGTTGGTTCGAAGTGTCGTGATGTTATGTGAATCCTTGTAGATAGTAGAGATCTATTATCATATTCTCTTATTACTGGCTTTATTCCTCATATCGTGCTCCCTTGTGCTACTTGCTATTAGAGGTCTAACCTCTCTGGTTTTGTATGGCAAGATTTAGAGCCGGTTCCCGAGGACTCAGCTTACTTCTACCTCCAAGATGGTCAATACTAGAGGAATGATGGCAGGAGGACTCGAGTGGGTTCCTTACTTCTCCGCTTGTTTTGTTACTTACTTTATACTTAGCCGTTTGGCACCGACATGTTAGTCGGATTGTCTTGTACTTACTTTTACATAATTATAACCAAGTCAGACTGTAGCTGATAACAATTGTGTATACTTGCTACATCATCTGGCTATGTTTTGTAAAGCCAGATATTAAGAAAATTTTAACTAAGTGTTTGGGATGCCTTGCTGCTTTATCTCTATTACGGTTTCTTGTTTGAATGATTGAGACAATAGATGTGAAATGACCATAGCGAGACTCTCATGTAGTATGCACCCCTTGTCTTTTTAGATAGCATTGATCGTATTATACGGTATTCATCTACCCGTAAAATGTAGCTGGCTGAGTCATTCCCCCGCTCTCTAGTATTCTGGTTCTGGGACGTGACATAGGCCGAACGGTCCCGGTGTCCCGACGTAACCCGTTCGGAGGGAACGTTCCGTGCATGGAAGATTATCACAATTATCTCAAGTCCATTCGACCATGTAACGCCCTATTATTCAAACAACCAAACATAGTCTTGAGTCCGAGACTCAGACTTTATCATCTCGTATTTTTTCCATTAACTTTTTATGTTCTTACATTTTATACTTCGTTTCAATGTTCAATGGCATCATGTCTCAACTCAATATTCGTCAACCGAAGTACCCGAAGGTCCCGAACACCTTTCGCGGCATCATTTCATATTCGACAGTTCTGTCACATTCATGCCACAACCGTATTCTTTCGCAACGAAGCCATATTTTATGATCTCGTGCACGTAGGCGCGTTTCGACACATTTATCATCTTTTTCCTCGCATCATGTACTTGGTGCACGCATCGAAGCCGTATTTCCATGTTCTATGACTTAGTGTTCAATGTTCGTGGCTTGCACGCTAGGGCGCTCACCTATTGTCTTACAATGTGCTAGCCTTTCTAACTTGTACGCGAAGGCACGGAATGGCTCATGCACGAAGGCACTTGCCAAATACAGTTATCCCATGTTCTTGTGGCTTGCGCACCGAGGCGCTCGCCCTTGCGATATTCAATGTTCCATAGCGACTCGTGCATTTGATGCACGTTTCATTTCAATTATTCTAAGTAGTGTTCGACACACACACTATGATTTATCTTCCGATCGGACCATGCCCGTGGCATCGATAGGTTAACTTAGCATACAATGATACATTCTGACTTAGGCATGAAGGAGTAAAAAGAAGAGTCAATCCTTCCACCTTGAGTCGATACGTCTTGTCGTTTCGTCGAGCCGATGCGGTTCAATTTTATAACTTTGTTGCACGGCCAACTCTCCTGACTTATCCATTCGAGCACTTCGTGCTTTATTGAATTATACGCCAGATTTGGCTTACCGTGCCAACGCCTCTGTCCGACGCAAGGCGACGATTGGTTTCGCGGACCCCTTTCTGAATAAGGTAAAATGTCGACCCCTAATATTTCAGCGTAAACATATAGCCTGCACACGAAACCAACTAAAATCAATACTTATTCGAATCGGTCAATTGCGTTGGGTCGATTCGATTTCTTAGAATCTTCAAACCGACTCACTGCTTTCCCTCGGGCCAACTTAACACTTGCATCGATCTTACTCGATGCGTTTCTTGAGTCAATGTAACTATCCGACTCGATGCATCCTCTCGGGATAACACTACTAAAATATGTTCTATTAGCGACGTTATGTAGCGACGGATTAAAATTCCGTCGCTAAACATATTAGATAGCGACTCCCTACAATTGATGTCGCAAACCGTCGCTGACTAGCGACGTTCAGCGACACTATGAACGCGACGTCGCTGAACAGCGACGTCCAGCGACATAGTATAAAAATATGTCGCCTATATTAAAATTTTTGCGACTATTAGCGACGTCAACTGGTGACGTCGCTAACTATTTTACTTAGGGCACGCTGTGCTCTTTTTCCCCCCATTCGAAAATTTTTTCCTCTCCAAATTTCCTCCCCCTCTCCAAATTTTCTCCTCCGGCGACTCCCTCCCCCCCCCCCCCCCGTGATTTCCTCCGGCGACTCCCCCCCGGCGACCCCTACCCCGTCGTGGTCCTCCTCCTCCTCCTCGAGCTCCTCCTCCTCTTCGTCAGGTAAACCCTAACCTAACTCCTCCTCCTCCTCCTCCTCCTCCTCCTCCTCCTCTCCTACGGACACACACACACACACACACGGACACACACGGACACGGACATACACACACACATACACACACGGACACTGACATACACACACACACACAGTCACAGACACACACGGACACACATGGACATGGACACACACACACACACACACACAGACACAGACACAGACACATACACATACACACACACACAGACACAGATTTATTCCTAGTTTAAATAGTTTAAATTGTGATTTAAATGCTAGATTTGATTCCTAGACATGTTGTTAATCTATGTTAGTTGATATTTACATTGAGAATGGGTCGTTGTTGTGATATGGGATTCGAACATATGTGGGTTGACTTTACATGACTGATACATGATACGTTTCAAGTTTTTCCTATGTCAATCCTGTTAATCTGATTCTAACAAATGTTTTAAGTACCAATATTACTCCTACATGTGTATTAGCCTATGATAGATTGATCTTTACTTATTAAATTAAGTTTTATGATTTGGGAATGGAATTTGGACTCGAGTTGGTTTCAATAGGTTGACTGATACTCATGAATCAGTTTTGATTGTCCCCTGAACTTCAATTCTAAATTTTTTTTGATTTCTAATTGTTGTTCAGTTATCATTGGTTGTAACACATGTATTAGTACCTGTTAATTCTTTTTTTTTTATTTCTGATTAGGCTTGTGATTTGAGAATGGGATATTGGACATGGGGTTCGATTTAAATTGGTTTGATGAAAACTCAGGAATTTGGTTTGCTGTTCTTCCTTGAACTGAATTGAACTGATTCCTTTTGATGAGTTATAATGATCCCCACATGTTTTAGTTTGTGTTTACTGCAGGATTGCTTAATTAGAATAGGCTATATGTTTGAGTATGAGAAATTGGAGTGTGTGTTGGTTCTCGAAGACATGCAGGACTGGGAACTGATTTTCCTTCCTATTTTCCTGAGATGTATTCTCAGTTTTCTTGTTCACTGATTTCATATTAGCTCACTGTTTCCTATTCCAGTCATTAGCTCACTGAATTTTCTTTCCTTTGCAACTGTTAATATAATTCTAGATTTCTTAATGTTAGTTAGCTCACTGTTTGCATTGACACTTGAACACAAATGTCTGCCACTGTTTCCTTTAACATTCAGTAATATTCTTGACACATATATCACTTCACTGTGTTAAACCTGAGACTCTGATTTTCCTTTTTGTATACACTGTTTTCAAAAGAAATGTAGATTTCATTTTCCTTAAACTGTAAATAGGACTGAGATTGGTTTTCCTATTCCTGAGATAAATCCACTGAATGTGTCAACTGATTCCCTTGAATAACTGAAATTGAATTGACTGTTAACCAAGTGAATGGTTTAATTCCTATACCTGAGTTTTGTTCTTCCTAATGAGTTGAATGAATGTTTTAACATTGGGTTCCTGTAAACTGTAAATTAGTAATGTACTTGCCTTGCTTTCTTCCCATTCAATGTGATAACCCACTGCTCTGTTAATTGGCATTCTTTAGTCTGATCAGTTTGCTTTGGTAACTCACTATTGCTCATTATTTGGTGTGTGCTAGCTAGTATGGGCTAGTTAGGGTCTAGTAAGATATAAATTATAAGGTATTGGTATTGGGATACCAATAGCGATAAGGTAAAGGGTACCTTGGTAGGTAATGACTAGAAATAGGATATTTGACTTAGATTGGACTAAGAGTTGACAAAGTCAACTATAGGTCAACCCTTGACCTACTTTGACCTTGTTTGACTTTGTTTGACTTAGGTTGACCTTGTTTGACTTTGTTTGACTTAGTACAACCTAGTTTGACCTAGATTGCATATCATTGTTATTAGTAACTGTCCGCTACTAATGTGTGTCCCATAATAAGACATTATATACGAATTTGTGCCTGTTGGATAATGTGTGTCCATCTTTGCAGAATTATTTTCAAATGGATATGAATTACTACTTGCGGAATCGTTCATGGATGTACAATCGTCGTCCTGATGATGTGTGTGGTGTGCGGGATGAATACATAGCGGGAGTAGAGCAGTTCCTGCAGTTTGCTAAGGCGTTCCCTCAGTACATGGACGGCACCAAAATTAAGTGTCCGTGTGTGAAATGTAATAACGTGAAATATTATCCAGAAGTGGAAGTGACATATCATTTGTACTCGAGGGGTTTCACGCCTAATTACTATCAGTGGACCGCACGCGGAGAACTTGTGTCTTTAGCATCAGAGCCGGAGCCTTACGTTGAGCCGTATATGCATGCGGGACCTAATTTTGTTTCAGATAATCATGCATACGACGACGGGTACGTGAACATGGTTTTCGACGCTGCGGGGCCTAGTTTCGTTCATGATGCACCTGAGGAGGCACCGAACGCCGATGCTGCACAGTTCATGGAGTTGCTGGAGAATGCAAGGACTCCATTGTATCCTGGTTGTGAGGATCATTCACCGTTGGAGGTGGTTACAAGACTATTGAGCATTAAGTCAGATTTTAACATGTCGCAAGAATGCTACAACCGAGTATTGGAGTTGATTATAGAGATCTTGCCGGCGGGTGCTAAGTTGCCTAAAGACTTCTACCGGTCTAAGAGGATGGTGAGATCGCTCTGGATGGAATACGAAAAAATCGATTCCTGTCGCAATGGGTGCATGCTGTACTACAAAGACGACAAGGACGCAGATGTGTGCAGATTTTGTGGTGCTGATCGCTATAAGACAACTAGTACAGGAAGGTCTACCGGTGCAAGAAGACCGACCGATTCAATGCACTACTTGCCTTTAACGCCGCGGTTGCAAAGATTATTTATGGTGAAAGAGACGGCCGAAAATATGAGTTGGCACATGCGAGAACAGATTGAAGGAGTGTTGGATCACCCATCCGATGGAGAAGCGTGGAAGCACTTTGATCGAGTGTATCCAAATTTTGCTTCAGATCCGCGAAATGTCAGGTTGGGACTATCTTCTGACGGTTTTACTCCTTTTGGTCTTTCGGGATCCCAGTATTCGTGCTGGCCTATGATTGTTACTCCGTATAACCTACCGCCTTGGATGTGCATGGACTCAGTACATGTTTCTAACCGTTATAATTTCTGGTCCGAACAATCCCAAGAGGAACATTGACGTGTACTTACAGCCTTTGATAGATGAGTTGAATCAGTTATGGGAAGTAGGCGCTAACACGTACGATGTTTCCAGGAAGCAGAATTTTCAGATGAAGGCAACCCTTATGTGGACCATCAACGACTTTTCGGCCTATGAAATGTTATCTGGATGGAGCACTCATGGCCGTCTCTCATGTCCGTATTGCATGGACCGTAGTAAGGCTTTCCGCTTGAAACACGGTGGAAAGACGTGCTTCTTTGATTGTCATCGGCAATTTCTGCCAAAAGATCATCCGTTCAGAAGGAACAGGAATGCTTTCCGTACCGGCGTTGTAGAGAAGGGTGATCCACCGCCAAGGTGGTGCGGAGACACGATATGGGAGGAGGTTAAAGATTTTCCAAGTGCTATCGAAGATCCTACAACTGGGTACAAGTGCGATGGATTTGGTAGAGTTCATAACTGGACAAAGAGGAGCATATTCTGGGATCTGCCATACTGGAGTACCAATCTGATCAGACATAATCTTGATGTCATGCATATTGAGAAGAATGTGTTTGATAACATAATTAATACTGTGATGGACGTAAAGGGAAAAACGAAAGACAATCCCAAGGCCAGGTTGGACTTAAAAGAAATATGCAAACGCCCTGCGTTGTATTTGATACAGCAGAATGGAAAACAGTTCCTTCCAAAGTCAATTTTTTCGTTGGACAAGGAGGATAAAGTGAGACTTTGTCGGTGGATCCAGGGCCTAAAATTTCCAGACGGATATGTGTCAAATCTGAGAAGATGTGTCGATCCGAAGGAAAACAAATTGACGGGTATGAAGAGCCACGATTGTCACGTATTCATGGAGAGGTTAATTCCGATTGCATTTCGGGAATTCTTACCGCAGGCAGTTTGGGATCCATTGACGGAGCTTAGCATATTCTTCAGGGATCTTTGTTCTAAGAAATTGCTCGTTGATCGTCTAGAAAAGCAAGAGAAGGACATTGCGGTAACACTATGCAAGCTAGAGAGGGTGTTTCCTCCTGGATTCTTCGACTCTATGGAGCATTTGCCGATTCATCTATCCTATGAGGCACGTGTTGGTGGACCCATCGAATATCGATGGATGTACCCGTTCGAGCGACATTTGAATCACCTAAAAAGAAAGGTGAAAAATAAGGCACGGGTCGAGGGTTCTATTTGTGAAGCCTATGTTCTCGAGGAGATTACAAACTTTTGTTCGATGTATTTCAAGCCTCATGTTATAACTAATAGAACGAGAGCTTCCAGAAACGACGAGGGAGATCATGAAAGTAATGATACAATACTGAAGGTATTCAATGCTCCAGGAAAGCCATCGGGTAAGATGAAAAAGAGATATCTGAACGATGATGAGCTAAGGGCTGCTTAGGTGTATGTATTACTCAACTGCGACGAGGAGGAAGTAGAGAAACTGGAGGGGTAAGTAATTAATACGTCTATATTATTTTAATAGTGTTAATTATTATACTATTACATTAATTGAACGATGTTGTTTTCAGCATATTTAATGATAATGTGAGGTCGGGTAGGCCACACATAACAGAAGAAGAACTAGAACAAGAAATGAGGCGTTATTTTCCATCATGGTTGAGTGCATATGTAAGACTTGAGAACTCTGTAATTACCTTTTTGTATATGCACTTGATTGAGAATGAGCTTAATTGCTTCTTTCGTGGTATTTAGGTCGATCGTCCATACGCAAGACTTGAGAATGAGTCTATTAGAACGCTAGCCAAGGGACCAATTTATGCTGCAAAAATATGGCCAAGCTACTGTGTTAATGGGTTTAGGTTCAAGTCAACAACTTGCCCGATCAGAGACAACTTTGTGTATCTCGATTCCACCAAAAACAGCTGTTTGTGTATCAGATCTTCGAACTACAAAGATGTTGATGCGGGCAACGATTTCTATGGCGTGTTACGGGAGATTGTGGAGCTGACATATAGTTATGGAATAGAGCCTGCTAAGATTGTGTTATTCAGGTGTGATTGGTTCGATCCGATTGAAGGTCAAGGTTGGAAAGTAGACAAGCACGATCTTGTTGATATAAACTATCGGCGTCGATATCAAGCCTATGAACCATTTGTCCTATCAAGTCAGGCTCAGCTCGTGTACTTCACAAGTTATCCTAAACGAGGAACAACAAGGTCGGACTGGTGGGCAGTATGCAAGACCAAAGCTAGAAATACCTTTGAGGTTGACGATATAGCTTATCAACAGGATGAACTACCTCTTGTAACAAATATTATAGAAGTGGACACGACGGAAGTTTCCTATTACACATCTAATTGTGTAGAAGAAGTAGAATTATCTGAAGAGGAAGATGCAGATGAAAGTGAAGATGTAGAGGAGTAAGAAGAAGAAGAAGAAGAAGAAGAAGAAGAAGAAGAAGAAGAAGTAGATGAGCTAAACGAACTAGATGAATTTTCAGAAGAGGATTAAATCTGTACGTTTGTTTTATCATCATATTTGACACTTTAGTGACACTTCTATCATATAAATCTGTGACACTTCAGTGACACTCTATTGACACTTTTATTGACACTTCAGTGACACTTTTTGACTATGATATTTTTCAAAAATCTGTGATGTCTATCATATAAATATGTTTTTTTGTTTTATTGTCATATGTTTTATTGTCAGGTATGACTAGACCATTCGGACGACGCGGAGGATTATATATTAGGCAGTCCCGTCAGCCTCGGACTAGGGATGGAGAGGGCAGTTCCGTACCCTCATCCTCATCTCCGAGTACGCCAATGTACCATTCTGTTCCCGGTCCATTACCGGGACAGGCTAGTTCTAGCAGGTTGGCGACTCCTCCCTCGTCGTCCAGCCTTCCTGTTCCTAGTCCATTACCGGGACAGGGCAGTTCTAGCAGGTTGGCGACTCCTCCCTCGTCATCCAGCCTTCCTGATCCCGCGTCCAGCATCCCTGATCCCCCGTCCAGCATTCCTACTATCGACGGCTCTATGGAGGGAGCCCACGCCGATCATATGGAGGACGGCGATCAGACTGATCCTGCCCAGGCAGGAGGTGAGAGCGACCCTCCATGCGCTCCCCCGGGCGAGAAGCGTATGGAGATTTGGACGGACGGGCCTATGAAGTAAGTTAATTAATTATTATATATTTCTCAAATGATTATATGTACATATATATTCATGAAAAATTATTATTGTATAGATATCGGCCTTCTGCAGTACAGAGACAGCTGGGGACATTTGTGAGGCAGAACTATGGTGGGCCTTGGCTCAACTACTCAGATGCTCCCGCAGATAGGAAGGCCTTTTGGTTCGTCCACTTCAAGGTAAAAAATTTGTTTATTTTTAAATTTTAATAATCATTTGTGTATATTATAGAACTTTTGTATTTTACTTCTTGTAGAGGACCTATTTCTATCCACCACACCGGGCGGCGAGGATCGAGGGCTAATTTCCTGCCGTCATAGCCAAGCTTATCCGTGATGCGATCGACGACCAGAAGCGTCGTGATCGCGCCGGACGTCCGATCCAGGGTTGGATTACGCCAGAGCAGTGGACTGCGATGAAGGCTAGATTCAGCGAGCGCCAGTACCAGGAGCGGTCTGAGAAGGCCAAGGTGGCGCGGTCGAGCGCCGGTAAGTGGTGTGGCGGCTCCATTCCGATGACGGAGCATTTTCGTCATCTGGTACGTTTCCTATGACGGACATTAATTTATATATAGTTCGATATAATGTTTAATACTAATAATAGATAATATATTTTAACAGGTAAAGAAGGGTGAGGACCCGAACATGGTGACCGTCTTCCTGGTTACCCATCGGAGGGCTGGGGACTTCATTGACGAGAGGGCGACGCAGGCATATGTAAGTTCTATTCAACTAATATTAACTGACTATAATTTAAAAAACAGGAAAATAGATATCAATATAGACTTTAGTAAACACTTACACGTTAGCAAACATGTTCTAGGCCGAGTTTGTTCGGCTACAGAAGGAGGCGGCTGATGCTGCTGCTGCTGCTAGTGCACAAGCAGAGGGAGGGGCTGGTACTTCCTCCCAGCCGCCTGCAGAGCCATCGTCGGACGAGCTCTGGATGACCGCCGTTGGCGGTCTTCAGAAGGGTACGTACTACGGTACGGGATCCTACGGCGCGTATTTGGCTTCGGAGTCATCCCGGGCCCCCTCTGTCAGTGCGCAGTCTCCGGCTACGCAGGCGTCGTCACAAGCTGAGGATGTTCATCGTCAGATCGAGGAGCTGCGTTGCGAGTTGCAGCAGCAGATTTCTGATGCGGTCGAGCGACGATCCGACCCTCCGATCATCACCGGACGATTTGATGCGGTCGAGCGCAGTATACAGGAGCTGATGAGTCTGCATCAGGCTGCAGCTGCCAACTTGCAGACGCTCACCGAGTCTACGTAGCGCACGAAGCGTAGACAGGTCGAGCTGGACGGATCGCAGAGGAGCCTTTCTCTCTCAGTCGCTCAGTATACTGAGAAGGTGGTGAGTGCCCTTGCTGCGCATGGTGAGCGACTGCGAGAGCTGGAGCAGGTACGTCCTCCGGGTCCATCGACGGCGCCGACTCCAGATACTGCACTGCCTCCGGTGCCGACTCTAGACATTGTACTGCCTCCTACTGCCCCTACGGTACAGCTCACCCAGGAGCAGTATGACTACATTCTATCCCAGTTGCGCGGCAGGGGTCCGCAGTGATTTTATTGGTTTTTTTATGACTTGTATGTATTGGCCCTATGGGCAAATTGTTTATTCATACACTGTTGTTTATACACTTGGTGGGAGACTTTTTATCATCTTCCATTTTTATTTGACTCTATTGGATGTTTGTGAGGATGTGTGTCTTTGATATTTACTTTGCACTGCCTCCTATTTTTATTGTGATATTTACTGTGATATCTGCGACGGGATGACAAATATACCTACGCTGGGTTATAAGCGATGATCTGATATACAAAGGAGATGCTGCCAAAATTTTAAAAAAATATATTGTGTATTTTTGTTATGATGTGTGTCTGTGTTTACAGTGAATGTGAAATACAGTGTTCGGAACCATCGACAGTTTTGATTACTGTTGTATGTTTTATCTTGGATAGAAATAGCAACAGTTCAGGGTGCACTTCTGAGAGCTTCATTTTCACGTCCTTCACTTTCTCGGACGTCGTAAAGGTTCCATAGAAGGTGAAGGACGTGAAGAGGAAGCTCTGAGAAGTGTACCCTGAACTGTTGCTCTTTCTATCAAAGATAAAACATACAACAGTAAGCGAAACTGTCGATGGTTCGAACACTGCACTTCACACACACTGTAAACACAGAGACACAGCATAACAAAAATATCAATTATATTTTTTTAAATTTTTTTTTATATTAGCGACGTATAGCGACGTTCTGCGACGTACTGCGACGTCACACAGACGTCGCTATACGTCGCTAACTAGCGATGTTACGTCGCTCGACGTCGCTAATATACGTCGCTACGATGCCCACGTGGCCACGTGGATGCCATGTCTCGTCATCATTTACAAACTTTTGAAGCGTCGCTAGTGGTCGCTTTACGTCGCAATGTTGGCGACGTACTTATACGTCGCTCTCTGTCGCTCATTTGGCGACGTCTAGCGACAATGGACGCCGCGTCGCAAATAGCGACGTTCGGCGACGAAATTACCATCTGCGACTTGCCTATAAGCGACGTAGGTTTTTCGTCGCTAAATACGTCACAAATCAGTGTTAGCGATGTACTGCGACGTATTTAGCGACGTCTCCTGACGTCGCTAATCTGGGTTATTTTAGTAGTGTAACGTAACTCTTCGTATCGATTCATATCGATACATAATCGGGTCAATGCAACTCTTTGAGTCAACGTCTCAGCGTAATGCGCCGTACGGAGCGGGGCATTACAGTATCCTTCTTTATTCTTCTTCGACAGTATTGCGAATAATGATGCATCACCGGTCACGTGCCGTGAGCAACCGCTGTCGATGATCCATTTGCTTCTATCATGTGAAGGGTGTCCCACGTATAAAATAATTTGCAGATGAAACTCTTGGTACCCATTTCTTGTAGGGTCCTGACATGTTAGTCTTTGGTATCCATGCATAAACATTTAAATCTACTAACCTTTTGATTCTACATGCAAAGGATATATGACCAATGAGGCCACAATAATGACATTTTGTATGTTGAGTGTTGAAAGTTGTGTGAGGTGCATGATTGGTAGGTTTCAATTTTCTAGTATAAAAAAATGCATGCCTATTAGTCTTCTTGGGCAGTGGTTTGGTTTGGTTTGGTATGACAGTGTTTGGTTTGGGTGTGTTCCGATGATTCGATAATTGACACATGTTAGAATAGGAAGCAGCAACTTCAGGCCGTTTTTCCAAACTAATTTTCAACTTTTTAGAGGTGTCATATAATCTAGTATAGTCAGATGCAAGTGTTTCCATTCTGACTTGTGCACACTGGAGACTCTTTCTCTCCTTAGATAGGTCTTCATTTAGCTGGATGATAGTTTGGTCTTTTTCTTCGGATAACTTGGTAGTCTCGTGTAATAACAGCTTATTAGAAGAAAGCTCACTAGACTCACTAGAAGAAACATTATTTCTAATATCAGCTAGTTGGTCGGTAAGTCTTCCTATCTCACCTTTGTACTCTTTAAGTACCTTCTTAGAGGTTTCATATTTACTATGCAGTTTTTTGTAGTCATTTAACAAGTCACTGAAAGCCTCTCCTAGTTGCTCAAAGGTAAAATCATCATAAGGATCAAACAGAGGATTAGTGGTTACCTGATCGCAAGCCATCAAGCAAAAGCGTCATCCGATTGTTCGTCTTCTGAGTCGCTGGCTTCACTCTCATGCCATATGCTTGTATTGGTGTACTTCCTTGATGTAGATCTGTTCAGGTAGCTTTTGTTATATTTGCTACTTTTTCTGGTTGATGATGATGCTGTTGGACAATCTTTCCTTATTTGTCCTTTCTTCTTACATTCGTAGCAAATAGGATCTTTCTCGTTGTTGTTACTGTTGCTGTCTTTTGTTCTTCTGTTGAATCTCATGAACTTCTTGAATTTTCTTACCAGAAGAGCTAGATATTCAGAGTCAGAGTCACTGTCGTCAGAATCATCTTCGACGGTTCTTCTATGTTGAGCCTTGAAAGCGATCGACTTCTTTGACTTCTCCTTTGGTGTAGCATCTTCAAAGTCTTAAAGTTCCAACTCGTGAGTGAGTAGCTTACCCATGAGTGTTTCCAGAGATATTATTGAGAGATCGTTTCCTTCAATGATTGTTGTAGTCTTTGGAATCCAGTTCTTCGTGAGAGCTCGTAGAAGTTTGCGAATCTTCTCATAGTTACTATATTCCTTGCCTAATGAAGACAAAAGATTTACAATATCCAGAAATCTCGTAAATATATGAGTGACAGATTCATTTTGCTTCATCTTGAATGCCTCGTACTCTTGAGTAAGTCTGCTGATATTTGACTCCTTGACTTGCGTTGTTCCTTCGTGGGTTACTTCGAGAAGTTTCCACACTTCATTCGATGTTGTGCAAGTAGACACCCTGTTAAACTTAGTTCTGTCTAAAGCATAAAATAAAGCGTTAATAGCACGTGCGTCAAGACTGGTCTTTTTCTTGTCATCATCAGTATATTTATCATGGGGTTTATCAACTAAAACTCCCTCAATAGTAATATGAGGAGGCTTTTTGTAGCCATCAATAACTATAGACCATAAGTCAAAATCAAGATATTTTAATAATAAACTCATCCGTGTTTTCCAATAAGTGTAGTTTGTGCCGTCAAACTGTGGAGGTCTGTTTGTGGCTTGGCCTTTACTTGTGAATTTTACAGTTGCCATGTGTTATACTGTGATCTATATAGCAATTAAGAATAATTGAATATAATTACAATTTTACCTTGCTTTACCTGTATAAGCCGCTCTGATACCAATTGTAGGAACGAAGTCGTAAAGCAGAGTACTCTAGAGGGGGGTGAATAGAGTAGGCAGCAGAATATTTTTAATTAAAAAACTTGTTAGCAGTAAGATCACAGAATTAAATCAATAATCATAAAACAATAACTGTAAAAAAAAATAAGATCAGAAGGCAAACGCAAACACAGCGATGTATACTGGTTTCCCTCTTGTGAGGACTAGTCCAGTCGGAAGAACTCTAGCTTCTAGTTGAATCCACTATTGAAAAATCTCGCAAGTTTTCATACGAAGTCCTTGCAACTTCTACAGACGCGAGCTTTGATACGAAGAACTCGACCAACTTCAATTTTGAAGAGTCTTTCTTCAATCAAGCCTCTGATTACAATTTCTCTAAAATCTTCTAGACCGCACTGTACCAGCAAATTTACTAGAGAATTATAACTGGCTTGTGATTTGAAAATAAAAGCTTTTTAGAACTCTTTGGAATAGAAACATAAGCTTAGAAGAGAAGAGATAAAAGTGAATGAGTGATTGAAATGATCAGAATTCTTCTCTATGTATAGTTTTTCCAAAGACATAACTCTGGCAGAATTCGGACAGAACTTTATGAGAAAATCTCGTAAAAATCCACAACTGAAGGGAGACCAAGTTTTCAAACGTTCAAAAGTCAAACGGTTACTAACCGAACTCTGGCTGAACTCTGGCCGAACTCGAGCCGAGTTCTGTCAAGGTTGGTCAGGGTTTTTCAAAATGATTTTTGGGCATTTTAAAATTCTTCAGAAGCTTTTGTAAATAAGGGATGTTTTTCAAAACATAGGTCATTTTTGAAAACGATTTTGGATAGCCTATTTGCCAATACGACTCAGTATACAACGTATTTCTAGACTCAATAAAAGTGAAAAAATACATTGCATAGAGAAATACAGCTCGAGTGGCAAACACAGCTTCGATCTTGAATTGAGTAGATATTCGATCTTGATCAGTGTCCAAGTGTCCAAAACGTCTTGAGTAAACATCTGAGTAGCTCCGTATATCGAGATAGAGTTTGATCAATTATTAAAATCAGGTTTGAGCATGACCAATGGGCCAACAGTAAAAATAGCAGAAAAAATTACAATAGCATACATTTTAAAAAATAGTAATATTCTATTGTTGAAAAAAAGACAGAAAGTTTCTAAACCAACAGTAAATGATCTTCAATGCTGAAAAAGAAAAGTAATTAAAAAGAAAAAGAGCTAGAGGAAGCTACAGAAAGTCTCATTGTCATTGGCAACAAATAAATGTGCCTCTCTCTGTGAGGTGAGGATGAGGTATAAACAACAGCAAAAAAAATTACAATAGCACATATTCTAAACAACAGTAATCTTCTATTGTTGGAAAAAAAAGACGAAGAATTAAAAGAGAGAAGAGAATGTGAGATGTGAGAGAGAGTGCATAACAACGTGAACGTGGGAATGATTAATTTCTTACTACGAATGGCCGGAACCATAGGTTTATATAGAAACTTCTTTTTTGTTCTTTTCTTCCTGTGACAGAGAATAAAAATGGTTTAGGGCACGCTAAATTACAACTTTATATATTTCTCATTTTTAACATTTTTTTATATTACTAGCTGATTCTTTACCATTACGAATTCTTATTCCTAATTGTTAAAAAAATTATTAGTTTTCTAACAATAGAATTTTTTTTATTCTCAACACTTTTTATTATTACCAATTTCTTATTTCTAATAATTTTTTACCAATAGGTATTTAATAAGATTTTTGTTATGAATATAAATGGATAAAAAATATTAAAAGAATTGGTGGCTCTATTGAGGATGATTTAAGTCATGGTGTCTATTGGATTGGCCTGATCCGGTTTCTGATTTGATTGGGTTTGACCGATTTCAGGTCGAGCTGGGTCAGCCCGGAAGGAAAGACGTGCTGGACCGAGCTTACAAAATGAAACTATAAATCCAGTCCGAATATAGATACGGGTAGGTTTGCGAGTCGGGTCAGTGTGTAACCACCACTTTTCTAAAATAAGGGTAATTTTGAACTTTTGTAAAATTGGCCATTTAATAATAGGATTTAAATCATGTTAGTGATTTTTGCTAAAAATTTTTATTTAATTTAGTTCTATTTAAATTGGTGCTTTGTGATTTTGATATTTTGCTAGTGTAACCCTAGGGACTACTTAACCTAGAGACTAACCATGACCATGGGGACCTAACCATGTGATTAGAATGACTAATTACTACCTTTTAGGCCAAGGGTATTTTGGTCATTTTGTGACTTTTGAATTAATTAGAATTTTGATTAAGTGATAACGTGCTAAGTGTTTTGTTAGAGACTAACCTAGAATTACCCTAACCTAGATATTAGTCATGAGCCTAGATATTAGATTAGAAGCTTCCATCATGACAAGGTTAGGAATATCTAGATATTAAGTTGAGGTAAGATATTTGTTAAGGGTAGATATTTTAGCTTGGGCCTTTAGCTAAAGGCCTAGAATTACACTAAATAGAGGCCTTTAAACCTCATAAAACTTAACCCTAACCCTAGAAATGATCCTTGGCTGCCATCAAAGGGTTCCCTCCCCTATATAAACACATATTGACACCCCCTTGCCTCTTTCTTTAAACCTACAAACCCTAATTTAGAGTTCTTCTCCAAATTCACCCCCTTTCATCAACTCAACTCCAAATTGAGTCAAATCAATTGCAACACACTCCCCTAGTGTAGTGGAAGCCATTGGTGGGTAGCTAACAAGGATTTGGAAGCTTTTGACCATTGTAAGTTGGAAGAAGGATCTCATTCTTGGACTTTTCATTGAGATCTAACTCTCAATAGGTAATGGTCTCTAAACCCATTAAAATCCTGATTTCTCTTCATAGATGCATTCATTCAGGGTCCCTCTTGCTGTTGACCAAGTTTGGTAGGAATTGCTGTCCATTTGATATGCGTATCAGACACGTATCGAAGTGTAGTGTAAAGTGTTTGGTGAAATGCCACAATTGATTATTTGTTAATGTTTTTTCAAAACAAATTATATAATTTTGTAGCTAATTATGTTTAGAATAGATTTCAGTTTGACTGAGTTGATATTATAAACTTTTTAGTGTCCAAATTGGACACACACGCGCGCTGGACACTGCACAAGGGAATATTGTGCTCTCCTGCTGTCACGCCCCGCTCCCGCAGGAGCGATCGTCCTCGCTAAGGCGTGATGCCGCACGGGCCTAGGTTGCGCCCGTGCAAGGCTAATCTCAGAAACGGCCAATTTGAGCTAGGCCACAGAGTCGCACAGAGTGTTTCCATTTGTAGCGAAAAGTAAATAAACACAAATTGAAGTGAATTCAAACTCTTTATTGACATTCAAGAAGTTTACAAGCGGCGCTAGGCCGAGATTACAAATCTCTCAAGCTCTTCCTCTCTGAAACATAAAAGGCGTGCCAAGTGGCTTACAAGATGGAATGATTCATGGCGATGTTTCGATATATTATGTCATGTATATGGTGCTTTAGCTCCTTGCAACGCTCTAAGGCTCCAGAGTTAGCTCCGCGCCTTAGCACGTTCGAGGAAAGCTCCGCACCCGACGACGTCTCCTGCTTTCTGCAAGCAATCTGTGAGGTTATCAGTACATTATTACGCACTGGTGGGGAGGCTAGCTCGTCCACAATGCTATCATTACCAAATACGTTCTATTTACTTTTATGCACCGTCTATCATTCATTGTCTTTCTAATCTTGCCTTAGGATCAGTTTCATGACATATTTTATAACCTATCCCGTGTTGTCAAATTCAAGTGTGTGCATGGAAATGCTTGCACGACTTACCCATACTTACCGTCCGGCCTTCCCTGTCCAAAGTAAACCAAGTTAGTCAACAATTCATATAAACTTTCAATGTCAAGTGCGTGTCCCTGCCTCAGGTTCTAGCACGTCGTAGGCACGTTCTCTAACTCATTTGCATGAAGTACTTTTATCATTTGGTACGTTACATTTCAAGCATATTCAGAGGGTACTTTATTTAGTTAACTTAGACTACTTTGTTTCAATACAAGGACTTGCACGTAGATTGTCACCAGCAAAGCCTACTTAGTCTATATGCACCGATCGCTGGCATCACAAGCCAGTTTGGACACATTCTCTTTGGCATTCTTACCTATCAAAGCGTGATGGCTGGTACACCTTGATAGTCTCTTAAAATACCTGGCCTTACCTCTCCTTGAGTGGCCGAGCCCCCACTCAAAGTAGCCCGTAAGCCCCCTTTTTTATTCCGTCTAGGCCGGCCACGATATTCCTCCGATTGACTTTGCGGGACGGGGCACTACAACATACACCACTCAGAACAAGTCTCGTCCTCGAGACTTTCCTGAAGGCAAGCCATCCTACATTTCTATGGCCAAGACTTAACCATGCCTAGACACGGAATTATAACAGTCGTGCGGGGTACGCCTACGCGTTTCCTTGATTCCGAGCCACGCTCGTACTACTATCATTCTTTTCTTTAACACGATTCCAAATCCTCGACTATTTCCATTCGTCAAGTCTTACTTGAACTCAACGTATCACTTGGTTGGATCGTGCACGCATTCCAGGCGTCCCCAAAATACATGTATTCAGCCAAGCCGCATGATAGAGAATTCGTCATTCTCACTCGAGTCGCATCGTGCACATATTCAAGCATCCATGAAATATATGCATGTCAGCCGAATCTCGTGAGCAGGGTATTCATATACTCTTGATTCACTCTATCCCTTCATACCAATCCTCA